>JAWNOX010000192.1:1787500-1935000 GCA_035045555.1 Drosophila fulvimacula
TACTTAAAATATTTTAATAATTATAGCTATATAAATATATTTATATTTATACCCAAATGAATGACTTCTTTGACTCGTCCATTTTATTTAATGCCGTTGATGCTAACAGAAGAAAGCGAAAAAAGCAAAAAAAAAAAACAATATTTATATATAATATTTAAAACAAAAGCAGCAAGCCAGCCAAACTAAACACAGATACACAAACACAGTCACATAAGTACCTACTAGATTCAGTACTAATTGATCATTTTGTATGCCAAAATACCCACACACTCAAACACACACACACACCTACAGCGCTGTAGCAGATAGAGCAACGCTTGCTTTGCCGCTGCCCCAATAAGTAGGCAACACTTTTTGACACTTCCATAGTGTTCTCCATTGAGGCTTCTTAGCTTGCTGCACTATTTTGAATTCACCGTTAGCGCTGCTTCACTGCACAACAACAAAAACAGTTGCTGCCGAACAACATACAAACATTGATTATGATTCAATTATATTTCGAATTCCACAATTTTCAAATTAACAAAAAAAAAAATAATAATTTCTAAAAATTAGTTGTAAAGTGGAATTCGAAACAATAGAAAAAAAAAAACAAAACAAAAACAGAGAGCCTTTTTAATCAACTAATTTTTAACTTAACTTTCATTTTGTTTGTCACAAATTACTAAAAGTCGTAAATTTTATTGAAATTGATTTTTGAAATTTGAACTTTTCTGCATGCCTCAACCTAGCTTAACTTAACAAAAACTTTGCCTTTAATCTCTAACTCTATAACCTAGATCATTTATAATTTTATTTCGTTGTAGCTTGCTTGTGTTAATTTTAGAAAAATGATACATCAAAAATACGAATATTATATAACAATTAACATTAATTAACCTAATGTAGTACTTAACGCATGCTTCTTCAGTAGAACGTTGTCAGTTGTCACAAATCACCCTTAGAGTAAATACTCGCAATCAATAACTTGTAATTAACTGTAACAACTCGAGCTGAATGCTTAACATTTGTATTGGAATATGATTCGCGCTTATTGCAAATTTTGTCAGACAATCAGCATAGATATAGCAATAGATATAGACATATATTTCCGTATACATTAAAAACAGCAGCTGAGATAGTAATGCAACGATTCACAAGCGGAACATTCGTAATTTTATATTCAATACTTCAATAATTCGTTTAAGGAGCGTGGACTCTCCCAAAGTTTTAGTATTTTGGTAATTTTGTAGTCGTAGTAGTACTCTAGTAGTCAGTGTAGCTAAATCATAGTTTTTGCCACACAGACCAATAAAATTTTGTTGGACTTTAGTTACCTTAGAACAGACTCTAATGCTCCGAAGACTTTTTGCTGAGCTGAATTCGAATTTAAGATTGACATACTAAATATAAAAAAAAATTGAGTTATTAATCAAAAAGTATTACACCCTCAGAAAAAAATTTAAAAATATGAGCAGTAAGGCTTGATTTGAAGGTTTTTTAATTTCCAATAATGAACCGAATTGATTTTGGGAGTAAACTCCATAGAATATTCCTAGTCGGGCTGACTGAGTTGATCTATTCGAACTATATCGTAAGCCACAAAAGCTACTGTTCTGTGCAGAGTTCAGGGTATCTCATAGTCAGGCACTCCTGACTACAGCCACATTTAGATTATATAAAATGTAATGTACATACAAATTTAAAGATATTTCAAAGCAGTATTATCCAATTCCGAAATTTAAAAAAAAATTAAAAAAAAATTCAGCAGATGGAAATTTTTCGGAGCTGCAGAGTTTGCTTCATGTTGGTCTGTGCTGTTCAGCTGGAGCTGTTTTCACAGTAAGCGTAGAGTAACTAAAAGTCGAATAGATTTTGATTCTTCATGCTTGAGCAGTTAGAGAATTTCGTTGTAACTGAAATTGAAATGAAGACAAAAGCGCTTCAAAAACGATGAACAAAAGTCTCTCTAGTTTTTCGAAAGCACACCAAAACACCCACACTCTCCCACACACACACACATAAACAAACAGACACTACGCGTGAGTGTTTCTTTTCTAATTCTATTTCTGTTTAACCAAAAAAAAAAAAAAAGCAACCGAATAATTTCCAATGCAATGAAGCTTCACAAAAACTACTTTCATACAGAACTGCGAACGTAAATCGTATGAAAAATCTGCTTGAAAAAAAATAAACAAAAATCTGCTAATCTGGCTGAGTCAAAGTTGGTCAAATCACAACTAATAACAAACTTTTGTATGGTTCAGTCTCCGTTTACTATTTCCCAACAGAGGACGACGACGAAGATGGGCCGACGTTCAAAGACAAGGCGCTCGAAGTGATACTCAAAGGGATCGATGTGTTTTGTGTGTGGGATTGCTGCTGGGTTTGGTTGAAATTTCAGGAATGGGTTTCTCTGATCGTCTTCGATCCTTTCGTTGAGCTCTTCATCACACTGTGCATCGTGGTGAACACAATGTTCATGGCCATGGATCATCACGACATGAACAAGGAGATGGAGCGTGTGCTGAAGAGTGGAAATTACGTGAGTAGAGCCATTGAGCCAAGTTATCGATCATCTAAATGTATTTATCGATTTCAGTTCTTCACTGCGACCTTTGCCATTGAGGCGACCATGAAGCTGATGGCCATGAGTCCGAAGTACTATTTCCAGGAAGGTTGGAACATCTTCGATTTCATCATTGTCGCACTCTCACTGCTCGAGCTGGGACTCGAGGGCGTCCAGGGCTTGTCCGTATTGCGTTCGTTTCGTTTGGTAAGCACACGTCGAACTCGACTTCAATCCACCTCAATAATTCTAGTTAGCTCAGGAACTAAGGTTGACTTTACAAAGGGTTCTTTTATATATGTGATTCTCTAACAAAAACTGTACTCAAAGCAATGTAATCTCAACTAACGCGTACTTCTTCAAATCCGATTACCCTGTTGCCTCCACACACACACACACACACACACACACACACACACACACACACACACACACACACACACATACACACAAACACACACACATACACACTAATGTTACCCATCTGTGCTGCCAATTTACAGCTGCGTGTATTCAAATTGGCCAAATCATGGCCAACGTTAAATTTACTAATATCGATAATGGGTCGCACTGTCGGCGCTCTGGGCAATCTGACCTTCGTCCTATGCATTATAATCTTCATATTTGCTGTAATGGGCATGCAGCTGTTTGGCAAGAACTACACAGGTATTATGCTCTATGCCCGAACGCAACAAATCAAATCAATTTCCCCTAAAATAAAAAATATAATTAAAAAAAAAAAAAAAGAAAAATTCAAACACAGCAAAAATCGCAAGTTTTTAGCGTGCAATAAAAATAATAATTTTTTTTTATCTAACTAATCGTACCAAGCATTTTCCTAGTACAACTTACTCAACTTTTTACTCCAAGTTAACTAATTCTAATCTTAAATACTATATATACTTTAAGACTTTTATTTTTGATTTTGTGTTCGTTTTCTTTTTGACTTTAGCCAAGCAAAACTTTGTTATAGCAAATAGCTGAAACCACCCGAAATCCAATAAAAAATTCGACATTTGACAAGCCGAACCAAAAAACCAAAACGAAAAAAAAAACTAATACATTTACATATCTAGAGCAATGCTTTGGGCACGGTTAATGCATTTCGATTTGCATAATTTTTATTGAGCTTCGCTAGTTTCGAATACAATCGATAAATATCGATCAGTATGCAAATGGCCGTTTCCGTTGGCAAGAGGCGCCATTCCACTCCATCTGAATCGATTTATCTATATATCTGCAAATTATTTACGAATATTATAATAATCATATTATAATAATCATTGTCTCAGGCGTAGTAGCTGATCGATGCCAACCGATTGATTGATTGATTGAATGAGAGTCGTGCAGAGCACTCGACGACGGCTGTGCCTGAATGTTATTAGCCACGGTCTCGCTCTGTCTTCTTCTTTTATTCATAGTTTAAACGTTATTTGCATTCGAAGACATATTTGCTACATGAATATAACTATTTGTTTTTATTTTTTGTATTCCTAATGCTTTGCCCGGCTTACAAAATACCAAAAAAAAAAAAAAAAAAAAAAACCAAAATATTACCAATAACAATTTCAATTTCAATAATAATAATAATGATAATGACGATAAACGAAACAATCAACAACTCTCATTGCAAATTGAATAAATTGAAATCAATGCCTCGAAATCGCCAAAACCAAAAATTTTAAATTCGAAATTCGAAAATCCGTTAATCTGAAATTCGTGATGCAGCTTCGTGTATTTAAATTGGCAAAATCTTGGCCAACACTTAATTTACTCATTTCGATTATGGGCCGCACCATGGGCGCTTTGGGTAATCTGACATTTGTACTTTGCATTATCATCTTCATCTTTGCGGTGATGGGAATGCAACTGTTCGGAAAGAACTATCATGGTAAGTCCTCCACTCGCTGCGCTGCTTAGCCAACAGCTTTTTCTGTTTATCGATGTGCATACTCGTATCGTGTGATTTCCCTCTTTGGTTATCTTCAATTACTTTTCGTTTATCGTGGGCGTGTTTCCCTTATCCTTTATCTTGTTTTCGTTCAACTCTATGTGCGTGTGTGTATATAGTAATATGTCTATGTGTTTCCAGTGTTAGGTAACATTGTTGTGCTTATGTTTTATTTTGTTGTCATTTATGTCGTTGTTGCCCTTGCTGTTGTTGTTGTGCTTATCGATAACTACAATAACGATTAATTGTTGTTTAACACCAAAGTCATGGCCACGTTTGAACTGTCACTGCCATTATTTCAGCAGGCAAAGCAATCTAGTCGGAAATGCTCGACTAGAAGATACCCGGCAATTGAATAAAGTATCCATATATATATAGATCAACTTTTTTTTCTACTCTATAATGTATTAGAATATAATTGGAACTCATAAGTCCAATTTGATCGATATAGATCAAATGATCAAACTTTTACTGAGTAGGACAAAACTTAATATATCTCTATATACATTTCAAGTCTACAAGTCAAGTCACAGCTCTACAAGGAGTACTCTTAATCCTTCAGTTTGTTTAAGTAAAAGTTACTAATCTAAGACTTCAATCTAATAACTTATCTAAAATTTCTGTCAGCAAATTCTTCTCTTCTATCACTATTTGTTTTGGGTAAAATTCAATGCTGAAGTAATTGTCAAGTGAATGGTTTATACAAATTTTTATTAAATAAGTAACAAATTTTTATTTTGTACTTTGCTCACTTATATAAATTACAAATATTTCTTTATGAGAAACTTAAAAATTTTGTTTTATTCAAATTTCAATAATGCAAAAAACTTTGAATCAGGAAAATATATATTATATAATATATTATATTATATTATATATATATATATATATTTATGATTTGTGTTTTATTAAGAATGTGGGAATAAATTAGACAAGAACTCGAACCAAATTTAATTCTCCTTTTAGTTTGTTAGATCTGACATTAGAGCAAGTTGAACTGAGTCCGTGAGTTTGGTCCGTTAAAGAAAAATTAAAAAAAAAAAGTATTTAAATACATAATAGGGGTATTCATTTGATATTTGCGCTGTGCTATGTTTAAGTTGAGTTTCGGGTCCCATTGCCAGGCACCAGGCGCCGGTGCATTTTTGGCCTCTGTAAGTACTTTAGCGCGATTTATATATGAGCAAAACTTTTCCTCTAGCTTATTTACTTAAAGCTCTCTCTCTCTCTCTTTTTCCAACTCTCTTAACTATATACTGTTTTTTTGTTTACCTAATGTACCATACAATCTATGTTTAAGCTAAGCAAGACAAACTGTCCATCTGCCACTTGGCTATGCCATTTTGTAGCCCAAGAGCAGATCGCAGTTTGTTTACTATATTTGTCATTTTTTCACTTCTTTTTTGGTTTTGTGTTTCGATTTGTGTTCGTTTTTGGGTTTGTGATTTTTGTACGAATTTTCTCGCATTTTTCAACACTGTTTTTTGAGTGCTGCTGCCACAACTACTTTGCACACGCTTCTTGTATGTGGCTTTAGTAATTGAACAAGAACACAAACTAGAAAAGATAAACGAATAATACGAAAACCTATTCCCAAAACACGAACACCTATTGTACTTCATATTGAATATTTACTATGCTTGTTTGTTCGATCGTCGCGCCACACACACAGATCACAAGGATCGCTTTCCGGATGGTGATCTGCCACGCTGGAACTTCACCGACTTCATGCACAGCTTTATGATCGTGTTCCGAGTGCTATGCGGGGAGTGGATCGAGTCCATGTGGGACTGCATGTACGTGGGCGATGTCTCCTGCATACCATTCTTCTTGGCCACCGTTGTCATCGGCAATCTTGTGGTAAGTGCGATCCATTCCAAATGGCAATTCGAATACGCGTTCACACTAATTTCCATTTGCAGGTTCTTAACCTTTTCTTAGCCTTGCTTTTGTCAAATTTTGGCTCATCTAGTTTATCAGCACCGACTGCCGACAATGATACCAATAAGATCGCCGAGGCCTTTAATCGTATTGGCCGTTTTAAGAGTTGGGTTAAGCGTAATATTGCTGATTGTTTCAAGTTAATACGTAACAAATTGACAAATCAAATAAGTGATCAACCATCAGGTGAGAGGATCAACCAGATCAGTTGGATTTGGAGCGAAGGTTTTTATCCACTTGTTTTCACTTACTAAACTACTTTTAATTATATAATATCAACTATTATTATCGATGATATATAATTGCGTTAACGTTAACTTCAACTCACAATTGGCTAACAAATTCCATATCTTCTAGTTTGACCAACAAATCAAAACCCAATTCGTGTTCAAAAACCAATCTTGTTCCTAGTTGACAATTTGCCAAATCTAAAATCAGAAATCAAAAATAAGTATATACGAAAAATACCCAAAAAACTTTAGTTAGTTAACCAGTTGTACCCATAGTCCATTTCCCATGAATTCAAAAATCGATAAATCGATAAATCGCAACTATTTAAAATCGAATACAATCGAAGACTCTCATCTCGTTCTGCAAATTAACTTTCTTTAGTTCATTTTGTTTCTTTTGTTTTGGTTTCCGTTCGATTTGAACATAATTGTTGTTGTTCGATCCTCAACGAGAACATATGCGTATGTGTGTACATATGTATGTGTATTTGTATTATATGTACATGTATATGTACTCGCCATTCAGTACTGTGTACGACGTATGCATCTGGGGCAACAAGAACTGCAACTGCGCCGAGTGTGACATATCCGCTCACTTCATACCCTAATACTCTACCCATAACTGTTATATATATATAGTTACTATATAACGAATAGAATCGTAGTCTCGTCATATAACTAGCGTTAGTTGTGCGTATCTTTAATATCTATACTAATTAATACAAAGCCATAAACACATCTCGTTTCTTTAGCTAGATATCGACTGCTCGATCAGTATCTCTCTCGTTACCTTCTTCTACCACTACTACTACTACTACTACTACTATTTTTACTTGATTTCATTTATTATTTGTTTTTATCATTTTGACATACGTGTGTACATATGTGTATATGTATATGTATTTTGTATAGCTAGCAGCTCGAACTCCTCTTATTCGTATTCGTATTCGTATTCGTCTTTTGGGCTAGCGCCCACAGCTCACAAAACTATTCATAGAATAGAATAGACTTCGGTTTCATGACTCCCCGGCGCCATCGCCGACCCCCGCTCATACCTAGTTTTAATTAAAAATAAAATTTGCACTTTTTGAAACAACGATAAACAAAGAAAGATAAAAACATTTACAAATTTGATCAACATCTGACACGAATCTACACATTAGCGAATTGCCAATGGTTAACAAAAAAATTTGATCTATATATATTTATCTATATATATATATATAACTCTAGATACCCAACAAATTATATAAATTGAAAGTAAAACAGTGGATTTGATCCTTCATAGTGATACGAAACTTTTCTCTTTTTTTTCGATATCGATATTATTGTTGTCTGTGTATATTGTATATTGTATAATGTATATTGTATATTGTATATTGTAAATTGTATATGTATGGAATTTTATGATTTTGATTACGTTTAGTTTACTCAAATTTTTATTTTTAACAAAAGTTAACAAAAAAATACCGTTAGCATTTAAATTGTATTTAAATTAAATATACAATTTTTATTTTTTACTTGTAATATTTTTTTTGTATAATGTAAACTTAGTGCTTATGTAATACCCAAGTCCACATCGAGAAGTCAGCAATAGCCGCATTATCAGCTGCCTTCTCGATTGGACAACTTCATATTTGTGTTCGCCAATTAGCGATCATCATCTAGCGATCATCCCATCTCACTCTGCAGCTCTTTCTTTGGGCGCCCGTTCACAGATCACGTTAATCGCTGTTGTGTTGTTCCACGAATGGCATTAGCATGCCAGCAGTGTTTGCTCAACTGCAGATCGATTGTTATCGATCAGTTGAGCAAACGCGCTCATGTTCTCTGTTCCATTATGTGTCGTAAAATAAACAAAAATAGACAAACTACAAATATTCATATGATATTAATCGCATTAAACTATCTATATTCTTTTCATTTATATAATGTGGCTTTCATGATTAAAAAAAAAATAAAACAAAATAAAAAAAAAAACATGTATAATATATATATCTATGCATTGGCCAACGTATCAAACGCCTCAAATCAAAAATCATTCTCAATCGACAAAATCAAATCGAAAAAAATCTTTATATATATCTCATATAATCAACCAATAACGACAACAACAACAACAACAACAATGATAATTTATTTAAAAAATACAAAAAACCAAAAAAAAAAAAAACAACAATAACAACAACTCTTGAATGCGAACGGCAACTGCTTTGCTTGTCTTGAAAATTGAAATTCGTGCGAATATTTCGCGCTCGCTTTATGATTTCCCTTCCATCACCCATACATGTACAACCATATATACGTATATATGCTATATTATATATATATATATATGCTATATTATATATATATATATATATATATATATATATATATATATATATATATATATATATATATACTATGTAACATGTACATATCGAAAAAAAATTTAAAAATAATAACAAAATGCAAAAAAAAAAAACAAAACAATATTTGGATACGAAAGGCAAGGGCGTTTGTCGTTGTATATCTGCAGAGCACGGTGACAACGAATTGGAGCTGGGCCACGACGAGATCCTGGCCGATGGGCTGATCAAGAAGGGCATCAAGGAGCAAACACAGCTGGAGGTGGCCATCGGCGATGGCATGGAGTTCACAATTCACGGCGACATGAAGAACAACAAGCCGAAGAAATCCAAATATTTAAATAATGCAACGGTAAATAAGACAACTCGAATTTGATTATCTATATATATTGTTAACGATATATATATATATATATATGTATGAGCATGGATATGTTATAGATATGTTTATGGATGCGTGCTTAGATGCAAATACACTGTAAACATTTTATTGTGTAGAAATGAGTAGTCGAATTATTTATAGATCTACAGAAGATGCCTCTCGATGCTAGAGAAGATTTTTGGGCTGTGGGCTTCCGATTGCCCACAAATGGGCACGCTTAAGGGGTATCTATTCTCCAGCTGTTGATCTGAAACTGTGTTAGTTTTAGCTTTATATAAATTGTATAAAATTCTTAGTTTAAAATTCGTTTCGATTAGAAGTATTCTTTATTCAAATAAATAATAATTTTCACTGAAATATCTTAGCAAAATTACTTGCAGTGTATTTACACCTATTTGTGTCTATATGCGTATATATACAAATCATGATGTATATTGACATATAAATATATATTATATATTTTCTAACAAACTTATACATAAATATATATATATATATATATATATATATATATATATATATATATATATATATATATATATATATATATATATATATAAACATATATAAATTTACATATTTTAGACTAATTTTGTGAACGACAACAAATTGATTTATATTATTTATTCGTTTCCTTTTCGTTCATTTATTATATAACTGTCTATATATGTGTACTATAATGTATGTGCGTGCGTGTGTGTGTGTGCGTGTGCGACTATATTCCACAAAAAAAAAACTCAACCAACCAACTGAACACTTGAACTGAAATCGTTCGAAAAAAATATTTAAATGAAAAAAAAAAACAAATATATATATATAAAAATATATATAAATAATTATACAGATGATTGGCAACTCAATTAACCACCAAGACAATAGACTGGAACACGAGCTAAACCATAGAGGTTTGTCCTTACAGGACGACGACACTGCCAGCATTAACTCATATGGTAGCCATAAGAATCGACCATTCAAGGACGAGAGCCACAAGGGCAGCGCCGAAACGATGGAAGGCGAGGAGAAGCGCGACGCCAGCAAAGAGGATTTAGGTCTCGACGAGGAGCTTGACGAGGAGGGCGAATGCGAGGAGGGCCCCCTCGACGGTGATATCATAATACACGCTAACGACGAGGATATACTTGACGAATATCCAGCTGATTGCTGCCCCGATTCGTACTATAAGAAATTTCCAATCTTAGCCGGTGACGAAGATTCGCCGTTCTGGCAAGGATGGGGCAATTTACGACTGAAAACTTTTCAATTAATTGAAAATAAATATTTTGAAACAGCTGTTATCACTATGATTTTAATGAGTAGCTTAGCTTTGGTAAGTCGACTACAACTACAACTACTTAAAAAAAAAAAACAATTTAAAAAAAATACCAAATTTGCCAAAAATAAAATATTTTTGAAATTTTACAAAAATATTTTCATAATTCAAAATAATTAAAAACCAAGCAAAAAACAAAAAAAAAATCTAAGTAGTTAAACAAGCCTCGCTTAAACTTTACCAAAGTTGATTGCTTCATTACTGAAAATTTGATTTGATTTTTGATTTGTTACTAGAGTCAATTAACCTAGTTGAGCTTAGCTTAGATTAAACAATTTTCTAAATATTTTTTCAAAATATTTAATTTTTGTATAATTTGTCTTCTTCTGCTGTTACTGGTAGCAACACACGACACACAAATGCTTCATGCCTAATTGCTTGAGATTCTCAAATATGATCTAATTATGCAAATATTAAAGTGAGATCAGCTAGCCAGCTTGTTGCTGTTGCTATCAGTAGTTGAGCATAAATTTGATTATAATTGATTATAATTTTCAATACTTATTTACCTAGAGCTTTGATCCCCCCGCCCCGAGTATGTGGCCTTTTGACCTAAGCTTAGGCACACTCCAGTCAAACGGTTTGTGTCTTTGCCTATGCGCAAAAGCACATGAAATACCCTATAATAATTGCAAATCGATTTCAATTGGCATTTGGCGTAGGGCTTTCGTCTAGCTAGAGTTTAGCGTTAGCTTTCTGTGAGAGACGCTTATGCGTATTATTTCAAGAATTTTGTCTTCAATTTCTTTGAAAATTTTTCTTTACTTGCGTTTGACTTTCATTTGTCCGTAAACGAAGAAAAAATATATAAAAAAACAACAAAAACACTTTTTTCTTGCGTCAAATAAAAAAGAGAAAATATATAATAATAATAATAATAATAACAATAATACTAATAAATGAAGTGTAGATACTCGAGTATGTGAGTAAAGCCAGTAAAGCGGCAGCTGCTCCAGTCCTACTTAACTACCATATATTGCTTACCGATTACCTAGCTTCTTATACTGCTTCTAGATACCATATACAACCTCTATACTTATCTACTTGTACTTGTAATGCAAAAATTCTTTTACAAATAACTTGAATACCCCACTCGCCCCCTCACCAACCAACGAATCCGACTACGACTCCGACAGGCTTTAGAAGATGTTCACCTGCCACAACGGCCGATACTGCAGGATATTTTATACTATATGGACAGAATATTTACGGTTATATTCTTCTTGGAGATGTTAATCAAGTGGTTGGCGCTCGGCTTCAAAGTGTACTTCACGAATGCGTGGTGCTGGCTTGATTTCGTTATTGTCATGGTAAGTCCATCTCGTTGGCCGTGTACAAATGCTTTCGATTCTTTCTCTCTTTTTAAGTTACTTAACAAATCACGAACTGAATCCGAATCATAACTAAATGAAATTTGTTCAAAGTTACAAAAAAATTACATTAACTCAAATTAGGTTAAAAAAAAAGAAAATAAAACGAATCACCTATAATATATATATATATTGATTTATATACACTGACTGACATCTGGACTCTATATTGAATATATATATAACAAATAATCTATAAATAGAATTTCCTAGATTTTTATTTTTTGACAATTTATAAAACGGTTAGGAGAGCTACATACTGTATAACACATCTGTAAACAGTAGTATAACAGAGAACCCGTAAGCAGCCATGTAACATATAAAACCCATTTGAAAACTTAGACTATAAAAGTTGTAGCCTAACTAGTTAGTGATTTATTTAGTTTAGACTAAGCCAAACTATCTGCACACAAATTTTATATATATATATATATATATATATATATATATATATATATATATATATATATATATATATATATATATATATATAATATTTAAAAAACAAACATTTATAGATCATTTGATCATTTGAATTTCACTCGAGTTTTTATTTACGTTTTTGAGTTTGCATTTGATTTCGAATTTGATTTCTTGAGTGGTTTCTGAAGCTGTTCATGCTTAAATACATACTATGTACTTATGTAATGGTCGTTTAGCTGTCGCTAATCAATTTGGCTGCGGTCTGGTCCGGAGCCGACGATGTGCCCGCCTTCCGCTCGATGCGGACCCTACGCGCTTTGAGGCCATTGCGCGCCGTTTCGCGATGGGAGGGCATGAAAGTAAGTAATGGACGCTCTCTCTCTCTCTCTCTTTCTTTCTGTCTCTCTCTCTCTCTCTTTCTCTCTATTAAATAGTACTGTGTATCTGTGTCTTGCTCTCGCTCTCTTTCTCTCTGTCGCTCTGTATGTCTGTCTGAGTGTGCGTGTGTGTGGGAGTGCGCATTAGCTACGTCCAATCGCATATTTATATATACATATACATATACATGTACCAACTATATTAAATGTTGTAAAACTTACTACCGTTATCAACCTCTTATATGTATACAATATGTACTAACTGTTATACTATCATACCAACTCGATATCAAAGTCAATGGCGATTGTCAGCTGTGCGCTTGATGTTGTTCTGCCTACACTCCCAGCCAGAGTTTTGAGCTTGAAGCGTTGTAGCTGTGGCAACATCAAGTGCGCAACTTCCTCTCGCTCTCGCGCTCTTTCTCACTCTCTCTCTCTTAATGTGTGTGCTAACTGCTAAAATTCTTGATGTGTGTGCGCCAAGCTGCACTAATTGTATAAATGTGCGTGCCGATCGTATGTGATCCGTTGCAGCAGTTCTAACTGTTATATGCCAAACTGTTATACGCTTAACTGTTATACTATTAACTGTTATACAAATAACTGTTATATGTCTAACGTTTATGCGTTTAGCTGCTATACAAATAACTGTTATACGCTTAACTTATTATGCGTTCAACTGTTATACGATAAACTATATATTATGCGCTCAACTGTTATATGCCTAACTGTTTCCGCGATCTTCCCATCGCGAGTTCTTCTTCACCCATATATATATATATATATATATATATATATATATATATATATATATATATATATATATATATATATATATATATATATTTTATATCACTATATATATATATATATAAGTATGTGTGTGTGTTCGTGTGTATGTGTGTTTGTTGTTTTATACATATATATTTTTGTGTTGGTTTTGTTTTTGTTTTCGATTATCTGCGTTGTATCTGTGTTGATTACCAAACAACTGTTCACACTGCGCTTAGAGCGGCGCTCTGCTAACTGTTATACCAGCCAGTATGTACATTTCTCTTGTGTTTTTTAACCATTGTACCTATCCATCCACAGCAATCAATCTATAACTAATAATATACACATATACCAACATATATGTGTATGTGTGTATCAACTGTATTATATACTATAATTATATCAAACGTTTATATATCTATATAATGTTGCATTAAGAGTTCATTAAGAGTTCGTGTTGCAATTGTATAACAAATAATTCTATATTTATATATATATATCTGTATGTATCTATGTATATCAGTGAGCTAACTATTATTTTGATTTCATTTGTTGTCATACCCAAAGTTAAGTGTAAGCAAAGGAGCTTCTTCTTATTAGTTGGTTTTCGGTTTCCATTTTTGTTATACATATCCCAGTCATGTACCCAACTATATAACCATATACATTTGTCTATGAATATATGTATGTACATGTGTATAATTATTATTATTATTATTATTGATATTATTATTATTATATATAAACGTTGCCGCTGTAACGCTTTAGCTTTGTATACTATGTATTCCTACATATGTCCATACTGTTATACTGTTATAAGATCAACTCAAGTATAAATAGTTATATAATCGCCATAGTGTAGCATCAGTTATAGACTGTAATCTAGGTTATTCTAATAGATAAGTCAGTACGTATAACAGTTGTATTACCTGTATATTTAGTGCTAAGCCGAAGCTACGTACTACTTGCTAAACCATTAAACACATTGGTTTGCATACCCATCAGTATGTAAATAGATGCGTATGTAAGTAGTTTGGATCAAATGCAATCCGAAACTCGAATCAAGTAGCGCCCTTAGTCAACCCTAGAATCTCGTAGACTAACCGTACCCCCATATCCGATACTTAATATTAGCGTAAACCGTAGCCTTTGCTCTCTCAACTCTATCTGCCATTACGAATCACATGAAAGGACCCGTACCAAAGCCCCCCGAACCAGCTCCAAGACCTAATACCTTAGCGGCACCACCGATACTATAATTATACATATATATTTCTTATCAATATATATGTGTGTACATATTACCTATTTCTTGTATACTACTATATATTAGGCGCATAAGCACCACCACTGTACAAAGACGCAAAGACGCGAAAACCTTCTAGACTTCTACTCGAAAAGTCGCCCCTAGCCTATATATTATTATTTTCGTTGAACTGTAGGTAATACGAATCGTTTGTATATACATATACATATATATATATACCGTTGCCCTGTAAATAGGTAATTCTTATATTATATATATATATATGAGCATCGCTATAGAAACGACAGTCGAATACAAGTGCAATTGTCAACCTTTTGACAGATTGCGTATACGCAGTGGTGGCAGTGTTTTACTTATATACAAGCCGCATCCGAAACAAACCCTGGCTGTGTGGGCCCTATAAAGCATGCATATATATAATAGATATATACATGATCCGATTGCGTGTCATGCACGCCCACTCACAGCTCTATTCGAGGCCCGGCCAGGCTAACGAACTTATACCAAGAACTTTTGTACCTACCAACCAGCCAATGAAATCCCCGAACCAATCGAGTCCGGCAGCAAAGTTTGAGCAAAAATGTGTCAATATAAAGACAAAAGCCAAAAGAATACAATATAATGAGAGCCCCATCAAATGAAACGAAAAACCTAGTGCGAACACTGCACAGCGGCACAATGGACGCACAGGCAATGCAATCGTCACAGATTTCTCTAACACACGCAGAGATACACTTATACAGGCACTCACACGCATACGGATACACCTACTAACGTACAAGGACTCACAAACACACACACACAAAGACACTCACACACCTAAACAATATGAAAATATATTGGGGCTTGTATATAGGGCAGCACCTAGCATTCGAATACAATGAACACTCTAACAGTACTCGTAATCGTAACTGTAATTGTAATTGTAACTGTAACACTAGTTGGCAATGTCGATAAGAAAATTGAATCATTTGGTCCATGCGTCGCGCTCATTTGGCCTTTGCATGCCGCCCTCGTCCATTGTGAAGCTCTGTGCAGCTGTCAAGGGTGCAATAAGAAATCTTTTCTTTCAATTTATTTTATACAAAAATGTTCAATCCCTCATTGAGTCCAAATACGTGCAACAATTAGTTAGTATACCAAAATATATATACCCTAATCATCTCAGAGAGAATATGTATGCAGACAGGCTCTCGATCATACCTCAATCTGACAATAGCTACCCCTAAGACAGGCCTTAGTTAGAGGTGTGGCAAGCTCCTTTGGAATAAGGTCTCATTGTCGTTCTTACTATACTACCTATCAACCCTCAAATAACTAAGAAGACAACATACTCTATACTTATATTTAATCTTATAACTACCCCTAACCATCGTCTTATATAGACAGTCTTTCTATCTGTTTTTCTCTATCTCGTATTTCTTATAGCTGTTATATGAAATCTTATTCCTACCTAAAGCCATCTCTTTTTCATCTCTTCTTCTCTTATAGCCATTCAGCCCCTTTAAGAAACAGAGGTTCTATATATACTTAATCTTATAACTACCCCAATTCATCATCTGATAACGAGATCTCAATCGATCCCTTCTTATAACTCTCTTATACAGACAGTCTCACGATCTCTTTATACCTTATGACTATTATACCCAATCTTATACCTACCCCAATACTTATATTTATTTATTCCGAACAATAATGGATTTCTTTTATGCGATCTCTTCTACTCTTATAACCACCCCATGAGAAACAACTCTTCACTTCCATAAAACAGACAGGCTATCTCTCTCCCCCTCTCTCTCTCACTCTCTCTCCTTGCTACTTTAACAACTCATTGAACAACCCACTGTTCTATTATGTAATCGTCCCAGTTCAACCAACCCAGTGTTGTTATGAGTGTCGTAATCCCGTTAATCCCGCCAGTTGTGTTGTTGTCGAATGCTCCAATAACCCTCGAGCAATACTTGTACTTGTCCAATCGTAGCGTATTCTTGAACCACAACTATCAATGTTACATGCATAACGAGTATACTATAAGTATGTATTACTACTACAACAACAACTTCTATTATCTATGTATGTGTGTGTGTGATCGCATCGATTTAGCTATACTCCAATATATATGTTTATCTACCTAGTTGACTAAATACTTACATATGTTGTATGTGTTTCGCAAGTACTACAGAAATATATATTTTTACCTTAAATACCAACATCTTATTATTATATATATACTATATACTATATATCGTAAACAAACCACTAGGCTACCATATAAGTAATGTCGATTTAAGTGCGAAAGGCAATTGAGTTCCGTTGAGGTTCGTTTACATAGGCTTCGCCCGACTACAGCAGGCAGCAGTTGACATTTATATATGCTTATAATTCAGTTATGTATGTATTTGAAGAGAAAACAAGAACAAGTACGACAGGACAAAACACAAAACCCAACTTAACCCGAAACAAAAAACAGAAAACAGCAAACAGCAAAACAACAGAAAAAGGAAATTCGAAACCCAAATTATCAAACACTTTTATATTAATCGTAACTATTTTAAATAAATTTGTTAAACTTGGCACTATTCGAACTATATCGAAACTAGGTATCGCTTATCAACTTCGTTGCTTCACTTGTTGGAGCTGGTGGTATTCAAGCCTTCAAGACTATGCGAACGTTAAGAGCACTGAGACCACTACGTGCCATGTCCCGTATGCAGGGCATGCGGGTACGTACTTTCACTTACATTAAACCAATTACGTAAAAATACTAAACAGAAAAAAATACCAAATACCAAATACCAAATACAAAACAACCAGAAACAACAAAACAGCAACAACTTCTCAATACTACATATTCCAATATTCATTCATTCAGTATAAAAAAAAAAAAATTTTATATATATATCAAATTCAATCAAAATTCCACAGCGATTTTCATTATAATCAAAATCCAAAAACAAAATAAAACAAAATGGCTGCCTGTGCAGTTGTCACCACTCTCTTATACGCGCGCTGATATTAATTACTTTTACACACACACACACACATACACACCCATGACACAACAACTAACCAGCCATACACACACAACACACACACACAACACACACACACAACACACAACACACACAAATATCTCTATCTATTAATTAGTTAAATATTTAATCATAAAATGTATTTAGTCGAATTATTAGCAAAACTATTAAATACCAAAAAAATACTAAACTTAAAAAAATACTTATCAACGTGCAGCAGAACAAAAATTTCAATTTTTTTTGTTTGTTATTTTTCCTAGACTATTTCGTAACGTTAAACAATTCTAGATTGCATCCATAATTTGTCAACTGATTAGCTCAATTTATTTCTATATATTCAAACTCTTGTTATTATCGAACACCTGTTTTTACCTACAATATATATATTTATATATATATACTATATCTTGTGTTCCTAAGTACATTTAATTGCAGTTTTTTTTTCTCGTACTCTATTGGAAATTGCCTAGTTTGAACTACTACTTACTAAATCTTTAGCTCACTCAACACCAAAAAGTTATGCTTCAGCATCTCTCTCTCTCGCTCTCTCGCTCTCTCGCTCTTTATCTATCGCTCACTTGTATTTATGTAGCTTGTTCTTTATCAGCATTCTATGCTTTCGTAGAGTTATAAGATTTGATTCCTAAAAAATACAAATACATACATACACCTATATAAACATGTATGTCACCATCATAAGCATCTATAATTGAAAACGAAGCTCAAAACAACAAATGCTGCATATTAAGCACTTTCCATCGAATCTCTCTCTCTCTCTCTTTCTCTCTCTGTCTCTCGCTCTTATCATCTCTAGCCAAAGCCCATGTTTAGTTAAGTTAATATATCTATATACCATACGTTTACGAGCACCAAATGTATATCTCTCTTTTGTAGCTTAGAGTTTAGTGCACCTCAATGAATTATATTTGGCTATGCTGCTTGCCTTTTGCTTTAATGATCAATGTAACTGCTGTGTTGTCTAGTGTTATGCCTTTCACCTGTGCCTCTGCTGCTGCCTTATACATATATATAAATAATGTGAGAACTAATTGACTGATAAATCAGTTCAACGCTTGCTGCATGCTGTAATTGAAGTAGCTCGAGCAACAACAAAACACGAAACATCACAAGACACATCACCGACCATCGTCATCATTCTGTCATGGCATACTCAACAAACAACATGTCTCTCACTCTCTCACACATACAACTGATCTATAAATAGCGTAACTGTACTATATCATGCTTACTACACATACTACTTACCTAACAATAACTCTAACTTATATAACTATAAATTGCTAACTTTTATTGCCAAATTGACTAAATAACTCTCTCTGCATTTATTGTATTATATTCTATATACTCCCCCCCAAAACAAACAAAACAAAAATAATAATAAAAAAAAAAAAAAACATTGAAAACCACCATAATTCACCAACACCAAAAAAAAAAAAAAAAAAAAACTGCTCCTGATATCCACAACTATCCTCATCAACCAAAAAACCTTCCCAACATCGAACATCGAAAACGACGACCCGCCAAAAAAAATAAATAAAAAATAAAATAAAATATATAAAATTCGCATAATTAAAAAACAAATCAAAAATCGAAATCATAAACCAAATATGATATCGTAACAAAATTATAATGAAACCAGGTCGTCGTTAATGCGCTGGTACAAGCTATACCGTCCATCTTCAATGTGCTATTGGTGTGTCTAATATTTTGGCTAATTTTTGCCATAATGGGTGTACAGCTTTTTGCTGGAAAATATTTTAAGGTACGTTCCCACGTTTTTACCAAAAACAAAACAAACCAAAAATTCTAAATACCAAATACAAAATAACCAAAAACGCAAACGAAATTATACAAAGCGAAAGTCCAAAACTGGTGCAAAGAACACTTGTGCCACTTTTCGACCCGATAACCAAGCAGCATTTAATTAGCAAAAAATTCAAGAAAAATTTTAAGAAAAAACACGATTTTAAATCCGAATTCAAATGGTCTTCAGACTTCAGACTCTGAAATGCGTATCTTTGCATCTATTTTTCGTAAATAGTTGATAGAAATCGAACTCGAAATCGAAATCGATTCAAAATTAATACTCGAAATACTCGTACTTACTTAGTCTACTCGTTCGTACTTCTCACTTTTCTGCTTCCTTCATTTTTTTTTTGTCGTTGTTGATCTAAGTACGAGTATCAGAGAGAGAATGTATTCGTACTTGTCTAGGCGTCAACTTGTAAATATGCTGCTGTACATACTCCGGTGTAATACTTACTTACCCAACTATCTATGTATACATACATGTACTAGTACTATATGTATTTGGTATTCTGTACTCTGTACCCTGTACTGTGTACTTTGTACTCTGTACCCTGTACTCTGTACATTGTACTCTGTACTCTGTACTCTATACTCTGTACTCTGTATTCTGTACTTTGTACTCTGTACTATGTACTTCCGATAATAATGCCCAACTGTATCGCGTCCTAGATAGCATTCCAGTTAGGCACAGAGCATGAATAGTTGCATATCCAAAATTTATAAATCAAGTACTCAATACACTTGTATGCGACACACGACTGTTGCTGCACCAATACCGAAACAGAAGAATATAAAAATATAAAACCAATTAATCATTAATTATGTTTAGTACACTCGTTTAGTACTAGAATTTAGTTTCGCCTCTTGCACTCTTTAACAATTTAATCTCAGTTCTAGCCAAGAGTGGCAGCAATCAAATGCTAATATATATATATCCACTTTATATATATATATATATATATATATATCTATATACAATGCTAATTAGCTGCTGAAACTACACACTAACACGCACACACACAGATATACTTGCAACATGCCTTTATAAGTTACTTGTAATGATTATTTATTTTTAATTAGCTGTAGCTTAGCCTAAATTTGTTGACTTCAATAACTGATTTTACACTGCCCAAAAAAAACTGCGAAATTTATTTTTTTTTATTAAATATATTTTAAAAAATTTTTATATTTTGTAAATAGAACATAAATAAATAAATAATTATTTTTAAAATTTTTTAATTTATATATGCCAATAAATTGCTTTAAAATATATTTTAATTTAAATTGTGTTAAAAACTTCACTTATAATTTTTTTTAATAAAAAGTATTTTAGGATTTACTTATTTCAAATTCATTATTTTTAGTAATCGGAATTTTCCGTTTTTTTTTTTTTTTGCTGCTCTATTTTGGGCTGTGTAAAAGCAGTTGAAAATCCATTTGCCTACTGTAACTTTCGCATAACTGAAATTCATTTTTTTCTAAAACAAAAACTAAAAATAAATAAAAAAAAAATACTTTCAATGAAAAACACAAATCGATGATGATGATGATAATAATGCTGCTGATGACAATGATGCTGACGATGCTGTTACCGAATGCAGTGCGAAGATTTAAATGGAACAAAGCTCAGCCACGAGATAATACCAAATCGCAATGCATGCGAGAGCGAAAACTACACGTGGGTGAATTCAGCAATGAATTTCGATCATGTAGGTAACGCGTATCTGTGCCTTTTCCAAGTGGCGACCTTTAAAGGCTGGATACAAATAATGAACGATGCTATCGATTCACGAGAGGTAATGTTCTTCAGTTCTTTTCTCTTACTTTTACTTATACTCTACTTGCCTATATATATATATATTCATATATATATATACATACTATATATATATGAAAAAACAAGATTACTTGACGCTCAATACATGTTTATTTGGTTATGCGCTTTGAAAAGATTAAAACTAAACGCAATCCTATATAAATATATTATATATACTCTATATACATACAAATCTACTATAAAGTATTTAACGTAATTTTCAATTAATCAAATTTCTATCTATATATTTTTTTCTTCTTTTTTATATGAACTACAACAACAACTACTACAACAACAACACCACTATACAACACAACTACTATCAACTACTACTCTGGCCACCCTCTCCACCACAACAACAACAACAACAAAATACACAACAACAACAACACTGCCGTATAACACTAAAAATGATCCATTCACAATAAACCAAAAAAAAAACCTCAACCGATGTCAAAATTGCCAAACAAAAAAAAAACAAAACACACACAAAATTAAAAAAAAAATATATATATATCGTTATCGGTATCGATAAACGATAACCAGGTGGACAAGCAGCCGATTCGTGAAACGAACATCTACATGTATTTATATTTCGTGTTCTTCATCATATTTGGATCATTTTTCACACTCAATCTGTTCATTGGTGTTATCATTGATAATTTTAATGAGCAAAAGAAAAAAGCAGGTGGATCATTAGAAATGTTCATGACAGAAGATCAGAAAAAGTACTATAATGCTATGAAAAAGATGGGCTCTAAAAAACCATTAAAAGCCATTCCAAGACCAAGGGTAAGACAACAAAAAAAAAACCAAAAACAAACCAAAAAAGAAAAATACTAAAAGTATCAAATACTAAAAAAAAACAAAAACGAAGCCAACTCAATTTTTAAAAAATAAACTAACTAATAATAAAAATTATAACAAAAAAATCACACAAACAAAATTAATTTAAATTACCAAAAAAATATAAATTAAATTAAATTTTTGCAATGCGAGCTCAAAAAATCGATTCTCAACTTCCAACTAATTTGTCAAAAACTTTTCGAACTGGACTCAAACCCATTTCAAAATACTCGGCTCAATTGCTACACATAAAATTAATATTAACTGATATATCAACTAATTCTATATATATATATATATTTGAAATGAAAATATGAATAATTAAATAATGCAATGCAAAATAAAAAAAAGAAAATAGTTCGTGATCGCGTCATCTGTGCCAATCGTACTCAATTTGTATATATATATACTCTTCTCCTCAATATATGTATATGCCCTATATATATAAATATATATATATATATATATATATATTTATACATACTTTTTTCTATGCGTTACCGAAAACCGAATACAATTATAACAATATTATAAACGAAAATACCGAACTGGAACTGCCACTACAACGAACTGACACCGACTCGACGAATACCCTTGCAAATCTGTTAACATAACTATTCAGCAATTTATGTATATCCAAACTCAAAATCTCTAAAAAAAAAAAAAAGGCCCTGTTCTCTAGCAATATTTTGTTCAAGTTGAATAAATGGATCTTAAAACAAGCGCAAAGTCGAGTCGCTGGAATAGCTGCCGTAGTGTGTGGCATGCACAACCTGTAAAAGGCACAGCCTACATACCGAGATATATATATCTATGTGTGTGTATATATATGCATGTGAAACATCTTGTGCATCGGATCGATATTGATGAGGGCACGCTACCGTTGCCATTGAGCGCACTCCTTAAAGTATATACTATGTTCTCGACATACAACAGTTTGTTTCTTAAATAATAATACTTAATACTTCATTTCGATAACAATAGTTAAGTATTGTGTCCGTTTGGTTGTCTGTACTTAAACATTTTTATGTCTGCCATTTTTAACCTAGACAAACATGAAATTTATGCCAAAATTCAAAAAAACAATTCCAAAATTCTATGTAAAAAAAAAAAAAAATAAAAACAATCTATTTATGTATATATGCTCTCTCTCTCTTTCTCTCTATTTCTCTTTATATATTTATAAATATATGTGTTTCTCAATATACACTCTCTCTCTATCTCTCTCTTTATAAAGGCAATCTAAGTGCATGTTTCCTCATATATATATGTATTATTTATTGACTAAATTTCAATTAAGTGGCACGTGAATCCGAATCATGTTTTGGGCATGTTGTGTAGCGTTAGAAGACACAAATCAAGTTATGTTAGACACAGCTACGAGGCATGTTCCGATCAATGAAACGATCCAAATAATTCAAGACTTTACTTTAACCCCCCAACGAACCTACATCAAAATATCAGACCACGACTGTAGCAGCACGTTTTAAACTAAATACTGTACTCGAAACACCAAAAAACATAATCAACTAATCAACTCAATTAATCGATAATCAATAATCAATAATCTATTGTGAATGCTGTCTGTCCTTAAGAAGTAGTGTGAATGAGAATGTCTGCTCTCGTATTAAGTAACTCAATGATAACCAAAGCGCACCGACTCACTGTCACACTATGAACTCTAATCTGTTGCTCTATATATTAATATATTCACACACACACACACACACACATACTCGCGCGCACACACATACCTACCCACATGTGTGTGTGCGTGTGTGTGTGTGTATGTGTGTTCCAATTTACGCATACTCTACTGTACATACAGGTGGGCGCGCGCTGATCATGGAAAAAAGATTGCTATTGGCACAGATCTACAATTTAGGCAACGATAAACGAAACGATAAGAAATCAAATCAAATCAAATCTAATCGATAACATATAACTAATACTAATGCTAATACTAATACCAATGCGAAAACTAATGCAAAAAACAAATCATCAATATATATATATCCATATAAAATACCAACCAAGTGTGGAGTTGGGCTACTAGTTTATACATAAGTGCAGGCTATGTCTATGTACATACGTGGTATTGTTAACTAACTACAAGCTCATACGTATGTATGTGTTGTTGTCTATGTACATAACCATATACATACACATAAAAGTAATTGCGATCGTGCTTAACTCCAAAATGTACTTATACCAAACTCTTCTATTTTCTTTTTTTCTTATCTCTCTTCTCTCTACTTTGGGTAACCACGACGTCATCCCAAAAAACAAAAAAAAAAAAAAAACAAAAAAACTGAAAAAAAAAACAAACAATATATATTTGATATTTTTGATTTCTTTTATATTTTTCTGTTCGATTCCTTTCTCGTTTACAGTGGCGTCCACAAGCAATAGTCTTTGAAATAGTAACCGATAAGAAATTCGATATAATCATTATGTTATTCATTGGTCTAAACATGTTCACCATGACACTCGATCGTTACGATGCGTCGGACACGTACAACGCGGTCCTTGACTATCTCAATGCGATATTCGTAGTTATTTTCAGTTCCGAATGTCTATTAAAAATATTCGCTTTACGATATCACTATTTTATTGAGCCATGGAATTTATTTGATGTAGTAGTTGTCATTTTATCCATCTTAGGTAAGTAAAAATGCCAAAAACTATCAATTTTGTACTTACAAATACCAAAAAGCCAAATGCTTATAGGCCCAAAAAAAATGTATATGAATCCAAGTTCCAAATCAAAATGTACGAATATCTCCCCAAAACTCCGCATAACCGTACGCTCTTGCTGTATGTGTGTATGTTTCTCTCTCTCTCTCTCTCTCTTTCTTACCATCTCTGTCTCTCTTTCTCTTTGTATTATTTGTGACACAGAACGCTCCTTATTCCTATATCTATATATACAATATAAACTTTCTAATAATTGTTACTAACTTTGCTGTCGTACTTAAACGTAAAATTCAATTTCCCAACAACTATTCGTTTAAATGTTGATTCGTAATATTCGTTATCGTAATTATTATTGTTGTTGTTCTGTTTCCAAACGAAAATATAAAAACAAAAACGTAAAAATTAACTAAAAATAAATTTATTTGTTGTTGCTTGTGCGTATAATCATTGGAGCTCTTTGCCAATTCTCCAGTAGACCAGACTTTCTGTACAGTCGTGGCAAATATAATCACTCTATGTTCGTTGGCAAATGTGTCCGATATTATGTGCAACAAGCCAAAGTCGTTGTGCTTAACGTATTCCAAATGATTTGTTAGCTTGTTTTTTAGTTCGATGTTGATTTTGCTAAAAGCGTATAACAGTTAAATGCTATCTGCTGTTATACAACTGCTATTAACTGTTATACCTGGGCAAAGTATATTTCATATGATTTCTTAGCTCGCTTTTTAGTTTGAAGTTGTTTTTGCCAAGACTGTATAACAGTTAACAGTTGTTATACTACTGATGTTGACTGTTATAACAAGGCAAGTATATTCAAAATGACTTTTTTGCTTGTTTTTATTTTTCAAGTTGACTTTTCTAAAAGCGTATACCAGTTGGCAATTGTTATACCACTAATCTTAACTGTTATACCTAGGCAAAGTTTGTTTCATATAATTTCTTAGCTTGTTTATACGTTGACTTTGCCGAGTATATATGTATAACAATTGGCAGTTGTTATACCAGAGCTCTTAACTGTTATACCAAAAACCTTTTTGATTTCCGTTCGCCTCTATAAATGTTGTTCGTTTGTTAAAAATTACATAGTAAATTTATCGTATTCATTGTATTTGTTTATTCGAAATTTAAATGTGTAAATTAAATTAAATTGTTGAACTTGATTCATGTATTGGTGTCCATATTTGTATTAAATTGTTGTTGTAACTGTCGTTCAAAATATTACCATATTGAAATAATAATTCTTGAATATTACAAATATTAACAATTACATTACGATTATTGTTTGAATAAATTAAATTAAATATTACTTAAGTTTGAATTTACAACTTTTTACTGCCAGTCTCGATCAGAGTCGATCGCGAGCTCAGCTCAGCTTAACAATCGCGCATACGTAAGCACACACAATCGAAATGAAAGCGAAATGAAATGAAACGAAATGAATATGACAACAGTCTGGACCAAATAATTGGGAGCACCTCAAAATGTGTACATTCAATCGAAATCCCTACCCGAGCTTTTGTTTCCTTTTACTACTTCTTCTATTTCATCTTCTTTTCAATAAATTTTGGTTCGTTTTTGGATAAACAACTAGTTAGATAATCTAATAATATATGGCTATGGCTCTGTGTGTGTGGACCAAACATCCAACCAAAACTGTACAAAAGATGGCTTAAAATATGCTTTACTACATTAATACTTGCAACAGAGAGCTTCCATTTTATACTACTCCATGTACATAAAAGGGATGCTGTTATCATTTCTGCTGCTGCCTGCCCGTTGAAACTGACCAACGACAAATTCCGCGCCAGTTCCCCCCTACCCCAAGCCGTGTCTCTGCTGCTGACAAATCGCCCTCTCTCCCCGAAGTAAGACTCATACAGGCGATGCCCTTCCCAACAACTATATATATATATATATATCTTTTCGTTTTTCGATTATGATTTCATATGTGAAAAAATAAGAAAAAGAAACTCGCTTCAATCTACTCCTAAGTAATCTGGCCTGAAGCCCCTGGCTGAGGCTGTGTTTTTTTGTTCCTTTACTGTTTCATGCTTTGCTTCTTTATGTGACACACGCGCCAAATGTTTTTCAAGCGCACTTTCAATAAGTATTTTTAAAAACAAAACAAAAATAATATAAATTTTAATGCCGAACTCTAAAGCAAATGCTTGACAATTTTTTCAAACGCCTTAAAGTATGCTTCATTCTTTGGCTTCGACTGTTCGACCCCCAGTGATATCCTTATAGACGAATATATTAATACACGCTTAAAAAAAAAAAACTAAGAAAAAAATTATACAAAAAAAAAAAAAAAAAAAAAAAACTAAAAAAAACTACGCTTTGTAAATGCAAAATGAAAAAAAAACTTTTGATAAAAAAACGTAACAAATAACAGCGACTTACCTAAATAAATAATAAAAAAAAAAAATGCTAATCTATATCTACACTCACACACATAAACACCAACACACACTCAAAATGGCTTGCACAGAACGCAAAAAAAAAAAACGAAAATGAAATGTTATTGAAATAAATACACGATAAGATTCAATCAGAGTTAGGTGTCAACAGGCATTCCACAACTCTCAACCGATCTGTGCGATTGTCGGTTGCATAACTCTGTCAGCTACTGCCCGGTATAGAAATTTTGACCATTGTCAAACCCCATTCGGCGGCCAGCCAATGCAATGGCCGTGCGCAATGTTTAGCACACATGCGCGTACGACTGCTGCCTTGGCCCCAAACACCTGGCCGACTTCCCAATTTATAGTGTGTAGCATAACTGGTTGGTAAACGTGACCCGTTTATGATTTAACTCCGCCTTATATGTTATGCGTTGTCCATTGGCAACAATGCTGAAAATCTACCCAACTCGATACAAGCAAATACCGTGGCACTAGCCTGAATCTTCTTAATGGTTTTGGTCCAATCTGCAATGGAGATTATGTACTTTACTATGAACGTAGTAAAACGCATATAAAATATATTTAGCTAGATCTATATACCTGGTCAACCCGACGAAACCTCAACTCCCGCATCGAACCCAACTGGGCAAACAAAAAAAGAAAAGATAAAGAAAATCTATGAAAATCTCATTAGTTTTAACTAGATATAGTGCTTATCATTTGACTTAATATGTGTATATAAAAACAATATAAATATTTCTGTTTTTTTTTTCACATACACTCCACTCTCTCCCTATCTCTCTATGTATCTCTCTCTCTCTCTTTCGCTCTCCCGCTCTTACTCTCTTTCGTCAATTCGCTCCCGTTTATTGTTTTTGTTTTTGTTATTGTTAATTAGCCTGGCATTTGGCATTCAATACTGCTCGCTACGCTCTTCTTCTTACTCGACGCCATTTTACAATTTCAACCAATCGCAACAGTTCGTTTGTTCGTTCAGTTTAGTGACTGCCCACTCACTGCCCAGCTATCAGTTGTGAATAGAGTGCCCCCATTTCCCTCTCGCTCACACTAGTGCGCATTTCGTATCAACTAGAGAATGAGATGCCAATGAACACATTGTTTCAAAATTTCGTGTATGCAGCAGCTGAGCTGCTCTCGCACCCACGCCCGCTATATAACTAAGCTTTCTCATTCTCGCCCGCTCTCGGAGCGCTATTGGGCAGCAAACGAACTTTTTGCTGATGTTTGGCACTCTTAAAATATGCTTCGGATTATCGCTAAAAGTTAATGACGCTCACACATACCACTACTACATTCAAAATATATGCATATATACGCTATATGTATATGCGTAGCTGTAAAACCCGAACCAAGTAATGAACAAAGCTAAACAAGAAATCCAACAACAACCCAAAGAACTAAGTCAACTGTATGAAGACATCTCTAAAGACATGCGCCACGAGATGATTTTCGAAACCAACGCCCAACGCTCAACGCCCAACGCCCAACGCCTACGCCCCCGCCTACACCTGCGCATACGCCTGCTGCTGCTTACAACGCCTCTGCGCTAGAAAAAAAAATGTTATAATTTTTTTTAAAGGATATCCTCTACTAAGTGTTGCTGCTTACCGTTGCTCTTCAAGTTTACAGTTACAATTTACTTTTACAACTTTCTTTTTCATTTGATTTTCTCTCTCTCTTTGTCTTTCTTTTTTACTCAACATACTCATGTCTACTATGTATGTATGTGTGTAAGTTGTATGACACTGTTGTATACCCGTACTTAAGAATACGTATATCTGTATAAATATCTGTGTGTACCTTACGCTGTTGTTTATGTTTATGTTTTTGTTTTTGTTTTTTGCTTTTGTCTTATCTGTTCCGTTTCGTAACGTAACGGTAACGACTACTAACCCAGATATATTGTATATATACATACATGATTTTATGATTGTTTTTACATGAAATGGGAATAAGCCTATGCTTAGCATTATGAAAGTGAATACCCTATACATAGAGAAGTAATTCCCATAAAGAACTTATTGATCTCACGATCGTTATGTATAGTCTATGGCACCTTATATGCTCAATGCTTGCTTCAAATTTCGATTAACTTGCAAACAGTTGCAGCTCTAACCTCACTATTTTGTGGCAGCGTTGCCATATCGAAATTTATTTTCACTCTCAACTGGTTTGCAGCTTAATGGGAAATTCAACTCGATTATCATTTCATCAGGAAATTGTACATATTTATATGTATATCCGTATCTATATCTATATATCTATATCTATATGTATCTGTATATGTATCTGTATCTGTATTTGTATTTGTATCTGTATTTGTATTCGTTTGACTTATTGTTTGTGTAAGAATCTTGTGTAAATCAAGCGAACAACTGTGTTTGTGTGTTATCCTAACGCTTTCAATATTTCAGCTATGTAAATTTGTTAATCTTGTGCTGCCACGCCCCCTTGGTCCCGCCCACCATTTAATTTGAATTTCTTTTTATAGTGTCTGGTGCAACCAAGCCCCTGAGCTGACCCACCCCCAACCACACAGTCTCCTCTCCCCCCACCAGAACTCCCCCATTCTGAATTCTGAGCTTTTCTAGTTAACTGTCAACAATAATTCTCAACACTAAATTTCTCAATCGACGCGCTTCGCGATCCGCAGGTCTTGTACTTAGCGATATTATCGAGAAATACTTCGTGTCGCCCACGCTGCTGCGTGTGGTGCGCGTGGCGAAAGTGGGCCGCGTCCTCCGTCTGGTCAAGGGCGCCAAGGGCATACGAACTCTGCTATTCGCGCTGGCGATGTCGCTGCCGGCGCTGTTCAACATCTGTCTGCTGCTCTTCCTGGTGATGTTCATCTTTGCGATCTTCGGCATGTCGTTCTTCATGCACGTGAAGGAGAAGAGCGGCATCAACGACGTCTACAACTTCAAGACGTTTGGCCAGAGCATGATTCTGCTGTTTCAGGTAAGCGTTTCTGCCACAATTCCGTTAACGGTTTATGTTGTCTATTGTTGTTGTCGTTGGGTGATGTTGCCACGCCCCCACACTAAACACACAACCAACCAAACCCCAAAACCACCAACCACCCACGCATAACCATGCCCAGTGCAATGCGAGCGGTCTGGCAGGTCGGGCACCTGGCGCCAGCACAGCCTTTGGCAACGTTATCATGTAATCGCTTATCGAGCGGTCGACCTATCGATCTATCGATTGTGATCGTCACCGTTAATGTTGCCACTGGCCGTGTGGGCGCCATTTTGTTTTAGTGGCAACATCACAATGTTGATTCAAGCTGCGGTAGTTGTTGGTAAAAGCTAAATTAGAGCAAGTTTTTTTACTCATTCACAATTGAATCACGTGTGACTTTTTTTCTATTATGACCTCTCTCTGTCTATGTATAAATATGGCTGTCTCCCTCCCACTCTATGTTTTATCACTATAACAAACATTGAGCTTTAAGCTTTAAGCTTTAACAACTTCTTAAACTTTCCCGCTCATTTTAAGTTTTCTCTGTATTTCTCTTTCACTCTCTCTCTCTCTCTCTCTCTCTCTATCTCTCTTCAATATGCAGTGCATATTAACAGCTTTTAAGCTTTAAGCTTTCAACAACTTCTTAAACTAACGAGTTTCAGCTCATTTTAAGCTTTAACTCTCTTTGAGTCTTTAAAGCTTTCAGCAACTTTTGAAGCAAATGAGCTTACGATCACTTTAAATACTCTTTCAAACAAACTTTGCTCTACATAACGAGATCAGAACTAATCCAGAAAATATATTAATTTTGATTTACCTGCTTCCAAGTTTTTTTCATTTATTTCATAACTTTTAATTACTCATTAATATACTAAAAAAAAAAAACAAATCTAATTCAGCTCTATCAACAAATGCCAAATGAAATTTTGGAATTTCCTCATGACACAATGCAAAAAAAAAACAAAAATTTTCGCGCGTTTTCAACGCCAAAAGAAATACACAACTACGCAACGCTCTCTTCCCCTCTCTCTTTCTCTCTCTCTGTCTCTCTCTCTCTCTCTGCCTATCTATCTATCACTTACACACACACACAGTGTCTCTCTCTAACCCCTATCTCTCTCTCTCTCTCTCTCTCTCTCTCTCTGTCCTTAACTGTGAATAACTTTTTTTGAGCTTTCGATATGCTCTGTTCGCAAATCAATTCAAACGAACGAACAAAGCTCCCGCTTGCCTTTACAGTTACATTGTTTGGCCACCAAACCGTTATGCGACTCATGACTGGCCGCCATATCCACAGATACCCACACACACACACACACACACACAGTGTCAATACATGACGTATGTGTATATGTATATGTGGCCTAAGCCAATTGGCCCAATTTGCAAGCCAAGTTATTCAGTTAATCGCATTCAAGCAAACTGTTTATATTGTTTGTCAACCACCAACACCACCACCAACCACAACCACCACCACCACCACCACCAACAACAACAACACCACCACCACAACCAAAACTTATAACAATTACTACAACAACTACTACTAACTACAACTACTACAACTACCACATGCCCAACATACCTAACAACTACTTAGTTTTGCTTAACCAAGTGATCCATTAACCTAACGTTTGACTAATGACTCTTCTTGTTATTGTATCTTCTGTCTTAAACTTTTCTTTCACTGCCCACACACACACATGAAACACACACACGTACGACAATTTTGACACGAAAAAAACAACGAACGTTCGACAAATACTAACAAACAAACAAAATACCAAAAAAATACGAAAAATACCAAAAAATTAAAAAAAAAAAAAAACACCATCCAACCGCTCAACTCTGCCCGTCCACAAATGCGTTTCATGCCGCTTCCGAATGCAATTCAAATACAAAAAATAAATAAATAAATAAAAATATACTAAAAAAAATCGTTTATCGATACTCGATCGATCAATCTATCGATCTGTCGATCTATCGATTGTCATTGCATTTCGCGCATACGCTAAACGAGCAGATGTCCACCTCAGCCGGTTGGGATGGTGTACTCGACGCCATTATCAATGAGGAAGCATGCGATCCACCCGACAACGACAAAGGCTATCCGGGCAATTGTGGTTCAGCGACCGTTGGAATAACGTTTCTCCTCTCATATCTAGTTATAAGCTTTTTGATAGTTATTAATATGTACATTGCTGTCATTCTTGAGAACTATAGTCAGGCCACCGAAGACGTGCAGGAGGGTCTAACCGACGACGACTATGACATGTACTACGAGATCTGGCAGCAGTTTGATCCCGAGGGTACGCAGTACATACGCTACGATCAGCTGTCCGAGTTCCTGGACGTGCTGGAGCCGCCGCTGCAGATACACAAGCCGAACAAGTACAAAATCATATCGATGGACATACCGATCTGTCGCGGCGATCTCATGTACTGCGTGGACATACTGGACGCCCTCACCAAAGACTTCTTCGCGCGCAAGGGCAACCCGATCGAGGAGACGGGCGAAATCGGCGAAATTGCGGCACGACCCGACACCGAGGGCTACGAGCCCGTCTCCTCCACGCTGTGGCGCCAGCGTGAGGAGTACTGCGCCCGCCTCATACAGCACGCATGGCGCAAGCACAAAACGCGAGCTGAAAGCGGCGGCGGCGGCGGCGGCAGCGGCGGCGGCAGCAATGAAGCTGATCCCGACGGAGATGGAGATGGAGACGGAGATGGCGATGCCAATGGCAGCCATGATCCAGCCGATCCCGATGCAGCCGATGGTAATGCGGAAGCATCCGATGACAATGGCGCCGATGGCATCGCTGATACTGATGATCCCGATGCAGCCGGCGCCAATGGCGGCCATGATCCAGCCGCTGATGGTGATGGCAGCAATGTAAATAGTCCAAACGGCAGCGGCAGCGGTAGTCCCGGTGGCCAGAGCGCCGGCAGTGGCGGCAGCGCCGGCCGCCAAACGGCCGTGCTCGTTGAGAGCGATGGATTTGTGACAAAAAACGGCCACAAGGTTGTAATACACTCGCGATCGCCGAGCATAACATCGCGCACGGCAGATGTCTGAGCCAGGCCTCGCCCCCCCCTCCAAGACGCACGCGACTATTGAGAGCAGCGGCAGCTGGCGCCACAGCAACAACAACGGTCGTAAGTGCCAGCTGCAGCAGCTCCAACAGCAACATCAACAACAGCAACAACAGCAGCAACAGCAACAACAACAGTGAGCAAACAGGAACAGCAACAACAACAGCGAAACAAGCATAATTTTCTGCTATATAGATTAACAACAAACAACAAACAACAATGGGAAAACACACACAAATTGTAATCAAGTACAACAAACAACAGCAGCAACAACAGCAACAAACAACAACAAACAACAACAAACAACAACAAACAACGACAGCAGCAAGTGTCTAAAAATTTAAGTTAATTCAGTTACAAACATGGTAAACAAATGAAAAGCACAACACCAACAAACAACAAACAAACAAACAACAATCATACTTAAGCTAAAGAGAAATGTTGAGCATATTAAGAAAATATTTTAAATTTGTAAGCAGGCTCGTAGTTACCTTCAGAATACACACACACAACATGCAACATGCAACATACAACATACAACATGCAACATACGACACGTCACAATTGGCTCACCTAGCAAGAATTAAGCCTAAAATGTTATATTTATATATATATATATGTGAATCAAACATGAATCCATTTCCTACGAAATCGAGTACGAGTACAATCTAGCAAACAGCCAATACAACAACAAACAACAAACAAACAACAAACAAACACACACTGAATACACAAATAAATAACAAAAAAAAAAAGAAAAAAAAACCGAATTCGATTCTTAAAATTCTAAATCTACATTCTAAAACAAATGAAGCCTTAAAATATTTTAATTTGCATAAAAAAAAATAAATGAAAAGAAAAAAAACATAAAATAAATCACATAATCAAATATAGGAGATATATATATATATATACAACAAATTCAAATATACGAAAAGAAAATTTAAAATTACTTAAAAAAAAACAGTGCAAAATGAAAACTTAACAAAAAAAACAAATGCATAAGCTACATACACACACACGCACACACACACACGCACACACACAAAGAGAAAAACGAATTCGAAAAAAAAAATTGTATTTTTTGTATTGAATATTTAAAAAGAAGTTTCTAAAGAGAAAAAAAACAAACTGCCAGCAAAAGCAATACAAAAATTTAATAATTGAATAATAATAATAACAACAACACACACATACACACGCACAACACACACACACACACATACATATGTACTGGTATAATTGCAATCGATTTTCCATTGAGAAATGTTTAATTGATATCGCGTATTCGATGTTTATGCCATGAATATCGCGTAATCCTTTGCAACGGACTTCTTTAATAGTTAAACTGAAAATAAAATTAAACTTATACAATAGCAACAAGTTTAAAGCATACACTAACACACACACACACACACACACACACACACACCCACACACATACACATTGACAAAACAGTGTTGAACAATGCCGCGCGCACTCAGCATGGCCGCTGTGCTGCGGCAACTGTACTTCACCGGCTGACACACTCACACTCACACCCACACACACACACACACACACATGACTGACAGCGTGAGGCAATTGTCATTGGAGTTGGGGCGCATATTGAGCTAAAACGAATACGGAACCAAAAAAAAAAAAAAGAAATAACAAAAAAAAAAACAAATACAAAAACCAAAAAAATACCACACATTAACAAACCAAACGAAACGGCTAAGGAAATGATAAAAAGCAACAATAAAAACAATAAAGAGAAGAACAAAGAGAAGCAAAGCAAAGCAAAAATTAAACTTAGTAGAAACTAATAAAGAGCAAAGCAAAACAAATTGTGAAAGAAAAACTTTAAAAAAAAACTAGTGGAAAACAAAGAAGAGAAAAGAAAACAAAGTGTGAAGTGAAAGAATTATAAAAGTGAATATAAAAAGCAAATAGCGAAAGAAACAAAAGAAGAAAAAACTATAAAAGTAAAGCAAGAGGCAAAGCACACACACAACAACAAAGCAAACAAAGTACAAACAATGTGCATATGTATGTGTGTGCGTGTGTCTGGCTGTATGTGTGTGCGTGCGTGCGTGAGTGTGAGTGTGAGTGTGAGTGAGTGTGTGTGTGTGTGTAGGAAAGGAGCACAAAGAGTGTACAATAAGAACAAAGTTTTATTTGTTGAATGATGATGACGACGATGACGATGATGATGATGATGATGATAATGATGACGATGCCGATGATGATGATCGCGTTCTCTACTTTAGAGTCATTTGTCTTTTACAATCCTTAACTCTAGCAGCAGCAGCAGCAGCCGCCGCAGCAACAACAACATAACAAAGCAGCAAGAAATTTAAATTCGACGAAACGAAAAAAAACAATACCTAATTGAAAAGCAAAACGAAACTAAAAACAAAATATACAAAAAAAAAAATTTAATTCAAATATATATATATGTAAAGAAATGTATGTATATGTGAAAATGCACATGCATATACATATATTAATTTATTAAGTCTATAAATAGCATATTCAATTTAAAAAAAAAAAAAGCAAAAAAAAACCAAACACAAGCAGGGTTAAAGCTCCAAAGCAAAACAAAAGAAAAAAGAAAATTTACAAAAAAAATATTGCCTACTTTTCAGCTGCATTTGCATTTCGCATTCGCATTCGCCTATTGCGTTCTATTCCGTTCCGTTTCGTTTCGTTTCATTTTGGCTTCGCATCGCTTCGTTCAAAGCTTAAACTCTTTAAACTGTACGAATTTATAGCATATATAATATATAATATATAAATATATATATACATATATATATATATATATATATATATATATATATATATATATATATATATTTGTCTTTTCTTCAAATTTTCTTTTGAATCTTCTCACTTTTTGATTAGCAATGCGATTTAATCATAGCTAGAACGCAATTAGCTAAGGATTAACTAAATATACTAATTGACTACTATCAACTCGATAACAACAACAACAACAACAACAACAACAACAATGCGAGGTTCCATTGCGCACTAAAACACACATGCAAGTCACACGAACAAACACACACACAGACACATTTGCTTTGCTATTGCTTCAAAAATTTTGGGTCAAGTTCGTATGAAATTGAAAATGAAAATTGAATTTTGATTGACATCAGGAATACAGGCATACATCCATGTATAACAATCACGTATGTATGATATATGCGCTCAAACACACACACACACACACACACATGTGCTTTAAACACACCGCCTCCTCTCTCTCTTATATATATGAAATATGACAAATTGTAGAAATTGTTCTCACTTACAGCATACATTGGTACATATGTATGTGAATACACACACACCCACACACACACACACACACACACACACACAAACACACACACATACTCGTACACACATTGCATACCATAAATACAAATTGTATAACCACTTTTTTGAGAACCTATTTAGCAACAATATTTCCAATTTCCAATCGACCGAAACATACACAACATCAAAAATACAAAAATTTGACAACAAAAAAAAAAAAACAAAAAACAAAAAAAAACAGCTCCCAAAATTAGTATTTTCTGCTTATTGCAAAACATTTTTGCTTGATATAATTTTTAGTTTTTGGTAGTTTTGATTGATTTAGTTTTGGCAGTTTGGCTTGTTTTTCGAATTCGAATTGGACTTGCAATGGCGTATAACAGTTACATAACAAATTGGAGAAGAGCAAAAAAAAAAAGCCGAAGAAGTAATAAATCACAGTTATAAAATAATATATATAGGGACCAGTTTAAGCGTTGCCTTTGTAAACCAAACTAAAAAAAAAAAACAAAAAACAAAACAAAAAAAAAAAACAACAAGAAAACCAAATCAAAAACAAAAACAAGAAAAACGCATTCAAGTCCAAAAATTTCGATAATTTGCTTTTGGCTTCGAACCCGAAACTTCAACTTCATACATAATTAACGATAGTTCGCTTCGTTGCTCCAGCCACAATTTCCAGTTCATGTTAGCGGCTTTTGAATGATTTAAACGCTTCGACTTAACGCCAAGCGGCACTTGAATTATTTTCGACTTCCATTTGATTAATTTGTTTAACGAACGCTTGCCAATTGCCAATACGCATAGCTTCATGATTAACAACATTTTGTTGGCTGTTTGACAAATAATACGAAAACAACAACAAAAACCACGAGAAAAATATAAATCCATTTAATAATTATTATAAAAGAAACGAACACATGCTACAAAACAAAAATTAACCGAAATGCTACTAAAGAAAATAAAAAAAAAAAAAACAAAACCAAAAACTAAACAAATAACAGAAAATTAAGTTTGAAATTCCGTACAAAATGCATAAGTTTAACAAAAACCAAAAACAAAAAAAAATACTATATATATATATATATATATATATATATATATATATATATATATATATATATATATATATATATATATATATATATATATATATATATATATATATATATATATATATATATACATACATATGTATATATATGTATATATATATATATATATATACTGAGTGCACTGTTATAAATGAGGGGCGGGGCGAGATTAAATAAAAACAAAAGCAAACAAACGCGAAACAAAAAACAAAAGAAAAGCTAAACACTATCTGAATAAAAACAACAATTTTATTCAATACGAAGACCTCTATTAAGAGCGTACGAAAAAAAAATACCATTAAAGCTTACGCGATTTAAGAACAACAAAAAAACTGCGACTAAAACTTAATGTTGAAAAAATCAAATAAAATATAAAAAAATAAATAAAAAATAAAAGAAATTTGTACAATTGAATAAATTGAATTATGAATAATATATTTAAGTATTTAATGAATAAAAAACAAAAAAATATAAATAAATAATCGAATAAAAAGAAATATATTTCATATTTTAGCATAAATATTTTTTGTGCCGAGGTTACGTTCGAAGCAACACGCGCATCATTGCCATTAGACAGAATAAAGTTATATACATATATATATATACGTATATATACGTATATATATATATATATATATATATATATATATATATATATATATATATATATATATATATATATATATATATATATATATAAATATGCCTATTTATAAACAAAGTACTTATTGCATATTTTGTGCTGCTGAATGAGGTCACAACGCAACAAAAAAAAACAAAAACAAACAAAAAAAAAACAACTTTAATTGATAACAAAAAAAAACACAAAAAAAAACAAATAATAATATTATGCGAATAAACTTAGAGCAATAAATGTCAGACGCATATGTATTTATATGTAACCATGACTAATAGTTTGCGCCAGCACTGTGCATTTGATATCTGTGCCTGTGCGTGATACAGGCTCACTGGCATAGCACTCAACATGGCGGGCAGCAACGACAGGCAGCAGCAGTCGCGGCACACTGCTGGCACAAATTATGTGCAAACACAAAGAAACAAAAAATACAAAAAAAATTCAGAAAAATCTTACAAAAAACTACAAAAAAAAAAAAAAATAAAACAAAGAAACCCTGAAACCAAGAAACTTTTTTTTAGGTACACTTAACTCAAAGCGTGGAATATATTATATTAGTTAATTAAAAAATAAATGCTTTTTGTCAAATCACTATAGAAAAATTAAATGAACAACAACTTTAGCTTTATACTCGTACATTTACATTTGTAATATATTACATAAGTCTAGTTAATTACATACAAATAAAAACAAAAACAATATAAGAATGAAAATCAAACGAAGCATAGCAAATTAATTCAAAGAAAATATAAATTTAAAAAAAAGCAAAAATGTAAAAAAAGAAACATTTATATGTAATGCAGCCAGTTAATATGCATAGCTAAAAATATACAAAAAAAAAAAAAAAAAAGAAGCATAATAGTAAAGTAAATTAACAAAAAAAAATGCAATTAGATATTCAATATATAAAAAATTGAAATTTCTTCATCAAATTTTGTTTGTTATTAAATTTATAATGAATTATTGAATTTATTTGAAATATATTTTTTGTTGCACACACGAACACACACACAGACACAGACACACGATTGCCAGCAGCCATTTGCCCATATGCCAAGCTTTTTTAAGTACAGTTACGTCAAAAACTAAAGCTTAAAATAAAATTAAAAACAAACCAAACCAAACAAGAAAACACTCAATTATGAAAGTTGCCATCCAGCGAAATATTTGCAATTTACACACACACACAATTACAATTGACAAGCCGAACACACACACATTTACACTTTCATCAATACAAAAAAAAAACAGACTGAAAAAGATACTAAACAAAATGTTTAAAAATTTATATGCAAATATATATATATAAAGAAATAATATATATATATATATATATATATATATATATATATATATATATATATATGTAAACCAAATTGCAACAAGCGAGCATACAAGCTGCTAACACACACACAAACATATACCTACCCACAGACACACACACACACAGTTACCTAGCAGCAACAGCAGCAGCAGCAGCAATGGGAAGATTATAAAAAATAATATTTAAAGAAACAAACTAATAAATAGCGCCACAAAAAGAAAAAGCTTGTATAGAAATATAAAAAAAGCAAACAAAAAAATAGTACATATATGTGTATGTATACAGTATATATAAATATACATTATATATATATATATATATATATATATATATATATATATATATATATATATATATATATATATATATATCTGAAATAAACGACAAACAATAAGAAAAATGTATTTATATTTATACACTGCAAGCAAAAAAGAGTAATTTAAATATATATATATATATATATGTGTGTATGTGTACATATATATATATATACATATATATATATATATCTATATATATATATATATATATATATATATATATATATATATATATATATATATATATCATACATGCATATAAAGATTCTTTTTGAAACAGAGAGTTACAGGCACCGTTAGCATATTTTTTTTATATACAATTTAAGCAAAAAGTAAATGAAGTAAATAAAAATATTAGTGAGAAACAACTGAACGTCTTTGTAAAGACTTTATATATGCCTGCCATATGCCTACATCTGCCTACAGCTGTCTGATTCTATTGAAAACACATACAACTTATGTTCACTCTCCCTCTCTCTCTCTCCCTCTCTCTGGTTCTCTCAGACACACACACAATTGTAAGGCATATAGAAAAAAAAAAGTTTTGAGAAACGCATAGAGAGGTTGCCAATGTGCACAACCTATACTTAGCATTGCTCCAGAACAACAAAGAGACCACTTACGCATACAAGTGTGTTGAGACGCGCATAGAGAGGTCCGCCCGTCTACATATCCTTTGTTTAGCTCTGTTGAAGCCTAGTCTTATTTCGCAGCTTTTATGCATTCATTTCGCGACAGCCTTAGAGACCTTCCACATTTCCATAGCGCAGTTTTTGAGCAACTCTATTTGATAGCAACTTCCCCGGCTACAAATTACTAGTGGTTCAGATGACTGTTAAAGCCCTACCAGAACAACAGACAACTGCAGCAATTGTTATACTGTATAATATATACATATTTTGTTATATATATACATATATATACCATATATGTATTTGTGCAACAACAAAAAATAATAAAAATAAGAAGCAGCAGCAGCTAAATGTATGACACCCGCCACTTTTCTACTTAACAAATCGACTGTATATATAAGATAATATGTATGAGTATATATATATTTATGTAGCAGTATAACAGTTTGTATTATGCATTTGCTTAAAGACAACACACGCACACACACACCTTTACACCTACACACACACACACTTACACAAACGACTTGTATATATAGGTCGATGCATTTTCTAGTAGATCTATTACTTTTGATTTTTTACTTTCATCTTCACTCTTACTTCTATTAGCAATATTATAATAAATGCAAACCAAAGAGCTGTCAAACATCTAAATGTTTTCGCAATATCGAAAATGTTACGCGTATTTATAAAAAAAAAGGAAATTATATGAAAATAAAAAAAAACCATTGTTATTAATTTTTTTAATACTCGTAACTAAAAATAATAAAAAAAAATTAAAAAGACATGAAAAAAGAAAATCATTAAGTTAGAGCGGCATTTTTTTTATAATACAATTGGATATATATATGTATATATATATATATATATATATATATATATATATATATATATATATATATATATATATATAAATGTATGTATATATATATATATATATATATATATATATATATATATATATATGGACAAAAATAAATAAATGCAGTGCGACAACATTTTTGTATGTATTAATTTTTAATAATAAAATAAATACACATACATACACACACACACATATATACACACAAGAACACAAACATAAATTGTTTTTATAAAAGTATATATATATATATATATATATATATATATATATATATATATATTATATAAAAGGAAATAAAACTTTAATAAATGTATTTAAAAATACAAAAAAAAATAAAATTAAATTAAAATTAAAAACATTAAGATACAAAAAACGCCTGAATTAGTTTGTTATGCAAACAAAAAATTATAATAATTAACTAACTTCAATGTAAAGCAAAAAAAACAACAACAATACCCAATAATTACAAAAAAAACAGCAACAAACTGCACAATAAAATCTTAATGTAAAAAAAATGAATTAATTATAAATCGCAAAGCAAAAATAAAAACAAAAAGTTAATATTAAACCAGAAATGCGCTAAAAAAACAAAAAACCGAAGTGAATCATTTTTAATTTCATTATATATAAATAATTAATGCTTTTTTAGTTCTCGGCAAGTTGCATAATTTACATTTATGTATAATTTAAAAAAAAAAGAAAAAAAACATTAATAATTATAATACGAATCCAAACTTTAATAAAATGGGCATACAACAAATATTGTAATGTAATAAAAAAACAAAAGAAAAAAAATACAAAAAAAACGAAAAACAAAATAATATATTAAATTAAAAGCGAAATTTTTTCACACTTTAGCTTAATAAATTGTAAAAAAAATACAAAAAAAGAACAAAAACTGAAATAAAATGAGATTTAATTGAATTTGTTATGCAAATGAAAAAAAATACCAAATGCTTTCTAATTGACTGAAACTTCTATACTTTCCAACTGTCATACAGGTAGCACAGTATTATTACAGTTTTATTTAAAAAAATAAAACCTGAACCGAAGTAAATTCCATAATTTGGTCGACTAAAGTGAGACCTTTAATTCCCATCCGTCCGTTCGAGCTAGGGCAGCCGTAAGTTTTAGTATTCTCATTGGTTATAAGACCCATCCAGGCCAGGGACAAAGGTTAAGGTGAACCCAAAGGACAACTGACTCCAAGCTACACTCAAGGACACCAGATGCGATATGGAATTCAAGTCATCCACAGCCCAACAGACATCCGGATACAACATTGATGCGACATACCGTAGTACACTGACATTTAAATAACCCACGTATTTCCTTCCCAGATATCTACTATGTAATTGAAAACTTATTTGTAAACTTATCAAATATAGTAAAACTATATTAAATGAAAACAAATATTATAAAATCAATTTAATTGTATTTTTAATGGCTGTAACTCGGGTACTTTTTGATTAATTATGGACTGAGCGGCGCTAGCTATGCTCATGGTGCCTTCCTCCTGGCTCCGTTTCTGCTATGCTGCTATACTGCTATCATCCAGTCTTTTCTCCTCCTCCTTAACTAAGCTGCTTTCTCAGTGGCATCATCTGCTCGCTATCGCCTGGCCTACTCTCAGCTCATTTGCTTACAATATTTCCGCTCACCCACAGTCACATTAAAAAACAATATTCCATATGTATAGTGTTTATAGTTATATATTTATTTGCGTTTTTCTATGTTTATAAATTTAGTTTACTGCTGTTTCGGCGAGCTGCTTTTAAAAGGTGCTTCAATGACAGGCGACAGGGCAACAGCTCGCTGAGTGCCCATTGCATTGGCGAGATATATATATATATATATATATATATATATATATATATATATATATATATATATATATATATATACATTCTTTTTTACATATTTACAAGTGTGCTTGTGTGTGTTTGGGTATACAAACATGTATTCGTTGAACGCACGGACCTTGAGCCCGTTCGCTGGCGAATGGTAACCGCATTGCACGTTTTAAAATACACAAATTAAATTTTACATGAATTAGAGTTCAGAAGGCAAAACAAAAAAAAAAGACTAATCAAAGACATAGTTAAAAGCTCTACCACACGCGCAACACACAGCTCCCATTGCTTCTACAATAATCAGGTATCACTCAGAATGTCCTTCAATATTGAGCTGGAGTTGCGCGTGGGTGCGAACTCACTATTGCTCATTAGGAGTGTTTGCATTGGGGGCAATACAGAGATTGGGAGCGTGGCATGATCGATGCTTGTTGTCGTTGTTGATATTGCTGTGGATGCAGCTGGCTGGGCAGCAGCGGCCGCTGATTTTGCCGCAACAGCTGCATCCCCTCCGCTGCCTGCTTCGGCGGCTGTTGTCTCCCCTGGCTTAGCCATGCTGAGCAGATTGGGGCGCGACTGTGCCTGCGGCTGGGATTCCTGTTCCAGAAACTTGACAAAGGCCTGCACCAAGTTATCATTGCCTGCAGCAAAGAGATGAGCCATTAGAGCTGTTACCTCAAATCAGAAATTGTAGAAATTTACCTGTGCTGGCATTAGAGGAGCCACCGCCTCCTCCACCGCCACTGCCGCCTCCGCCGAGTATGTTGCCCAGCCAGCTGCTTTGGGGCTTGTTGAGACCGACCTTGTCCGTCTCCATGGCATTGAAGTCGAGCAGAGATGACATAATGCGCAGCACCTGGTGCTTGTCATCTGCATGCCCGCTAACCACATAGCCAATTAGCAGGCTCTTGATGAGACTCTTGTCAATCTTGTCCGTTTGGCTGGACTCGCTGTTGTCCAGGCTCAGCTCCAGCTTGTGCTTGGCCTCCCTCAGGCTTTCCACTGTGCAAAGTACCGAAAAACAAATTTGCATTAATTTATGAAATTATTATAATGCTGCTCTCTCTCTCTCTCGCTCTCTCTGTCTGTCTGTCTCTCGCTCTCTCACACACTCTCTCTGTCTCTCTCACTCTCTTTCGCACAGATCTTAACTTAATTTTAAGGCTTACACAAAGGACGCGCGCGCGTTAATTGTTTTTTTTTTCTGTATTTTGTTGCTTAAGGCGTGGCATGCGGTTAGTGCGCCCACTGCACGGCGTAGTATGACATAAGTACTGGTTGTTAGTTAAATGGCACACCAGTACCTGATGTAATACTCAACCGTACAGACGCTGATGTTGATGCTGATGCTGATGCTCTTGCTGGAAATATAGATGCAGAAGGAGATGCAGATGCGACTGCGGCAGCGGCTGCGGCTTGTGGCTGGATTAAGCAGCTGCTGGGGTCTATGTAAAGCTGGGGTCTGGTACGTCAGTCTGGACTCTACTCTATGTGGGGGCTACGTGTTACTCAACTCAACAACAACAATAACCAATGTAGTCAATTCAAATCATTTAGCTAACACGGGCAATAACAAACAAGAAATTAAGACAAGAACAACAATCGAGTACATATATATATAAGAGTATATACGAAAGACTTTAGACATATATAGAAGAGGAATACATAATATATATATATATCCAAGTGTAGAGGCTAAGCAATACAAAAAAAATCAGTTTAGTCTATTTCTTTTTTTTTTTTTTTGTACAAAATGTGGCAAATGCTGCAGTCTCGAGCAATCTCCAATTGCAAAGTGAGTGCGTCAAATAGTTAAAAATCGCTCACATTTACAAATTGAGATTAATCAATGCTGCAGATAAGAGTTGGACATGGAAATATGCATATATGCAATATATATATATATATATATATATATATATATATATATACATATATATATATATTTTTATATATATATACATATATACATATATTTATATATACATATTCATATATATGCTCTTTCCAATGACGATTTACGATCAACTCTCTAAAAACTTAAAAAAAAAAAAACATTCAAATAATAATACGCAAAATAAAATATAAGTACAAGGTTAAAACTATAAACAAATAATAGAATACATAGAATATATATATATAGAGTTCACAATAGTTATAAGTATAAAGTAAATTATAAAAGTAATTTAAGCAAGCAGGCAACAAAAAAAATATTAATGAAGTAAATCATAAATAACACCAAGGGAAAACTGTGCAGAGATGATAATTTAATTTTTTTAATAATATTGTTTATATTTATTTTAAATTTTTAAAAATTTGTTTTTTAATTTTTTTATCATTTTATTTTATATAAATTAAACAAAATAAGAATTTTGTTATTTGTTATTTATTATAGTTAAATTTGGAGCATACCAACAAAATTTCATTTTTTCGCATATAAAAAAATAAAATAAAATTGATTGATAATGAACAAGAATTTTTAAAAATTTTAAATGTTAACTAAATAACAAACAAAAAAATTATATTAAAAATATTTTGGCAATAATCAGAATATAAAAAAAATATTTATATTATTTTAGCTTTCAACAAAAAAAAGTTTGGTATTCAACTTTTTCAAATTTTTTCATTTATTTTAATTTTTTAAGTTTTTAATTAATTTTATTTAATTATTTTTATTTATTTATTTATCATTTTTATTTTTATTCATATTTTTTTTATTCATTTTATTCTTTTTTTTTTCATTTTCGTCCTCTGCACAGTGCTTCCAGTACAACTAAGCTATAAGCTACAATAATCATTGAAATTGCAATATATCAATATAAATATATAGTATATGCAAAAACATTTAGTTTACAACACAAAAGTCAGTAAAAAAAATTCTGAAAATTTGTTGGTATTTTTTTCAGTATGTTTTTGGAATAATAATTATGTGTGTTTTTGTATTTGTATTTGTGTTTGTGTTTGGCAGCAACAGAAGGAGTTTGGGTTATTTTTGGTCAGGTGGTGCTCGTGTTTGTGTATGGTTAGTGCAAGCAGACGGACGTGGTTTCCGGGTGGTGCGGGCGTATAAGCTAATTGGATACCGATTGGGTTTACCTACTCACTAAAGACCAACTTGGATTAACAGCCAATATGCCAATTGCCACATGCCGTAGGTGCGATCTTGCGTGTTATTAATTTGTAATTTAATTTTATAAACTTTTTTTTTTCTTTTAGTTTTATCTTTTCTTTTTTTCTGTTTGTTTTTTGTTTTTTGTTTTTTCTTTTTGTTTTTTTTTTTTTTTTTTTTTTTGTTTTGTTTTTGCGCTTTGGTGATAAAATGCAATTCAAAAAAGTATATACCAACTGAAATTCCGAGTGTTTCATATTGGCATTGCTCCCAGAATTACCAGCTGATATTTACCTTTGAGAATCGGGTGAGGTGGTGACAGCTGGTTCTCTCGCTCTTACTCACACACTGACAGCCATACACACATGCTCGCTCACTCTCAGCTTCAGGCACACCCTGTCTCTTTCACTCCCACACACACACACAACTCTCATAAAAAAGCATTTAACCATTCAAATAGAACTTGGTGCGGGTTTATGCGTGAGTTCGATAAGTAGATATATAACAGGTTATTATATATGTATACATATATATCTGTGTGGTTCGAGGGTTAAGAACATGCCGATAACGTAGCTAAGATTAGGAGATATTGCTTATTGTATAAACGCCTTGAAATATGTATAGTTTTGATGCGGTGCATTTGCCGACATTTGTGGAGTGGGGGGGTGGTTGTGGGGAGGTTAGTCAATATCCATGGGCATGTCTGATTGGAGTGCATGGACTTACCTTCATCGCGCAGCACAGCGATGGCCTGCTGTCCAGCCTCCAGCTGATCGGAGAGCCGGGCTGCGGCACGTAGTCCCTCATTGGCATCCGCCAGCTGCTGATGGAGCGATTTAAGCTCCGTCTGCAGCGCCGCTTGCTGGTCCTGTTGCGCGTGCATTTCACGGCGCATCCGTTGCACGGTCTGCGCAATCTCATGATCCCTGTCTGCGGGGAGGGGAGCAGAAGAAGAAGAGCGAGAAGTTGAGGATAATGGGCCACGGTTAATTGGCTTCAATTGCTGCTCACCATTCTGAAATTGCTCCAATGCGCACTGCAAATTGGTCAGCGCCGCCTGCTGCCTTTGCTCGCGATCCTCAAATCTGTTTAGCTTGCCGAGCAGCTCGTCGCGCTGCTGCAGCAGCAGCGAATACTGTGCCTGCAGCGTTTCCGCCTGCTGATTGGCCCGAATGCTGCATGGAAAATTAAATTGAATTTTGAAATATTTTTCGCCTTATCGCTAAAGCAAATTAAACTTCGCTTCACACTCGTAATTGCCTTTTGTTTAACGTGCCGCAACAACAGCTGACAGCTGTTATCGATAACAATCGGAACTGCTGGCAATGGCGCAACACGAGCTCTCTCTCGCGCGCACACACACACACACACAGCATATCGAATGCAATTTGAATTACCCAAAACACACATCGCTGGCAGCTGGCGAATTCGCTTCGCCTCGCCACGTGTTGCCGTCAAAATGGCGGTCGCCGTGACTCAAACGCGCTTATCGAAACTAATTTAGGCAAACAGTAATGAACGCCAACTCACCTGGCTGAAGTGTAGGCGGTGCTGGATTTGGACACCTCGTGCTGCAGTGCGGCATGCTTGGCGCGCGCCTCTTCCAGTTCGCGCTGCTGCTCGACGCTCTCCTGCGTGTGCAGCTCCTCGATCTCGACGAGATGGGCGCGCAGTCGCTCCAGGTCGCGCTGCACCGCGGCCTGTTGCTCCTGGGCCTCGGCCTGTTGCTGCTGCAGCAGACGCTGATTGCTCTGCTCCGTCAGCAGATTTGTGGTGAGTATGTCGGACTTCTCCTTGAGGAAGCTGATCTGGTCGCACAGCTTCTCGCGCTCCTTGATCAGCTCCAGCAGCTGCTGCTCCTGCGGCTGCAGGCGCTGTATTTCCGCATAGTATTGTGTGTTCTCCAAGTGCTTCTGCTGCAGCGCCTTGATCAGCTCCTGCTTCTCACCGTTCAACATATCGAGAGACTGCTGTAGCTGTGTGGTCTGTTCCACATGCAGCGTTTTCAGCTGTTCCAGCTCCTGCTTCACGTTGGCGCCATCTGTCGGCAGTGCTTCCAGCTGGGACTGCAGTTTTTCCAGCTGCCGCTCAAGTTGCTCGCGCTGGTCAGCTTTCGCCAACAGCTCGAGCTGCGTTTCCTCCAGCTCATTGCGTTCCTGTTCGAGCTGCAGCAACTCCTCCGACCGTGCCGCCAGCTCACTCTTTAGTCTCTTCAGCTTACTGTCATCCTTCAGCTCGATCTCCTGCAGTTTGCATTGCGCTTGCAGCTCCTCCAGCTGGAACTCCAACTGCTGCTTATGATGCTGATGCCGCAGCGCCGTCTCCTTCAGCTCGGTGCGCTCCTCCTCCGTTTCCCTTAGCTGCAGCTGCAGCGCGTTCAGCTTCCCCTTCAGATGCTCGATCTGCTTCCCACTTTCGATCAGCTCAGATCGTTTCGCATGCAGTTCATCGCGCAATTCGTCCATCTCCAGGTCCCTGATCCGCTGATTTTCGTCTTCTTGGATCTGGACGGCCTCTTCCTTCAGCAGCTCCAGCTGTACTGCCAATTCCTCGCTTCGCGTGGTGGTCATCTTCAGCTCCTCCTTCTTAGCGTCCAGTAGGGTTAGGATTTCATTAACAGTATCTTCCTTCTCCTTCAACTCCAGTTGCAGCAGCTCATCCTTGTTCCGCAGCTCCTCTCTTAGCTGCTTCAGCTGTGTCTCTTGCGTCTGCTTGGCCAGCTGCACGTCCTGCAACTCCTTCTGCACCAGCTCCAATTGGGCGCTATCGCCCATAGAGGCTCTACTAACATCCAGCTGGACATGCAGCTCCGCTATCTCCCGTTTGTTATCGGCCAGCTGGGCCTTGAAACCGTCCTCGTCGAGCAGCTGACACTTCAGCAGCACTTGTGCCTCCTCCAGCTGCAGCTCGAGCTGGGCTATGGTCTCCTCGTGCTGCTCCTCGATGGTCTCCAGTTTGTTGCGCTTCACCTTGTCCATCTCGTTGAGCAGCGCCTCGTTGTTCTTCATCAGCTCGTCGCACTGCAGCACATACTGCGAGATGTCCGCCTCGAGGGTCTTCTTGTCGTGCTCGGCTATGAGGAGCTGCTTACGCAGATCCATCACATCCCGCTCGGCCATGTCGAGGTGCTTGAGCCGATCGTTCAGCAAGTGATATGTGCGATCCAGGCTCTGCTTGGACTTGTCGGCAGCCAGCGTCTCGAGCAGCAGCAGCAACTGCGACGAGCTGCTCTCGGCCAGGTCCAGGTCCAGGTCCATGTCCAGATCGGTGATCTCCTGCTTCTCCTCGGCAATGGCCTGGCGAAATTTGGCCTGGGCGATGCTGGAGTCCAGCTCCTGGCGCAGTTGACGATTCTCGGCGCGCAGGGCACCCAGCTGCTGCTCCAGATCATTGGCGTGCGTCTCCTGATCCGCCTCGGCGTTCAGCTTCAGCTCCTGGTTCTGCAGCATCAGCTGTTGCAGCTTGCGCTGCAATTCCAGCTGCAGTTGCTCCTTCTCGCACTCGCTGATGCGCAGACGCGTCTCCAGCTCGGTCATCTGCTCGGCACGCACGTTGTCCGCCAGCGAACGCTCCAGCTGGGCGTCCTCCAGCTTTGCATTGAGCCCGGTCACCTCGGCGATGCGCGCCTCCAAAGCAACCAGCTTGTTGCGCAGCTGCTCCTTAGACAGCGGCGTTGTGGCATCCGCATCGATGCCATCGCCATCGCCATCGCCATCGGCATCCGGATCCGGATCGGGATCCGAGCTGGAGCCCGTGGCATCTGTATTGCGTACGACTATGAACTCATCCTCGCTGTGTTTGCCCGTGGACGAGCTGTTCGAGGACTCCGACGTTTTCTTCTCCTTCGACTGCTTCACCAGCTCCTCCAGCTCGCGCTGCAGCTTCTCACGCTCGGCGTCAGCCTGGCGCACGCGCTCGATCAGCTCACAATTGTCAGCGCCCCGCTTCTCCAGCAGCTGTTGCATCTCGGCCAGCTCCAGCATGCAGCGCTGCAGCTCGTTGGCTTGTTGCTCCACACGTAGCTGCAGCTGCTCGCGCTCCAGCGCCACAGTCTCCCGTTGTTTCTGATCCTCGGCCAGCTGCGCGTTCAGGCGGTCGGCATGCAGCTGCTTCAGCTCCAGCAGATGCGCCTGCAGCTCTGTCTTCTGGCCCAGCATATTCTGCATCGCCTGCTCATGCTGTGCATCGAGCATGTCCAGCGACTTGCGCAGCTCCTCATTATCTCGCTCCAGGCTCGCGATTTGGGCGCTCAGCCTAGCCACGTCCGGTGCCGGTGTGTCGGGCAGCGACACATCCACCATGCCAGAGTCCGACGGGCTCTTGGCTGAAGCTTTAATTGTTGCGCCAGCTGCGGCTTCCAAGCCAGCGGGCTCCCAGCACCAGCTGTCCTCCACATTCTGATCATCGCCAGAGTTCTGCGAAAAAAAAACGAGAGAGAGAGGGGGAGGGAGAGATGCATTAACGGTTACACAAGATATAGGATAAGCTATATACAGTGGAATCCAGATACTTCAAAATTGGTAGCATCATTTTCTTAATTTCTTTTTTTTACGAATTTACAAAATGTTCAATTCGCTGAGATTCTGTTTTAACGACGCTCGAACTTCGAATGAGCTGAGCCTTTCGACTTTAGTTGCTCACAAGCAAACAGCTGTCAAAAATGCCCGAATGTAATTGATTTAAACGTCATTGTGACATTTCATATTTGACAGATACACAAAAAATAAAATTTTAAAAAATAAAAACAAAATTTTTAAAAATAAAAATTCAAATTAAACAAATTTGAAATAAAACATTGATTGACGTAGTGCCCGACATAGCACTTTTGTGAGTGAGTAAAAAAAATTAAGAAAAATAATTTTTTTTTTTAATGTAATTTAAATTAAAAAAAAATTATTTTTTTTTGGGTATGCCATGTTCGCAAAGATGCGTAAAAAAATATTTTTGAGAATGAGGTCAATTTAAAAATGTTTGTAATTTTTGTATATTTTAAAATTCTTGTTTTATAAAATTTTATTTTGTTTTTTAAATATATATATATATATATATATTTTTTTTTTTTATATATATTTAACAATTTTTTTTAAGCAACTTTTTCGAATAATTGAGAGTTTCGACATAGCTATTCGCCTGATAAATATGCCAGGTATGAATTACACCAAGCACGCCCACTACAACTATGTTCAGCGAGCACAACTGTACCTGGCTGTCACTTCGCGCACGTTGCGCATGCGCCCCGTTAGCCCGGCCGGCCAGCTAGAAGCCTTGCGGCACATGTTGTCAGGTGCCCATGAGCGCATGATAATAACTTTATGAAAGACACCGACTATCGCGAGTCGTGAGTCAAAAGTCGAGCAGACAACAAAATGGCGCCGATAAGAGGAAGAGCGCAACAAGGGCATATTTGACTGCCTGCCGGGCGATAATAAATTGGCTATAAAAACCCATGACTCGACGCGACGCGACACGACTCGACTCGACTCGACTCGAATCGACTTGGCTTGGCTTGGCTTGGCTGCCTCGTAAATGGGCGCAAACCGCAAAACTTCATTAAAATTAGCACAAAATGTGCTCAGTCTAATGGAGGTTGCTGTCAAAAGTGGGCGTGGCCCAGGTATATGTAAAACGCAACGAAACAGTCGAACAGACGCAGACGGCAAGAATTGAGCGCGACACTTGTGCAAATTGGGTTATCTACATGCAGAGACAGTAATAGCCATGTAATCAAGGGTGTGTGTGTGTGTGTGTAGTGTGTGTCTGGGTGTGAAAACACTTGTGTTTCATAAACAAATATTAGTCAAATTATTCATTCTGCTGCGCGACTCTATATGGGCTATAGCGTTGTCTCGCTCTCGCACGGACCGAGCTGCTCTATAAAGCTAGAGACAATCGATCATTAAGTGCGTCAGTGGAACATGCCCAGAATTATGATATGGTATGGTATGATATGATATGATATATATACATATACATGATATTATTACATATATATATGTATATGTATATGTATACCTATATATATCTATATATATATGTACACTCTCTTATATACACTATTTACCACATATGCCGCCGAACTGCAAACACAGCAATACCTTCTCTAACAGCAACAATAAACGAGGACAACAACAATTTGTGGCAAACAAATGAGCAAGAAGAGGAAGCAGAAAAGCAGACAACGACAACACAGAGATAAGATAATGGGAAATGCCAACGCAAAGGCGCGAGCGACTGCTAGAAGAGGCCCTGGGCTATGGCTAGATATAGAAGATCGCGTCAGTTGGGGTTGCTAAGGGTGGAGCAACAGCCACACAAAATGTGCCAAATGCGTGTAATCCAAGAATAAGACAAGCGGCAGTCCCTAAATATGTTATATATATACATATATCACAATATCTGTACATAAAGCGTATCGAATTCATGCTGAAGGAGCAAAAACAAAAAAATAAAGAGTGTCTGTTGCTTAGGGCGACTTTGGCCAAGCGGAAAGATACTCTACTGTTTCATACACAAACATATAGCAACAACTATCTATGCCCAGCTAAAGATATAAAATATCTAATCAGCTACAGTCCATACCACAGCCTTACAATTCTCAACCGAATACCCTGTAAAATTAAATAATTTTGGATTATTTTGGAAGTTTTTTTTACCTTTTGGGTCTAGGGACAGCACCTAATACTTAAATTTTTTCTAAACATGATTTACAGATCTCTCTTCGATCAAATTTAAAATGGTATTTGTAAAAAAGTGGGGTATGTGCGACTTGAAGATACTCTACACTTTAAATTTTGTATGCTTCAAAATCAAATTCAATTAAAAAAACTATCTAAATTTTAAGATCTTCAAATTTGCTCAAAATCAATACATTCGTAGCGATATTGGTTGATATGACAAATTTCAGGTCTTTAGCATTTGTAGTTCCCGAGATCGCAGCTGAGTTTGTCCTTCTAATTTCGAATACTTTTTCAGCATATGCCAGAAAAAGTACCAAAACCCTATAATAATAAATCGAATTACATAGAAAATTGGTAAAAAAAAAAAAAACATTTTTGACGTTTCCTAGAAAGTTGATAATGCCAATGGGGAGAAGGGGGAATATTTTTATCAAGTGCTCGCACGCCCAATTTTTAGATATGAGTTCAACAACACATTACTGAGCAAATTCAATCAAAACCTAGCACACACATGCTCATAATCTGCCCAGGAGTCTTATCAATATATCGTCGGAATTTTACAAAATAAAAAAATAAAAAAAAAAAAGAGAGAGAGAGAGGGAAGAATAACAGTGAAAATAAATATATTTAGCATGAAATCATTTCAAGAGAATTGTTGAACCCATTTTTATTGGATTAGTAATAGGTCTTAGCGTTGCCATCGCCCATTGCCACGCTTATCTTATCGTCGAACCATAACCAAGCCCAGGGCGTGTATTGCGCGGTATCGAACAGGTCCGAACAGCACAGGGGTCTCATATACTGGGTCTATGCAGACCGATTGTTTATAAATAAATAAATATTGAAGCACTGTATCATTGCCAATGGTATAAACAGCAACGAGACCCGAGGGAGTCACTAAAAACAAACACAGTTATGTATACACACACATATATATATATATATATTTGCTGAAAATTGAGAGAGTCGAAGCAATTGCTCCGGATTAGCAACGAATTTCGACTGTATGGAGCTCTGGTTGCCCGCCTGCATTCCCGGTTTGTTGGTGTTTAGTTCAATTCGTCTGAAACTTAACCAAATGCAATTGCCAACTGTAAACGATACCACGAATTATCTCCAAAGTGCAGCTGAAGGGCAAAGCCAGAAAAACAAAAAAAAAAAAAAAAAAAAGTAGCAAGAGTGTTGCTAAAACGCATATACCACAAAGTGAGGGTACAGGACACAAAAAGTTTGATTTTTCCTATAAAATTTTAATATACTTTGAGAAACTTTTAAGTATATAATTATAGCACAACTGATATTCCCGTTAGTTGTTAGTGTAGGGTATCTAAATGTACAGACATTGGCAAACAGAACAGAAGCACTATGTCATTGTCTATAAGAATTGATTTGAGCCTCGCGAATTGGTAAATGCCAAGATTATAAGTTATCTTATCACTTATCACAATTGGAAATTGTAGGGTATCTGATATCTGATCTGAGAGCAAATGCCATTGTAAGTATAGGGTATCTAAATGTAGAACTCATTTGAATGTAGTTCAAAACTATATTTTATAGAGTATTATATGATTAGGTTGTCAACTAGAAATAATCAAAATTTGTAAAAAAAAAAAAAAAAAAAAAAAAAAAAAAATATATATATATATATATATATATATATATACATACATATATATTAGTTTATTTCTTCTTTCTTTTGAAATAAACTAAGCAACTATAAAATATCTTTTGATAGAGTACACAAATTAAAAAAAAAAAAATTATAATCAAAAAAATTGTGGAAAAATATGTAGTAAAAATAATATTTTAAATAGATTTTAAAAATATTTGTTAAAGCCCAAGCAACCGTAACATGCCATTTTACAGGGTATTAGGCATAATTAAGTTTGCCAAATATAAATATAAATTTTTGTTTTTAGCGCAAAATATGCTTATCTAAGCACAAAAATTAATAAAAATACAAAAAATGAGTTAAGAAGTTTTAACGAAATCTGAAGCAATTAAAATATAAATTATGAGCGTGCATGACTTTTTCTTTTGTTAACGCTGTCTGTCTGATATATATGCATATGTGGATATATATAGAATATATATATGTATATAGATATATATACATATATATATATACTATATGCTCAATAGGAACGTGCACTTTGCCTCGCTCTTGCCAACGAAACTAACTCAAAAACTCAAGTTTATCATCAAGTCGAATAATTTAGTGCATGCAGTTCAATATCCAACTAAAAAGAAGAAGAGCAAGATAAAGTCGGGAATTACTTTGCTAAGCTAATAATACGAGAAGATGTCAAGAGAGACAAAAGTCGAAAGTCAAGGCGAAAATGACGATGAAATCTCGTCGTCGCCGTCGTTGCTGACCAGACCGGGCCGGGCCGGGCCAGGCCAGAGCTAGACGACGATCAGCTTCAGTCATAATTAAGTACACGTACTTATTACACACCTCTATGTAAAGCTAATGAGCATTTAAAAATAACAACAACGAAAATATGAAACTTACATGTTTTTGTTCCTCTTCTTATGTCCGCCAAAAGAAAAAAATTGCAATTTTTAATTTGGCAGTCGAATTTACGACTCTATCTCACAGTTTTTTGTGATTTTTTAAAGTTCGACGGGGTAAAAAGTAAAAAACGAAAAAAAAATAATAATAATAATAGAAAAACGTAACTAAATTATTGTAAAGTACAAAGAACGGAAAAAACCCGGTTAATTTTCACTTGACTGGCACTTCAGACGCTAGTGACGTCGCGTAGTGTTATTATTTTTTTTTTTTTATTATTATTTATTTCTGAAATTTGTTTTTCTCATTTTTGCGTTAAACTTTAAACGTTTTGAGTGCGGCAACAACAACAGTAAAAAACACAATAAAAAAAAACAACAGCAATGGGAGCCAAATAAACGTAAATGAAATGAATTTCAAAATCGAATTGTGTCAGTTAGTTATAGTTGGCAACGTTTGCCGGCAACAAAAAAGTTATCGTATGGTGGGCCACAGCGTACACGACTTGCCCGCAGCGCGACCGATCGACGAATGAACGCAACGTGCATTGCGCTATGGGGGAAAATAACGAGGCGCTCAGCGCTGAGAGCCACAGTCGGCGTCACAGTTACAGCGTCGGCAGCGCAACGATCAGTGTGTTGACTCACACACACGAATTTATACAATCGGCAGCAATGCAGCGCTGCGTCTGCGCTCGTTCAAGTGTGTTAGTGTATGAGCGCTCGCTCAATCGACTAACAGCGGCTCAGTGGCGACTCCTGTCGGCCAACGTCAGCATATTGCAGTCTGAGCTCCAGCATTGTACATACATATGTACATATACACAAATGTATGTGCATGTATGAGTGTGTTTATTAGTGATGAGCGCTCAGTAGCTCAGAACAACTCAATGGCGACTCCTGGCGGCCAAGCGCCTAAACTTGAGCATTTTTTTATTTAAATACAAATGCATGTGCATGGGAATATGTGTGTGTGTGTATGTGTGTGTGCGTGTGTGTTTGTGAGCAGTCTGTGGCGACTCCTCCTGTCCAAGCGCCGCCAACGTCAGCGCTTTGCAGCCCAAACTTGAACATTTCATATACAAATGCATTTATATATGGCTGTGAGTCTATGGAATTTTCTGGGAAACTGATGGAGAATAAAATTGGGTGCCAGAAAGTCCAGGTATCAGATCATCCTAGCTGATTAAATTTCGCTCGCTCAAGGTATAGTGGAATTTTTTCCCATTTAACAAATATATTATAAAAAGAAACAATTATTGTTTAATTCTTTCGTGCTATATACAAGCTATAAAGCTTAAGTATCGATTGAAACTTTAATTTCGTTTTTTTTCTATGATTGTTACTTAGCAGCTTGTCTAATTGCGAGTGCTTGAAATTTGTGCTGTTTAGTTTGAAGACTAATGAATTATTTCGTAGAAAAATCTTGAAGAATATAGCAGAAGAATGAAAACTATAGAGTATATGATCCAATGCATAATATAATAGGAATATGAGCTTAATAGAAGACCAAAAATTTGACATAAATTAAACTTGAAATATGAAAACTATTTTCAGTAAAAAATATTTTTTTTAAATATTCTACATTATTGAAATTTTTAATCGATTAGAATTTGTGAAATAAAAATTTAAAATTTGTCACACAAAAATATTTAGCAAAAATAAATAAAATAATTTAATAATTATTAAATTATATTTTATAGAGTGTTAAACACTTAAATTAAAAATTTATCAATCTATATATACACAAATACATAAAATACTTTCAAAATATTATTTTTTTAATAAATAAATAATGCATTAAATAATTCAAAAATAATATTAAAAAAAAAAGAAATTAATTGAAATTTATAATGTTTAAATTACTCAGAGATCAAAACTTGAACCAAAAACTAGTTATAGCCATGAAGGCTATAGATTTCTGGATTGAAAACCACTTTTGTAGAATTTCCTAATTTGCAGCACCATTCACAATAGCCTCAAGCTAAGTATTGCCTCACATGAACTCAACTATTTGAAAAAAGCAAATCATAAATAAAATAATAGAAAACTTAAATTATAATTGTTCTAGAACTTCATCAGCTCTGCTATCTTTTGTTTACAGTCTGTAAATCGATCAAATTACTCAAATTTATTATTGATGACTCTTTGTTTATCTAGACACAATTCAGTTAATGTCATTTCCGCCGATATTAGGAATTTGGAACTGATCGTCTGTCTAATCATATTCAAACAGAGGTGCACCAGACTCCGTCCAGTTGTCCACACACAAACATTTCCAATGTCCAGACATAAACTGAGTTGTAGCCATAGCTCTATGTATACAGATACGTATATATGTACATATATACCTATGTATATGGCATTTCCAACTCCGACTTGTGCTCTCCATTTCAAAACTCAAATAATGCGCGTCGGCTATTTAACTTGAAATTAAGTGACGTCGCTTTTATTTGCTTTTTTGTTTCTGTTTGTTCTCAACGCCGACGGCGACGGCGACGGCGACTGCTGACGCCGACTGCTAACGTCGCTGCGCTTTTGTATCTTCAACGACAAACGATCTCGAAATGTAGTTTTCAGTTTTTAGATAGATATATAGCAACAACTTGTTGAAAGTGGGCAAACAAATATTCACATAGGTGTAATTCCAGGTGTGTGCGTATGCGACTCTCTTTCTCTCTCTCTCTCTCTCTCTCTCTCTGTTTCTAGGTGGACAACCTTAGAGGTGGGCTTTGCCTCCTTATCTGTATAAAACATATACATATACGCAAAGACACAGCCTGAGAGTGCAGAGCTATTTGCACAGTGAGAGAGAATAGAAGCTACATAGATATAGATATAGATATAGATATACATTCAGATAGAAACATCTTTATGTGTGAGATACAAAACGAACAACTTCTTAGAGCTGAAAGAACAGAGCGAACCAATGGGAATTTATGTACATATATGACTTTCTCAGAACAGGGCTGCGTTCTGATAACAGTGCATATAGAAGTTTCTCTATGGGCACAGAAGAAATTTCCATACGAAAACGAATTTACCACTGAGAAGGCCAACTTAGATAAGGAAAGTTTTTAGAATGAGAAAATGTTGCCTATAGAATTTATTTAGAATATCTAATCGTTTTTTATGCACAAATAAAATAATAACAAACTGTTATACTAACATATAACAAACTGTTATACTAACATATAACAAATTTATATACTAGCTCATACTAACAGGAATATAACAAACTGTTATACTGGCATATAGCACATCGAATGTGATTCAAGTCTAAAGCTCGCTTTACACCTAGTATATGTATCTGTATCTGTATCTGTATCTGTATCTGTATTAGATATGAAATGTAACAACTTTTTAAATAACCAAAAACTTAAGTTTACAATCTAAACTCAAATAATGGTATGGATCATAAGTACACCCTGCTTTCGAGCAGTGTAAAGGAGCTGCTGTTGCTGTGGGTATTTAGTAGATGCAAATGCTGAGCTGAAAACGTTGGATAACATATGAAATATGTTATGAACATGTAGGCAGATACATAATTGTGTATATATGCATATGGATATATATATATATATATATATATATATATATATATATATATATATATATATTTGTAGTGGATGTGCAGCTCGTGAATGCAAGTGTCAGCAAAAATTTGCAAAATTTTGCTCGACTTCTAGCGCCACGATTTGAAATTTGCATAGATAATGTAAACACATATATTATATATGTATATATAATATATAATATATCATATATTATATATATATACATATATACACAAGGCAGTCATAATATGGCCACGTCGTTGACTTTTAAAAGGGGCTGTTAATGTAGCTGCTTCAGTTTTTTTTTCTTTTCTTTTTTTTTGTTACTGCGATCGAGCGTCTGTTTAATTAGCAGATAAAAATACAGACAAGCCATGAAGTACATATATATATGTACCTGCTGTGCTGCGTGCATCTCTTTCTAACCCATACAATTGCTCGCGCTCCGGCTGGCACGATATCAGCAGCAGCAACAGCAACACATAGGCCACATTTGTCGGTTCCGAAGCCCGAAAAGTTTAACCATTGCCAGAGAGTGAGCGACCCGCACACCAAGGCAAAACTCAACACACGTTGCAGGCGTTAATTAGTTTTGGGGAGGGCATTTCTGTTATCAGCAACAGCAACAGCAACAGCAACAGCAGCAGCAGCAACAACAACATTTTTCTAACGCGTTTCGTTCTGTAACAAATGCAAATCGAATTGTTGCTATACATATACATATACATATATATATATATATATATATATATATATATATATATATATATATATATATATATATCAGAAGAAACTGTAACTCTACTGCATATCCTCCCCCCAAGCCCACAGCAGGAAAAGTCCGTCTTGCCGGCGCCAATCGCCGACCCAATTGTATAAATTTTCATCTTATTGGTATTTGTTTAGCTCCAGGAATTGTGCTTATAGTAGAAGCCATGCACCACCCATACATATATGTGTATATATTGTACATATATCTGGTATATATGAATAGCTCCAAAATTGAGGCCAAGTCGTATTTAAACAGATACAAGATGCTAACGAACTGCAAAGATAATAAATATTTAAATTGTATTTTATTTGCACACGTTCGATCAATATGTGGAAAACGAGCATCGTCGCATAAGTTAAAGAAACCCAACAACAGAGAGTGAGAAAGAGAGAGAGAGAGAGAGAGAGAGAGAGGGAGAGAGAGAGAGAGGGAGGGAGAGAGTGCGTACATATTAGATATGGATAATACTATGTACAGAGCCGGACACACGGATGCGGATGCATAATGATCAATGACGTGCTGCTGCTGCTGCTGCTGCTGCTCTTTATCTTCCTCTGCTCTTAGCAAGGTAAAGTTGATCTAGAGCGCAGCTACAGCGACAGCTACAGCTACGGCCTGAGCTATAGATATACAAAAGATATGGCCATGCATATATGTACATACATAGTATGTGTGTGTGTGTCTGTATATAGCACTTGGTACGTACGTTGTTACCTGGTGTCACGTCACGGAGCAGCAGCAACAACTCGTACAACCATCGTACCGCTTTGTATTGGCATCCATTTAACACATTGCTGTTAAAATTCAGGCAAGAAATCAAATTCAAATAACGCGCTTCAATTCCGCCGCCCGACAACAGTTGACCCAGCTCCCATTAGATGCCCCTAGACAGAGACAGAGACAGAGACAGCGACAGAAACAAAAGATCTGCCCAAGCCCACGTAAACGGAACACGATATATGTGTATAGGTATATGAGAACTTTATACAGTAAACGCTCGATATGAGCAACACTGAATACACAGGAAATATGTACTATATGCTAGTATAACAGTTTGTTGCAAATATAATAGTTTGCAGCTAGTATAACAGTTTGTTGCAGACTATATAATAAAACAGATTCTTGCTATCACTATACCAGCTTGTTGATAGTATAACAGTTTGCTATATACTAATATAACAGTTTGTGATATACTAGTATAACAGTTAAGTTACATATTAGTAAACAGTTTGTTATAATACTTTGTTACTAACATAACAGTTTTTTATATTCGAGTATAACAATTATGTTACATATTAGTATAACAGCTTGCTATATGTTAGTATAACACTTTGTTGCTAATATAACAGTTTACTACATCCGAGTAAAGCAATTATGTTGCATGTTCCTGTTATATAACACTTTGTTAAATGCAAGTATAACAGTTTTCTTAACTATTAAAAACTCCATTCCTGTTCGTATTTAATTTTCTGCCTATAGAGTCTGTTCCAATAATGATCGAATACGCATCTCCCGATATTCAAGTTATGCCTGTTATCTCTATCTTTTTCTCTATTTTCGTTTCTTTCCAAACAGAAAGCTGAGCTGAGCTGATCAGTCGACTCATGCATAGCGATGGAAAAATTTCACATTATGAGAACTTTATTAGCTGATTCGGCATTTGATACTGTAAGATATTCGGCGCCATTGGGAATGTTTATCTAAGCTCTTGAAACAACTTATGCCAGACATAAATAGTGTAATCATATCAAAGCTGATTGCGAGGTATCAGCTAGTCGAGTCAACTTCTCGAAAGAGGGTAGTGAATGCAGGGTATGTGCTAGCCTATCAAAGCTCATTGCAGGGTATCTGATAGTCGTGTCAGCTGTACTTGATAACGAACAGAAAGATAGCTAAGTACAGGGTATCTACCAGTCGAATCACTGCCTATATATAATGCTCTACATGCTCTATCATTGCCAGCGTACTCTCAGCTCTACAGTTTTTGCTCTCATCCAATGACTAGAACCCGCCCTCGCCTCCTCAGTAGGGGCAGCCGCCCCCTTACAGGCTGTCAACTGCGTTAGCAGCTTCTCTCCTAAAGCCAAATGCTAATAAGCATTAAATTATGAAAAGATTTTTCGTTAGCGGGCCAGTCGGGCCATAAATGACGAAATTTAAGCGCCCATATTTAAAGCCCAGACTTTTTGCACTGGAAAAACCAAGTACGCGCTTTTCTCAGTCAGAGCACAGCGGCACAGAGTGGCTGCCTCTGTGTGTGTGTGTGTGTGTGTGTGTGTGTGTATGTCTTTGTGTTTGAACATTGCGTTAAGGTTTTTATTGGCCAGTCGCGCAGTTGCATAAACACGGAAAAAAGGCCAACACAAATGAAAATATGTTTTGTTGCTGTTTTGTGGTTGTTGCTGCAGTTGTTAAAAATCGAAAATCTGAGAAACTAGAACGCCCAAATAACCCACGGCCCATAAAATATCTAAACAAATTGTGCATAGCGACGACGCGTCGACGTCATCTCCAAACTGTTAACAACTAAATGCTAAACGCATCTCTTACTATTTTCCAATTAGCCACCGGATATGCTGTGCAGCGGTTCTAGGCCCTCAATGCTCATACATCAAGTTCAAGCGACCGACCGACCAGTGGGTCAGCCAAATCAAAGGCAAACAGTTTTGCGGCGCATTCGCATGAAAGCGAAAAAAATTTGCAATTTTCAAAGAGTTTTCTTTTAAGTTTACCTAATTTTGTATAATTAAAAAAAAAAGATTATTTTTTCATAATTTTATATATTACTGGATTATATTTTATAATTTTTTTTTTGTTATTTTTAATTTTTAAAAATGAATTCTTTTATTTTATAATAATACTAAATCATAAGTATTATTTTAAAATTTTTTTTTTTAACTTTCTATCAATTTTTATAATTTTATAAAAATTCTGTATTATTTTTTCCAATTTTGTATTCCATTTAAAAATATTTTTTCTTAGTATTTTTTATTTTTTTAAATATTATTAAAAAAATATTTTGCAAAATAATTTTATAATTTTATTATTGCTTATTATAATTTAAAAAAAAATATATTAAAATTTCTTTTATATTTCGTTATATTCTATTATTTTGTATAGTTTTTTATTATTTTTAATAATAATAATAATAAGTATTTTGACCAAAACAGCAAATACTATTTCAGATTTGCAGATAAATATAGAAATAGCACACGTAAGGAGTACCTCCAAGTCCATATATCCACAATTCTATTGATAACACATTTAGGAAACGCTGTAAAAGCCAAGTTAAGTGCCTCTAAAATGATCTGTTGACAGGCGATGCTCGAGTGCAGTCGCTACTCGTTTTTTTTTTCTTCTAAATTTAATTTTTTTTTTTTTTTTTTTTGGCGGCAGACAGGACACGCCCACATTGACTGCCCATTTTCGAGTATTGATGGTGATTGGAAAAAAAGTATTTATAAAGATAAGTTAAAGCATCAGTTAGTGAACTGTTACAGGGTATTACATGTGCAGCTTTTTATGGGACTGCTCTAGGCGGGTGGATGTGCCTGACTTGAAAATACCCTAAACTTGTAGCAAGGGCTTACTGAATGCATTAGATCAGATCAGTTTATCATATGTAAAAATCGAACAGATCGGAAAAGGCTGAATTAACTTCACTGTTTAACCTAATATATTCTCAACTGATTAAGCATCTATATACTATATATATATACATATCAGTTACATGTACAGTATAGCACCACGCCTACTTTTGTCCTTGTCAAGAAGTTATTGATACTTTGCTAATAAGTTCAAGTAATTAATTTGTGATTGACAAATGGCCAGATGGCCTAAAGCTACAGCCACAGCTACATATGTATAGCGATGACTGTAACAATGAGCATAGAAATACATATACATGCACGAGCAGATTGAGAAACATAAATTTAAGTGCACCCATATAATTAGAGTGAAGGTTGAATTCTAACACAAAAGACACAACTTGAGAAAATTTGAAGCGGGCAACGGTTCCAGCTGCAACGGGCCGACGTGTGCGAGGGGGTGTGGGGAGAGGGTCTTCTAGCTTAAAACGTCGTTTAGGCCTCGATTCGAGTCTCGTTACACACACGCAACGCGCAACGTGGCAGACAATTTGATAACAGAAGTGGGTAGCTGTGCAGCGCCATCTGTGTGTGAATTATGACAACACACACACACACACATAGAGTGCGGGTGTCTGTGTGTGTTCACAGGGCCCCCAACCCCCCACCCCAACCCAGCAAATTGATTTGTAGTCGGATTGGGACACTGTGCAATGGCATTGTTAGCCACTCACTTGGGCAGTTAGTGAAAATTGCCGTTCGCTTCGTTGATTGTTTATAGAAACTTACAAACATACAGCAGCAGCAGCAGCGGCAGCGGCAGCAGCGGCAGCAGCAGCAGCAACAGCAATAATAACAATGAACAATGTCAACTATCAAAATGTAAAAAAATAATTGCAGTTCTCTGCGACAACAACAACAAACAGAGTAACAACTGCACTTAGCGACATGCAACGTTTTGCCTCCCATTGGACACAGGTCAAAAAAAAAAAAAAAAAAAAAACTGAAAATAATAGAAAAATAGTAGAAAATATAAAAACAATTTTACATATACACATATGTTGTCATTTTAATAGTTGAAGAAGAGATAATTTCATAAATGCAATTTTGTTTTCATTGGCTCGCTCGCTGCTTGACCATTTGGGTATTCGGTTAGGCTCTGAATGGCAGCTGGCACAGTGGGTGTATCAGCAGATGATCAAGGCAAATTAAGCGAGCTTCATTGACAAACTGAGAGAGTGATATACAGGTACAGGTACACACACACACATATATATATATATATATATATATATATATATATATATATATATATATATATATATATATATATATATGTGTCAAAGCAGAGAGTCTAGTATATATGACACATATATATACATATATATGTATGGCTAGCCTATATTTGGGATATGTTCTGTTACCTTATAACTCTACGATTTGGCCGATGAAGCAGAAAGCAAAGAGAAAATTTAATTTAATTAGTAAAAAAAAAAATAAAGATTCTGATATTTGTAAATTGTCTAACATCATTTTTTTTCGATGATTTGTTTAGGATATATATATATATATATATATATATATATATATATATATATACATTGCCCTTTTGCTCTAATTTTTTTAGAAACTATTTTTGTTGAGCAATTTACAAACTAGTCTAATATCGGATGAAAGCTCAAAAAAAATTAAAAAAAATCATTTTCGAAAATAAAAATAATATAACATAAATTCTAAAACATATGCAAAACTTTATGAGCTGACCTCGTGCACATGGCATATTACTATATCATCCATAAAAAAAATATCTGTAAACATTATACAAATTTTAAGATGTATTAAAAACTTTAAAAACTTTTGGATATACAATAAAATTTCAGATATTTTTTTTTTAATTTTTCATATGTAAAATATATAAGAAAACTTATAGTATATAAAAAATAAATTTGTTTGCCATATATGAAAAGTGCAAATGCAAAATGCGATGTTCAGCGATTGATACGCATATTGGACAAGGTTGCGACAATTGCGCCATGGCTAACAGGCAGAGCCAATGGCATAGACCAAAGAGGCCAGCGCCACCCCACAGACGGCAGCGCTCCGTCGTCCTGCCACCCAGCCACCCCGCTGGCTGCACTAATTATGATGATGAAGAGGGCAGCGCCAGTCGGAGGCAGCAGGCAGCAGGCAGCAGGCAGCAGCAGCAGCAGCTGAAGAACTGTTGCAGCTGAAAGCCATTTGACACAGTTTGACCGAGCGTAATAAATCAGCATTTTGAAATGGAGCACGCTTGGGCTATTGACGCTGACGTGGCCACAAAATGGTTGACAAACCGAGGAGGGGGTGGGGGATGGCCAGAGGGGCAGTGAGTGAGAGAGAACGTCGCAGCTTTGCATTGATTCGCGTCGCTTGCGAGCCAAGTTTTCGATGATCTAACCTGATAGCAATATAAAAATAAAATAAAACCCGCCCGCTCAGCTAAATCGGTTTAGTCCCCTATATATATATATATATATATGTATGTATATATATCTAAATATTGCTAGCTGACATGTAACATTAGTTACTAATTCCAAATAGTTTATATTTGTTGTTGGAACGCGACGCTGCCAACATGGCGTGCTTCCGGTTCCAGTGCATGCCATAGCTGGCTAGCGCCAATATGCTCCAAACCGAGCACTGCCTCTTCCGAGCCCACACCCCCTACCCCTGCCCTCTTCTTCTCTCTTCCACCCACCATGCTGTGGACGGACTCTTGCGATGCGCGCTTCATTACCCGCCCACATGTCAACCAGCTCTCAATTTGCTGACGTTGATGATGATGATGTGACCTGCAACGGCCCCTCACCTGGATTACTGCCCCACAGCGGCCATTATCAACGCCAGGTGCGTGCTCGCCGCTCGTGTCGAAGCCCGACACAGATGCTGCCAGCCGGCTCTAATCACGACGTTTAAATTGAACAATTAAACTAATTTCGCTTTGGCGCTGACGCATGGAAACACCAAGTTTTGTCTCTCCCTCACCTTCGTTTTTTTTTTTCAATTTATTTACTTTTTAGTTATTTCTATTTGTGTTTTTAAATATTTTTAAAAAGAACCAAAATTCTCATTAAATTTGTGAAATTATTATCCACGCATAGGAAAAGATAAATGGAATATATCTAATCGGAATCTGCGGAGGCATCAAATTCTAATTAGAATGTTGCAGATATTTCACTTTTGTAGAGATATCTCCCTAGTGTAGACTTTTCAGCTCACATCTGCAGAGATATGTCTCAAACTGGAGACTGTAGAAATATATGTCTCATTTGTAGACTTTTTATTTATTATCTGTAGATGTCTTATTTGTAGAGATATCTCTCTTCTGTAGACTTTTCAGGTAAAGATATCCGTATTCTGTAGACTTCTTATTTCTCATCTGTAGAGATATCTCTAAAATTGGATACTTCTCAGCACTCATCTGTAGAGATATCTCTCTTTTGTAGACTTTTCAGCTCATATCTGTAGAGATATCTCTCATCTGTAGATTTCTCATTTCTCATCTGCTTTCATCTGTAGAGATATCTCTCCTTCTGCAGGCACCTTACGTCCGCCAATGGATTTAGCTTTCGATCAGGTCCCATTTGACATCGACTGTTCGATATCCCCCCACACCCATTGCTAGACTACGACGTTCAGCTTTTCGCATATGGCAACAACAAAATATCATATTTCCCCTCATTCGTTTACAATTATTTCTTTTAACTCACCTCAAATGCAAAATGCAAAAATGTCGAACTTCCGGCACGATAAAGATAAAGAAACAACAAAAATAAACCGAAGAGAGAAAAAAAAAAAAACAAAAAACAAAACTTGTTGAAAACTAAATAGTTATTTGTTGCTGTCGTTGGCCTGGTTTTTGGGGAAAATTTTCACACGATTTTCAAAATGCAAATTGCGTTTATGTCTTTTGAGGCCAGCAACAATAGCGCACCAAAGCCGAGCCAAGCAGAAAAACAATATACAAAACTATGTTAAGTTAAATAAAAAATCAAAAAAAAAAAAAAAAAAAAAAAAAACCAACAAAAAAAAAAAAGAAACGGAAAAGAAAGAAAATTAACACTTTATGCGGGTGTCGAGACGGTCGGAGTTGATAGTTGAAACCGGGCGACGATCGCACGTAACCGAAATGAATGCGCAATGAGCAGGTGGGTCGCCTTTTATAGGTGCCTGGCCGGGTCGGGCCTGGCAACCCCTTGCCACATCCAACCCCCATAATACAACTGAGATACACAGCAACCCCCACCCACACTCACACCCCCACCCACGCACCGTCGTACAGCTGCCATCGAATCCTGGCCAGTTCATGACGGATAAGATAACGGGCCAACTATACCTATAGTTGTGGCCGCATGGCCTAACACGGCTAATGGGCTCGCGTTGCAGAGAGCCAAACCAGGCGATGTTATCGCACATTTATGCAAAACAATATGGCGTCTGCCATCGATCCAATCAATAGATAAACGACAAGTCAGCCTCTGATAACAACAGACGACAGACCCGGACTAACCCCCGCCATCTGGAACTATTTCTCTGCTTCTTTTATTTCCAATTAATTTATAATAAGCCAAACGATATCTGCATATGATTTCCCACTTTCAGCTATATATTATGAAATCTAAAAATCCTTTGTGCAATTCATAATATATCTCAAGAATGTACGAACATATATTACATATACGATAACAAAGGAAAAGGAGTAATTGGCTTTGGATAACGTCCGTCTGTTTGGTTCGTCTGTCCGTATAGCAGCTAAATAGTGGCAATTCGGAACATATGCTCGCTTGTCTTGTACACTTATTAGAATTTTCCCAGTATATCTATATCTGGTATAATTGTATATATATATTATATATATATATATATATTTTATTTATATTATTTATGTATGTGTAATAAATAATATAAATAAAATATATCTAGAATATATATGAAATCTATATCAAATATATCTATGTAAATAAATATACATATAAATTATTTATATACTTAAAAATATATCTAAAATATTTTTTAAAATTTCTGTAAAATATATGCGTAAATCAAATGATATATACATATATATATTTTAGAAATATCTTCAAATATATCAAAAAAAAAAGTATATTAAAAATATTTCAACAAAACCATTTAACAAATATATAAAATACATCGGAAATATACATAAAATATATATAAAATATTTATGAAATATATAAAACATAAAACATGTCTCCAAAATACATTTAACAAATATCTAAAATATCCCGAAAATATATATGAAATGTGCATTAAATATATCAGAAATATCTAAAATTTATCAATAATATTTTTAAAATATTAAAAAAAAAAAAGATTTAACAAATATATAAAATATATAGAAAATATATATTAAATATTTATGAAATATATAAAACATATATCCAAATACATTTCAAATAAAATATCCCGGAAATATATATCGAAAATATCTCCAAAATGCATTTAACAAACATACAAAATATTTCTAAAATATACATCAAATATGTGAAAAATATCTCCAAAATATTTCCAAAATATCTAAAAAATACCTCCAAAATATATATAAATTCTAATCGCTGAACGTATCATCCGATTGTGGTACAGTTGTGCACAAGCTGGCTAAGCGCTGAGAGTACAAATTAGAAAGGTAAAACCCAAGCCACAACCCCAAACACAATTCAGGGAGCATATCAGTCAGGTCGCAGGTCGCTGTGGGCAGAGGGGAGAGAGGAGACGAAAGGGTTTTTGGCTTTTAGCATTATATGCGGGCAGAGCTCGATAGGCGGCCCAATCAAAAATAATTCGGTAAATTAAACAAACAAGGTGGCCAGATGATATATACCCTATATAGTCAGGCCATATACCAATAAGTATATAGAAATATATATTGATATATATTTGTATAGATATGGCATAGAGCGAGTGGAGTGAAACATAATGGGAAATCAAATAGAAATTTCCTAAACTATTCTATTTTTTTTTTCCATGGAACGGCGCACGTTGGGGCAGAAGATATGACAAGCTGGCCTGCTGCTTATCGGTGTGCGCAACATAATGTGGCAGCAGGTAAACGCTGATAAGGCCACGTTGCCAGGAGGCCAGGAGCAGGGGTGACCACCGAACGCAGATAAGCCAAACGAAGCAGCCAGGCTGGTTGCCAATGCTGGTGCCGCTCCTGAGCTGCTGCCGCTTATCACAATTTAAATATTAATTTAGGGATATGAGCAAGAGAGCGAGATATATTTACGTGCAGCCGATGGCGTTGGCTCTGACTCCGCTCCGTTTGCTTATCGCCGCATGCAAACAGCGCGAGCAAACACCCAAGCGCTATGCGGAGCGCAATGTTCCCAGCTATACATATACATATACATATGTATATATATATATATATATATATATATATATATATATATATATATATATATATATAAATATATATATATATATATATATATATATACGTATATATAGATATAACCATTCAAGTACATATCCATATATATTTGCCCAACATATGGTTCACATGGTCCATGGAGAAGCGAGCTATGGCTTCGCTGCAAACCGGAAATCTTGCAGCTGCTGCAGTTGTCTGTCAATTCACGTAACCGCCAGCCATGCCTACTTCACCCTACGTGCTAATCAAAGTGTTTTTTTTTTTTTTTTTTTTTTATTTGCAGGAATTGCAGTCAACTCACCAGCGATTTTGTTGTGGCGCCATCGACGTCAGCTTCGCTAATTTTCTGGCTGGTCTTCAGTGTTGCAAGCTGCTTGCGTAGTGTGGCAATCTGTTGAGGCAAGTGGCAAAATGTTAAGTGCTGTGTGTATATGTCAAAGAGCATACGCCAGCCCGGGCAAACGCGCGTGGCCGGAGTGCGCAGGAGCCGTCTGCAGGAAGTCCCACAAGTGCCGCCTCTGCAGCTTCAATGGAGCAGCAGCAGCAGCTGCAGCAGCTGCAAATGCTCATTGCTATGCCATACGTCAAGCGTATTGCATTGCATTGCATTGGGGCAGCTGTCACAACAGCAATCCGTACAGCCATTCGTATCCGTAGCTCCAGCACTCACCTCGCGATCCTTATTCTCGCACGACTTTTCAAGCTGCTCCTTGAGCACCTGCGTCTCCGTTAACAGCTCGACGGCTGTCTTGGTACTTTGATCGGGTCCACGGTACTCATCGTCGCCGGGTCCGGCTGTGTCAGCCAGCACCTCCTGGGCCAAGTTCGTCAGTTGTCCTTTGATGGTGTTCAGGCTGTTGTTTAGCCACGACATGCTGCCTGCTGTCTGCGTCCTGTTGATCAACGCTCTCTTCCTCAATGTCCTATATATTGCTCGATTCTATATTCCTTAGATTAAAAAATAACTAATTTATAATTTTGCGTGGCACAAGAGCTGCTTCAGCTGATTATTGTTATTGTCACCGTTTGTATCGATAGTTTCTCTAACAATATATCGATGTGTGCCTGCCAAAATGCTGGATGCTGTGAGGCACAGATGTCAGTTTGTCATCTTTAGCCTTCCAGCTATTCTTATTTTATTTATTGAACTAAGCGTAACAGATTGAGAATTCAAACGAAGTGCGCAGTAAAATTTCAATTCAAATATATATGTACATATTTATAAATTACATATATGAGGATTGATAACAATAAGATGTCAAGATCTAAATGAAATATGTGCAAATATTGAACTTTCAGTAATTCAATTTAAATACAATTGTATTTAATTTTATTTAGTTCTTTCTTATTTTCCATTTAACACAACGAAATTATTTTTATGTACAAAAAGTTTAAGTTTAAATAATTCATTAAATTAAAATAAAATAAAATGTTTATTTTTGCATATGTACATATTTAAATAAACTAGCGATTGAGCGCTTTGGCGGCAAAACGTAGTTCCCCTCTTCTCATCAATCAAGACATGCGTTGAGAAAGAGAGAGAAAGAGAGAGAGAGCGCCAGCAATCGAACTATCGTAACGTAATCATAATTATTCCGATAATTCGCGCCCATCACTAGTCGCGGCACTATTTACTTATATACATATATATTTATACACATATACGCATATAAACGCACACATGACAAGTTAATAAATAAAAATGAATAGAACCATACGACCTCGGATACTAATAAGTTCCTTAAAGGTAAGTAGAGCCCAGCTAAACCCATCTTGGACACCCTTACTAACATTCATGCCCATTGCCATTAAGCACTGGCCACGCTACTATGCCGCTGACCAGGCACAGACAGGGCCCAAAAAACCTTCTGCGTGCGCTGGTCTTACACAACCGCCGGATCCGCGGTCGGTAAAAACGGATTATGTTGGCCCGCCGGATCCGATATCGAATTTGAGGCCCTACGTCCGCCACTACGATGAGAATGAAACGGAATTGGCCAAGAAATTACGTTTGCTTCGGATCCAAGTTGAGAAATGGAATATGGATTTCTGGACGAATCACAACACACGGTTCTATGAGGTTGGCTACAGCTGAACTTCATTCATATCAATGAGAGAGAGGGAGAAAGGCATGTCGTAAGAGAGACGCATGCAGTCATTACGTATTTTCGCTCTATCTCTCTCTCTCTCTCTCTATCACTCGCTTTGACTCTCTCATTTGTATTCATGTTTGTTTGATTTGTTTTGCAGGAGAAAGAGGAGTTTATAAAATTACACAAAATCAGTGGAACCGATGAAGTTAGCGCCGATCAAATGAGTGTATTTTATAAATCGTTTTTAGATAAAAATAGACGCATCCATATAATGTACAATATTTCATGGTATTTGAAAAATTTCGACATGCTCACGTTAGCGTTTGCCGTAGAAGTGCAAAAATTAGTAAATCGACTTAGGAAAAAGACGGCGCCAATCCACACCCACAATCCAGCGCCTTCAACGACAGACAAACAGCGTTATTAACTTTAAACAAATGTATATATATATATATATGTATGTATATATATATACTATATATATATTATTTAATGACAATTCGGTGTACATACAGTATGTAAATTGTTGAAATTTAGTTAAATTGTTTCACTACAGAGAAAACAAAGTATGTAAATATTTTATAAATAAACAAAGATCTTATATATATATAAATATATGTATATATATATATATATATATATATGTATGTATATAAATTTATACATACTATACATATATTTAAATATATAAATTTATACATATAAATACTTGTATATTATATAAACTTATATATAATATGCACATATATATATAAATATATATATAAATTTATAAGTATTTATACGTAAATTATGTATAAATTTATATATAATATACATATATATATATACATATACATATATATATATATATATATATAGAGATTTATATAAAATATACATATACATCAAAATTGTTTTTAAAGTGTTTACATTTACTTAAGAACTAAAGATACACTTGAAATTGATAAATTTATGTTAAGATTATAGAAAAGAAATTAAGTAAATAAAATACATTCAGTTGCGGATGTACATTAAATAAATATTCTACGCCATTTGGGAAGTGAATTGTTTTCATTTTCTGATCTGTTCTTTCTCTTATACAGTCTCTCGTAACAGTAAAAAAAATTAAATAATAATAATAATAAAATATATATAAAAAACGAACGAAGGCACACCCAGGTCTGCTCTTGACGTTAACAGGATTTTGGGCAGAGAATGTACATATATGTATATATATATATATATATATATATATATATATATATATATATATATATATATATATAGATATAGAGAGATATATATTATATACGTACGCAATACATACGAATCATCAAGTAACATAAAATACATGCTTAAAATTTTTAACTACAAATATTTTATGCGTGAAATTTTCATAATTATTATTTTTTTTTGCATTTTTCCTTTCGGTTTTGTTTGTTTTTTGTTGGTTTTTCCTTTTTGTTTAGTTAATTATACTACAAAACACGTTTGGCTTATGAGCAATAGGATACAAATTAGCTACAGTATGCACGACGGGGCGCATTCAATTCACATATATATACATATTTTTATATATGTGCGGGATACATGCATATATATATATATATATCTAATAAATATATGTACATATATACTGCTTAAAGAATATATACTATTTTGATGATGTGTATGTGTGTTGGTTGTGTGCACAACATGTGAATAACAACAAATGAAATCAAATTGTGTTCACTGGGTAATAAGGTAGCAGAAATCGAACTCCATTTTTAAGTTTGTTGCTAGTGCTGCTGGTGCTGCTGCTGTTGTTGCTGTTGTTGCTGTTGTGGTTGTTGTGGTTGTTTAGTGGTATTTAATTCATCCACTTTCGACAATTGGGCGCACCACAAGCGCATGGTATTTTGTGCGCATCGTCCTCAATATCAAACTTATAATCATACGAGAGCTGGGCAATAGGAAAAGGAAATACAAATTTGAATTAATTACAGAATTTTTATATATTCGCATTCTAAGACTCACCTCCTCGCCCCGATAGATTTTACGCTTAGCAAATATTATGATGCGCACATCACGATCGACCTCAACGATCTCGGTCACACAATTTGGATTACAGGAGTGATTGATATAGCGCGCTAGACCGCCGCTCAAGGTGGCATCGACAACGCGATCCTCATCCAGGCGGAACATATAAATACCACGATTCTATTCAGAAATATATCATATCATTAAATACCTCTAAATAGAGTGAGAGAGAGAGAGAGGGAGCTTACTCACCTTTGACTCGTATTGTTTCTCACGTATCTCCGATACTTCCGTGCGGATTACCTCGCCAATATACTCAATGATCATCGTGTGCTTCTCGATGTCGCGTGCTGCATACAAGCCCAAGCCCTGGATCTTTGAACTGAATGAGATAACAGAAAAACATATGTCATATATATTTTAGCTATTTGGTATATAGCCCAGGGCCTTTAGCTCACCGCGCCAGGTAGACATTGTTGCGCCATTCCTGCTTCATTTTTTTGTACTGCGAACTCTTGGAGTGAACAAACTGCTTGCTATAGGGGCAGGCCACCTCGCCCGCAATGGCCGCCGAGTTGGCCATGCGCTGGGTGCTGCAGCTGCCGGCGGTGCGCTGCGTGTGCGGTTTGCGCCAGACAAGCAGCTGGCGCTGTTTGGGCTCGGTGCGCGCCGCACCGGACGGGTTGATGGCTAGCGGGAATTCTAGCAGGGGATTGCGTCCGTATTTGAAGCGATAATCGGTGAGCGTCTCGATGCCGGGCAGACTCTCCAGGATGCGCACAATTGCCGGCTCCGTCAGACCGAACAGATCCTCGCCGCTAATGTGCTGCGGAAAGAGTTGCAGCCACTTGTGCACCTTGCGCAGCCGCTGTATGGGCTGCAGGATCTGTTGCCAAACGGCCGAGGGTGTGCTATCGCGGAACTCGCGATCCGGCTCCTTGTCGTTGCCCTCGTGCACCTGAATGCGAAACTCCGGCCGGCAACCGACCTCGGCAATGCTGCAGACATAACGACAGCGTCGATTCGGTCGTCTCACGCACCAATAATAGCGGCTCTAAAAGATGGGAAAGAGGTGATGTCCGATGACATTGATTTTAACAGGTGAAAGCTTGGGGTACTTACCACCGCGTAGCCAATGGGATATATGTAGTGTGGCGTATGGAAGGCCTCCAGCTGATGGGGCAGCAATTGGCCCACATTGAGGAAGGTCATGTTGCCGACACGCAGCAGATTGCTCAGCTCCGAGTAGTGCATGACGGTGGCCACCTGTCGATTCTCGTCCCGATCGACAAACACCCGCCGATGGACCACAAACGAGCTGAGCTCGTTCTCCGTGACGCCCGACGAACTGTTTGCCGCATGGACGCTGCAATGCACCGATTTGTTCTTGTAGAAGATGCACTCCTCCTTGATGGCACAGGGCAAATGATAGAGATTGCTGCAGCGCGACTTGAAGCACTTGATCGTCGCGCCCAGCTGATGGCAGGCGCTGCACGCCTGATTGAGGCCCAACTGCAAGGCAATCGGAAAGTTCATCAAAGCGCCAGAGACTGTCTCATAGACATCGTCCGACCAAAGCGCACAATTCAAATGAACCTGGAAGAAGTATTCATGATATATAATACTTGTATAAAAGTCTGCCCTGATCCATCATCATCATCATCATCATCATGGGCACTTACCCATTTGTCCACATCAAAGTTGAGCAGGCGGGAGGGTCCATCGGCTTTGCCATCGCCGCGCTGATTGCAGAAGACGCACTGCCGCAGATCCTCCAGATTGTCGGCATTGAAGTCCGTCTCCCAGACGGTATTATTCGCCGCCGCTGCATCGTTCTCCTGCTTGATGGCTGCCGCCTCGGGTGCGGGCGTAAAGCAATCGGCGCTAAAGTATTTCACGATGCATTTGCGTTTCACGGGCGGCGGTGTTGGCGTCGTCGACTCGCTCTGGGATTGTGATTGTTGCTGTTGCTGCGACTGCTGCTGTGACTGCTGCTGCTGTTGCTGCTGCTCCATATCCACATCTTCTGGCTCCACCTTATCAATGGGCAGCATGGTCATAAATGTCTCCCCAGCCGTCGACTGGGCAGTGGCTGCTGCCGTCGTTGTCGTCGTTGCCGTTGCCGTTGCTGTTGCCGTTGCTGTTGCCACTGCCGTCATTGCCGTTGCCTCCTCATCCGCTGGCTCCTCTTTGCCCCGCCATTTGTACTGCGCGTAGCAGCTGCGATTGCAGAAGTAGGCGTACGGCGGCGGCGGGGATTTGCGCGGCAGCAGCGAACGCAGCATTGCCAGCATCGGCGGCAGCTGCTCCTCGAGCAAATTCTGCTGCGGCACGCGCAGCCCAAAGGCGGCAATGACGCTGCCGCAGGAACGGCACAGCTTACGCTGTCCGTTGAGTATTTTACGCAAATTGCCCTGACTAGTGATGGCAGCGGGTGACTGTGACTGTCCCGCTTCCGGTTCGCCCAGCTCTTTCGTCTTGTCCGCCGTGGACGCATCGATCAGTTTGCAGGTTAAGGCGGGCGTCAAATGCAACAGATTCGCCAAATCCCGCAGCACGCCGGCAATGTTGTCCGTTGCCGATGTGTGCAGCGAGAGTATCACATTTTGGTTCTTCTGCTGGTAGTTGTTGTTGTTGTTGTTGCTGCTGCTGCTGCTGCTGCTGGCAATGCTATTGCTGCTGCTGCTGCCGCTGCCGCTGCAGCTGCTATTGTTGTTGTTGCTGTTACTAGTACTGCTGCTGTGGCCGAGTCCCATGCCTAGCTCCTGCTGCTGCGCCTTACGCAGCTCCTCCGCACAGCTGCGCATTAGCGTCGACACTGGCGCCCGCATCGTATTCGCATCCATTGGCAGCGCCACGGGCGACATGCGGCCCGGCGCACAGCGCTGATTGCTATGGGTATTGAGCAGCACCAGGCCTGGATACCGACTGAGACGTGACCAGGCCACGGGTCCATCTAGGCGCGCGGCTGCTGCCTGTTGATGCTGCTGCTGCTGCTGCTGCTGCTGCTGATGTTGTTGTTGTTGTTGTTGTTGCTGCTGTAATTGTTCAACAAGCTCCGTCGTCTCCAGATTGCAGTCGCGCACAGCCGTTATCAGGCGCTGCAGTCGCTCGCGCGGATTACGCTGTATGTGCGTGGAGAACTCCTGATCGTAAAAGTCATTCTGTATGCTCGACAGCGAGCTAACGCCATTCGAGCTGAGACTGTTGCTGCTGTTGTTGTTGGCGATGCTGTTGCTGGTATCGCCGCTGCCGCCGAAGCGTTCGCTGTCGTACAACGACTTGATGCTCGGATGCCGCAGATTGCCAATGCGGCCGAGCAGGTGCTCGAAATCGATGCTGCCGCTTGAACAGCCACTGCCACTCCCACTGCCACCCTCGTCCAGCTGCCGCTGCAGCTGGAGGGCACGCGATAGCGCCTTCAGTTTACCGCCGCCGGCGGCGTTGCCGTTGCCATTGCTGCCAAAGCAGGCGCCTTGGCCAATGAGAAAATTGCGATTGAGCAGCGGCTCGAGCACCTGCAGCGGCTGCATCAGGCGTATGTGCGTCATCAGCTTCTCGGTAAATGCATCGTGATCCTCCTCGACCTTGGACAGCTTCCGCACACGCTTCTTCAGCATGGGCGAGCCCATGCCGGAGTTGCTGCTGCTTGAGGTCAGCAAATGCCCGCCGCTGGCCAGCGGGCCGCCCAGCTGCTGATTGCCCGACATATTGCTTAGCTGGACAACAGCGCCCGCTGGCAATGTGCCGCCGGGCATATCCCGCAAGCTGCTGGCAGCGGCAGCAGCGGCCGCCGCAGCAGCCGCCGCAGCTGCAGCCCCAGCAGCAGCATTGGCATTGGGGCGACGCGGTCGCTGTGCCTCGCGCTTGCGTCGCTTACGCTGCTCGACAGCCTTGGGCTCAGTGGCCAATGATGTTGCTCCGGATGATGCTGTTGCTGTTGGCTGTTGTGGTTGTGGCAGCATTTGCTGTTGTTGTTGTTGTTGATGTAGCTGATGTTGTTGGTGTAGCTGATGTTGCTGCTGCTGCTGCTGTTGTTGTTGTTGTTGCTGCTGATGTTGCAGCTGTTGTTGCTGCTGTTGTTGGTGTTGTTGTTGGTGTTGTTGTTGCTGCTGCTGGTGTTGCTGTTGCAGCAGCTGTTGCTGATGTGGTTGTTGCTGCTGCTGCTGCTGCAACTGTTGCTGTTGTAATAGCTGCTGTTGTTGCAGCTGCATTTGCAACTGTTGCTGTTGATGTTGTTGCTGATGTTGTTGTTGCTGCAAGTGCTGTTGTTGTTGCTGTTGTTGTTGATGCTGCTGTTGATGCTGCTGTTGCTGTTGCTGTTGTTGCAACTTCTCATATGTGGCAGCTGGCGTTGCTATGCTGCGCGCCTTTATCAGCTCATGATCCACATTGTTGCTATGCCCCAAAGCAATTTCACTTTTTATCTCCTTTTCCTCAAGTTGTTGCTGTTGCTGTTGTTGCTGCTGTTGCTGTTGTTGCTGTTGCTGTTGTTGCTGCTGTTGTTGTTGTTGTTGCTGCTGCTGCTGTTGTTGTTGTTGCTGTTGTTGCTGCTGCTGCTGTTGTTGTTGTTGTTGCTGCTGCTGAAGTTGTTGTTGCTGCAGTTGTTGCTGCTGCTGCTGTTGCTGCTGCTGCATGGGCAGCTTGCGTTTCATCACCTCGCTGTTGATCATATTGACATTGGCTGGCTTCTCCTGCAGCTTCCAGTTGTCCGGCAAATGCGGCGGCTTCTCCGGCTCCGGCTTTCCCGCGTGCGTCTCGTCGTTGAGCTTGATCAGCTCCTTGCTGGGCTTGGTTGTTATGGAAATGGTCACATTCGATACGTGACCCGTGCTCAGCTCATACGAGGGCGGCGGCGGCAGTGGCTCCGTCTTAGTACTCGGCTCAACGAGCAGAGTGGGCAGCTTATTCGTCACTACGGGCAGCGCAGAGGACGCGACTTGTGTTGCTGCTGCTGGTGCTGAGGCAGAGACTGGCGTGGATATAAATGAGGTCTCCTTGGATACAATTTGCACCGATTGCTTGAGCTGTGGTGCTGGCGGTGCAGCGGCAACTGTTGCTGCTGACGCCATGGGCTGCGCAGTTGCCGTTGTTGCAGCAGTTGTTGCTGCGGTTGCTGCAACTGTTGTTGTTACTATTACTGCTGCTGGAGCTGTTGCTGCGGCTGCTGGTGGGGCTGACTCCTGCTCGACAACTGCTGGTGTGGGCGTGGCCGCCTGACTAATAGCCACCATCGTGGCTGTTGTTGTTGTGATGGTGTTGCAGCCGCTGCTCGCATTGCTATTGCTGCTGCTCACCGCCGCCGGCACAGGCGGTATAACGGGCCGTGCCAATTGCGCCTCCAGTGAGCTAACCATACCCATGCTCGGCGCCCGCACATTGATGACCTTGCGGGCGGACAGCGGAGCCGATGTTATCGAAATCTGTTGCAGATTGTGGGTGTTGTTGTTGGTGGTGTTGCTGCCGCTGCTGGCGCTGTTGCTGCTGCTATTCTGCAGCAGTTGCTTGAGCAGCGCATTATTGGAATCGTCGACACGCGTGTGCAGCGTAATGCGCTTCTCTGTGGTGTTGCTCAGTTGAGGCTGCTGCTGTTGTTGTTGTTGCTGTTGTTGCTGCTGCTGCTGTTGTTGTTGTTGTTGCTCCTCCTGCTGCTCAGATGCCAAATCCTTGTGGCTATCGACTGGCGCCGACGCCTGCTTGACCAGCAACAGCTTTGGCTTGGCTTCACTGTCACCGGCATCGGCTTTCGCCTCGGTCAGCTTCACGGTCTGCGCCTTTAGCTGCAGCTTGCCCACAGTCTCCGCATCCAGCGTGCTGAAGGACTGCATGTTCGCCGATGTTGTTATCATCTTGGGCTTCTGCTGGCCCATCGCCGTCTTTGACACCACCAACGATATGATGGGCCGTGTGCAGAGCGTGGCGCCAGTTGTTGGCTTTGGCAGCGAGTCGTCTGCCCCGCCAGCTGCAACCTGCTGCTGCTGCTGTGGCACCTGCTGCTTGAAGATGTTTATGCTGGGCGTGCAGTGGAGCTGGCTCTTGTCCAGTGGCTTGATGACAACGCTGTTGATCTTGCCAAACTCGGTGCTCACCTCGCCGCCATCCATCGACTTGCTCTTGTTCAGCAATATCTTTTGGATGTTCTCGCTGTAGGTAATTGTCTTCGGCTGCTGGTCGTGCGTGTCGCCGTCGTGTTGTTGCTTGTCCGCCTGCAACATGGTAAATGTTTGGCCCGAATTTGTCGGCGTGATTGTCACAATGCTGCCGGTGGCTGGCTGTTGTTGCTGCTGCTGCTGTTGTATCTGCAGCTGGAGATGTTGTTGCTGTTGCTGGAATTGCAGCGACATCTTTTTGCTGACCACCTTGGCGGTGACGATTTTGGTATTGGCAGGTTTGATTTGCACATTGGCAAAGGAGACAATTGTTGTTGGATTCTTCCGGGACTTGACCAGTTTGAGGTTCAATTGTTGCTGTTGTTGCTGCTGCTGATGTTGCTGTTGGTGCGGATGCTGGTGTTGTTGTGCCGCCACCGTCGCCGTTGTCACTGCCCCCGCCTGCTGTTTGCTCTCCACAATTGTTGCACCGCCCGCCGTCGTTGCACCGCTCGCGCTCATAAACTGGCCGCCTTGCAGGATTTGCGGCTTGAGCAACGGCACCGATATCATCTTATTGCCAATGGACACCTTGGCCGTTGTCTGTGTGCCCTCCGCCAGCTTCTTGGCATTCACCATCACCTGCTGGCCCTTGTATTTCGTCTGAAAGCTGACGCGATTCAGCAGCGTTGTTGTCGCCGTCGCTGTGCCCGTGCCCGTTGCTGTGCCGCTGTTGAACATATTGTAGCTGCCCGGTTGCAGCTGAGCTGCTGTCGTTGACTTGTTGCCAGTGACTATGGTGCTGCCGCTGGCAGCAATACTATTGGTGTTGCTACTGCTGCTGCTGTTGTTGTTGCTGCTAGCATTGTTGTTCGTAACTGTTGGTTCGTGTGCTGCCGCTGGCTTCAGCTCAGCGGTTGTGGTTGCGTGCAAAAGCACATAGTCCAAATCCTGTATGGTCAGCGTTTTGCCCAGCTGCGGCTGCGTCTGCTCGCTGCTGTTGCTCGGCGCTTGCTCAGCGCTTGGCTCTATCGATATAATGGAGGCCGTGGAGGAGGAGGAGGAGGAAATTGATGCTGTTGTGACATCTTTTTTGGTAAAGCTGGCATAAGCTGCAATATGGCAATTTGAAATATTAATTGAATTTACAATTATGTTTAAGCATTTGCATTGCTCTATCCGAACTCACATTGCTTTGGGTTGTTGCTGTTGCTGCTGGTGGTGTTGTTGGTGTTGGACGACTCCTCTGGCTTGATGGCGTTCATTTCACAGACAATTATTTGTTCATCCCGTTGCTCCCAGCAGACGTCGGCGGCAGCAGCTGCTTCTGTCTTGGCATTCGTGTGACTGACAAAATTGCCGCCAATGCTAATGTTTGTTGTTGTTTGTGGGTCGTCCGATTTTAATTTATTGGATGATGCTGTTGCTACTACCACGGCAGTTACTGTTGTTGCTGCCGTTGTTGTTGCTGCTGCTGATGTCGCTGCTGCTGCTGTTGTTGTTGTTGTAGCTGTAGCTGCACGTTGTTTGGCGGGTAAACTAGTTGTGGGCGTGCATATAACAATATCGCGCTTTAATTTCTTGCGATTCGGATCATCATTATCGTCCACACTGCTACGCTTCTGTATGGATATTGTATTAAAATTGAGCGCTGCCGTTGCAGATGTTACACGTTCGGGTTTCGCTTTTTCGGCGGCAGCAGCCGCAGCAGCAAGCGATGTTGTCACTTTCGATATATTCATAACAACAAACTAAGCGGCCAAACACATTTAAACGCTAGCAATTGTTGCTCAATGCACTTGGATATGGAGTTCTATTTGTTTGTATGTACATATAGAGAATGTTTCAAAACATACACTATTTAGACAAAAAAAAAATGATTTTTCGTGTATGCGCAGGGTATCCTAAACTTTAGCCAGTGATAATATATGAAGAAAAATACCACAGTTTGACAGCGTTGCATTTTTCGATAACAATATGTACACACACCCACACGTAAATACAACGTTTCCACCAAGTGCAAATGCAAATTATATACAACCTGTACCACTGTTTGGACATAACAACATCTACCTTAATATTGTGCATTTTATTGTGTCTAATTCTTCAATGTTATTAGTTTCAGCATATAGAGAACATTCATATATATCGTTTACAATCATTAAAGTCAAAATGCGATAACCAAATATATCTGGTAATGCTACAGCCAAAACAGTGTTACTACATTTACAAAAAGAAAAGTATTTTTTGTATTAAATATTAATTATATGTACATAAGCAATTCAAACAAATTAAAGGAAAAGATAATTAAATTTTTAAATCATATATTCTCTGTTTGCTTGCATGCTAAACAATTGCAAATAATTTTGAAAACTGTTGCGCCAACTGTCTGGCAACGCTACGCTGATGCAACAATCAACAGAACAAATTCATGGATTCACGATTATATTAAATATAGATTAAAAACGAAACATGTGGTGCATAAAAACGGTCACACAACTAGTTAAGAGCAGCATAACATGTAAGATCATATATTAATATGTACGCAGCCACATTTTGATTCAAATTTTATGCATTTACAGCTGCCAATGTGAACTACAATTGCGTAGCCGGCCTTAAATATTTCCCACCTCCAGTCAAATATGAAAGTATGTCCTGATATATAATATTTGTATTAGTGTTACTGTATAAAATGCATCAAATTGTAGATATTGAGAAGGTGGAGCGACCAAAGCTGCGCATCATGGAGCGCATGCCCCAGCTGCCACCCAATATTCGACCGCCCAAAATGCAGAAACGTTTGCGTTACATGCGCGGACCCGAGCTCGTCCACAATCAGCTGCTGCACAAACAGTACGCGATCATCGCGACGGGCGGCGGTCGTTTGCGCTTTGGTCACTTCGAGATGATGCGTCTGACCATTGGTCGCAAGATGAACGTGAACACAATGTTTGCCACATGGCGTGTGCCCGCGCCCTGGCAGCCCATCACCAAGAAGGGTCAAGGCCAGCGCATGGGCGGCGGCAAGGGCGCCATCGATCATTACGTGACCCCGATCAAGGCCGGGCGTGTCATCGTTGAAATTGCTGGCAAATGTGAGTTTATCGAGTGCAAGGGCTTCCTGCAGCAGGTGGCCAACCAGTTGCCATTCCAGGCCAAAGTCGTCTCGCAGCAAATGCTGGACGAAGAGGAGGCCAAGGAGGAGCAATTGGCACGCTCTAATCAAAATCCATTCACACTGAAATATGTTATACAAAACAATCTAAATGGTTGCCATCGATGGCTGTCGCCAGTGGATCACAAGTGGTTCGGCAAGCATTTGTAGATCCTTTATATAGCTAAGTAAATGTTTTAATAAATAAACATTAAATTGTTGTGTTTGGCATGCAAATGAGTACTCAATTTCAGTGCTCACTCTTTATAGCAGACTATAAAAAGTTTCACTTAGCAGGTGTCTACTGTACATAAACAATAGGCTCGAGTTACCAGTGCTGCCAATTGGGCTATTTCCCCGTCAGTTTGTGTGTTTTGCAGGCTGGTGGGAATTATAGCTATTGGCATTTTTAGTGGCAAACAATCGATAACTAAATCATCGGTATTCATACATCCCCTATTACAAGTACAACTGATATCAAGCTAAACTGCTTCTATTGTTTTTAAAGATTTTGATATCAAATTTAAAATAACACAAATTGAGCTTAAAATCGATTTTCAAATTTTTGTTCAGTTCTTTCAGACTTGAAATTTGACTAGTTGATCTGGCAGCACTGCAAGTTACTCACTTCTTATACAAGTTATCGATAGTACGTGTGCCACACCAAAAGAAATGTTATCGTTGCCATTCAAATAAAAAAGAAAGAGAAAGCAACACATGTTCATATTCTTTGCTAAGTTTGAAGTCGAAAAACGTATTTTGTTTTTTAATTTATGATTCTATTGCAAACATTCGTTTAATTTCCATTTTTGTTTTGTTTTTGTGTATATGGGTAATATGTAAGATTTCGCACTTTATATATGTTTGTTCTGCTTTATGTTAATATATAATGTAATGTGTGTATTTTAATTGCACGACTTTCTTAATCGTCGTCGTCTCGTCGTTATCGTCTCTTCGTCTTCGTCATAGTCGTCATATCTTCTTCATCAGCATGATCCTCGTGCTCACTATCATCATCTTCTGTGCTTAACAGTCGGTATCGTACCAGGCAGCCAAGTTATTGTTGTCATTGGGTGGCGTGGGCATGGCATCCAAATCAAAGTTCAAAGCGCCCGCATCAATCTCGCCAACATCCATGTCCATGGAGTAGGGCGATGTGGGTGCCCCACCGGGCGGCGCTGGGCCACCGGCGCCAGCACCACCGCCAACAGCATTGCCAGCTGCGCCAGCTCCACCACCTACCGGACTGCTGATTTCGAGACCTTGCATTGAATCTATTGGTAGAGTATCATATCCTGGACAAAAGAGAAAACGAATTCAATAATTAAAGCAAATCAGTTAAGAACAACCATTCAAATATATATATATCTATATAGTATATCTAACATGATATAGAACATGCACTAAAAACTTTCAAAATGCATGATTATAGATGTCCATAAATATATTTTATTCTTCACTAAAAAACATGCAAAATTAATGCTCAATTAAATTCAACATAAAGTTAAGAAATCATGTTTAGTAAATTGTTAAAAAAAAAAACTGAAATTGTTGAGGGCGTCTCCTGTCAAATTTGTGAGTTTCTGTGTGTATGTGTGTGTGTGTGTGTGTGTGAGAGAGAGAGTATGGTCTGTGTGTATTCAATAACTAACTTTGCTTGCTGGCCCATGAGCAGGAATGAGTGGAATGGAACACACGTAAAGAACTCGCAGCGTCTCCACTTGAAATTAAGCAAAGCTTTTTCCTTCTCTGTCATCTTATATAAATCTTTTCAATTTCTATATGTTGTTTAGAGACATTTGAAATGATTAGCGGCATGTTGGGGATTATTATTATAATAACTAAACACACGCAAAGAGAAATGAAGTAAAGATTCTATGAATTTGAATGTATGCACACACACATACATACATATATTCATATAAATATATGCATGTGTATAACATTTGACATGCAAATTGTGATGGGGGTCAGTGAATGTTGGTAATTTGGCTATTGGTAATATCGCCTTCTGGGGGTTTTCGAATCGGGGAGCGGGCGGGCACATTAAATATTTTGAAACATGTCTCAAGCATAAAAATCGAAGAAAAGTTCACAGGATCATCATCATAGTAGGTAAATTATTCGAACTGGTTCATGTGAACTTCACTTTTGTTATCGATGAATTATGTGTGTAATTTAATTGAGATCTTTTTTTTTTGTTGAAGGGGAGGAGGGGGGGGGGGCAACACTTGTATATTAATCGATAAGACATTGAAATATATATGTATAATATGCATAACGGTTAATCACTTATATATCGATAGATAAGTGAAATAATCGTTTAATAAATCGATCAACGACATTGGTTCAGCAATCGCTTAGACACTTATATATGTATTAACTTAAATCTATAATTGATTAATGATGATAACGGATGGCACCTTGGGGTGTGTGTGCACTGGACACATGGGGCGGGGTGATTACGTGTTAACTACGGTGAGGTTTGAGGGGGTAAAAATTGGCATCAATTTAGCTTTTTAGTTTATCCATTTTTTGGCATCATATTCGGTTTCGGCTTGAACAAATAATGAATTGAGAGACACACACATTGCAATTAAATGAGGGCGGGGCAGGGGCGGCGGGGTTAAGACTTGTGATTGATTAGTGTTTGACTGTAGTAGTAGAGATCCTTAAGTAGCCGTAGTAGGCGGAAGCGAGCATACATACCTTGCTGATGGAATGCGCGACCTCCGTGCGAACTGTGCACACTGGGCGGACCTTGTCCGTACAGGCCCTCATATGCTTCTTCGGGTCCAAGCATATCCTGTGATCGTGATCGTGATCGTGAACGTGAACGTGTACGGTGATTGTGTACGTGTGTTCGTGTTGTCAATTGTGAGTGTGTGTACGAAGAGTGGGTTGATTGGTATTGGTGTGTGTGAGTGTGTGTATATGTGTATTATTTTTTCAACATTTTTTATTTTTGGATGGATCAGAAGTGAAAAGTTGTTAGGATATAGAAGAGAGACACAGACACAGAACACGAGTTTTTGTGTTGCGTAATGTGTGTGTGTGTGTGAGAGAGAGAAAGAGAGATCGAGAAAGAGAGAGGAGGTGTTTGTTGTTGTGATGCAAGTGATAGATCGGTCGATGTGTGTGTTTGTGGGTATATAGTAGTTTGGTTTGTTGTTTTTTTTTTTTTTTGATTTTCGGTATTTTTTGCACACAAACAAAACATAATGTAAGAAAAAAAGAAACGAAATAAATCAAAATTCAAATTAATTACAAAATCAAAAAAGTGTAACGGTAATTAGTAAACATATTTAAATTAAAAATTAGCTAAATAATATACATACATATATATATATATATTTATATATATATATATATATATATATATATATATATATATATATATATATATATATATATATGGTAATAAATCAAGTGTTTCAAATGTACTTTGATCTTAAGTTTTGTTTCATAATAATTGTTTGCTTGCAATCAAAATTCTACTTAAAAATGATTTGGAAACAATGAATGTTCGATAATAATAATAATAATAATTTAAGAATATATGTTTTATAATTTGTGTAATATATATATAAATATGTAATTATATTATATACATGTTCTGCTTACATATAGTTTCAGTTATATATATATATATATTGTTTTACTACAGTTGTTTTTTATGTACAAATTTGCGGGGTTCATTGAAACATAGGGGTTTCTTAAGAAATGTATTTACAAACATTGAAATCAAAATTGTAGCCAAGTGGAGAAATCAAAAGATTAGAAGTGAAACGTTACGCACCTGTAAGTCTGGACCCATGCCAAGGTCGGCGTTGGCCCAGATGTTGTTCTCTTCGCGTAGAAGCGAGTTGGTCAGCTCAATGGAGAGACGCTTCTTGTAGTCCTGCGGCTTGTCCTCGCTCATGCGGAACAGCACGGCGGCTGCATAGGTGGCGACGCCCTCGTTGCGCGAATGCAACAGATCGGTGAGCGGACCAGTGGCGCCCTCCTGTTCGATGATCTCGGCGCCCTCCTTATCGGCAGCCAGCTCACAGAGAACGCCAGCAGCAACGCGCTGCAAAAGTAGGAATCTCAATTAGTTATTTATAATTACCATATGGAGCTATTGGACTCACCTGAATGTTCTCGATTTCGTTGAAGAGCAAACGCACAAAGATCGGTATTACAGATTGCTGGCGTATTAGAGCGCGATTGTGCGACTCGCGCGCCAGGATATGCAAGGCGCCAACAGTGCCCTCGACAATCTCCTCCATGCGTACGCCATCGGCATATGCAGATGGCTGCTGCGACCCAGTGGTGGCAATAGACGAACGTTGCTATAGAAGTTAGATCATATAAATACATAACAGGAAAGTTCTAGACGGTGGGCTTGCCCGACTTGGAGATACCCGGAACAGCTTAACCCTATAACATCTAAACTGAAACTTGTGATATGTTCGAATCTCGGAATACGGGGAGACGGACGGACAGGGTTAAAACGACTCAGTTGGTCGCCCTGATCAAAAATATATTTACTAGATCTTCCAGATTGAAGATTGATCGCCTTAGGCAAACTAATTATTAATCACTTACACGTTCTGTGTCCTGGAATGCACGCATCAGCAGACGCACAAGATGATGTATGGCGCCGTGCTCGCGCAACGGCGCATGATTGGCCGGACAGAGGGCCAGATTGCGTATGAGTCCAATGACGGCCTTGATCAGGGGCCAGCGCGATGGTGGATGCAATAGCTTCACAATTACGGATAGACCGTAGTTGAGACGCACCGCATTCTGTGCTAGCTCCGAGTCGACGTGACGCGAGGTCAGATGACGCAGAGCACAGACGGCCGGCTCGGTGATCTCCTCGCGATCGCCGGCATTGATAATGGTGCGCACGAGCGCATCTACGCCGCCCACTTGGCAAACGGTCGCCTTGTTGCGCTGATTGTTGCACGTCAAATTCGAGAGTATGCCGGCGGCACAGGTGACCACATTGACATCCGTTGAGCCCAAGACCTGGACGAGCGACTGCAGTAGCGCCTCCAGTCCCTCCACCTTGGTGGCCGCGTCCGACAGATTGCGCAGCGTCCACAAACAGTTCTGGACAAGACGTGGCGACATATTGCCCAAGTGCATGGCCAAGGCCTGCATGCCGCCAGCATCGACAATTGCCGGCTTATTGCTGGAGCACACCGAGAGCACCTTCAGCACACGCGATGTGGTCCACAAGAGCTTCTCGTAATCGTAGGAGCGCATGATGCGCACAAGCTCATTGGGTCCGCCGGAAGCGAGAATGATAAGCTTGCTCTCCTGATTGCCATAGGCCAATATCTGCAGGCAATCGGTGACAATGGCCAAGAACTTGACATTGTTGCGCTGTAAGAGCGTCACCATCTTCTGGAGGCCACCGGCCAGACGGACGGCCATCTTGGAGCCATCCTGATGCAACAGTAGATTGTGGAGCGTGGTGATCGCATAGAAGAGCACACTCTCGACGGGCGAGGAGAGCAGCTTGACGAGAGCGGGTATGCCGCCGCTCTTGAAGATGGCCAACAGACCCTGGCGATGATGGGACAAGTTGTGGAGCGTGCCAACAGCTGCCTTGGTGCTCTCCAGATCGTTGCTATTGGAGATGGCGCGCACGAGAGCTGCCACCATCTGGGGACTGTTCATGATGGCATGGCGTGAAGCCTCCTTTTTGGATAGCTGATGCACCATCATGGCTGCCTGAGAGACGACCACCTGATCCTCGTCGTTCAACAGCTTGATCAGCTCCGGTATGGCGCGTGTGGCCAGCTCAGCGTCGTCCTGATAGTTGATCAAGTTGACAACGGCATGCTTCAGCATCTGTGAGGGCTCCGATAGTCGTTGCACAGCGGTTGGCTGCTGTGGATCAAATTGTGTTGACGGTATCTCGATGCCCTCCTCGAGCGTCTCGGGGAACATGGCGGCGCGTACGCGTTGCGATCGTGTCTGGCTCAGCTGCTGATTCATATCATCCACCTGATCCTGTGTGAAATTCTGCGGAAATCCCGTATCCAAATCGAACATCAACGGATCACCCTCCATCTCCTCGTCCTCCTTGCCGGACAGCGACGGCACCTGGGTGACAGCGCCCGAATGTATGCCGGAGTCACCCAAATACGAGTTCTGTTGCCACATCAGTGTCTGCTCCTTAGCGGACACCATTGGTGGCAAATCCGGCGGATTATATTGATTGTTATGGGACACTGGGAAAGATGCGATAGATGCGTAAGATATACATAGATTGAGGAAAATGTGGGCAAATCTTGACTAGAAGTTAACTAGGACTATATTTCAAGCATTATCCTTTAACAGGACACACTCACATACATGAAACATTCAGAGGAAAATGTGGACAGGCCCTCTTAACGCCAGTCCCATCATATATAAAAGGCCGCATCCTTAGACGTTACACCCAATGCTGGGCAGAACAGTTCACACACTCTGCCATTAGATCCTGTCAACTCAATAGACTTGAAGATACTCAGCCAACAAGATACATTTTTATTGGATTTGTGTTTCCGTTGTGGAAATATCATCAAGTGCACTTCAGGCCAGGATTAAAGCGCAGAACAGCGCGGAACTCTCTCCCTCTCTCTTTCGCTAATGGGTTAAAGAGGAGCTGAGCGCAAAAGGCGCTGTCTGGCTTCTGTTGTCGGATTTGAAATGCGACACGAATGACAAGCGAAATGACAGCAAAAACAAAAAAAAAAAAAAGCGAAGAGTGGAAATAGAAATGTGGACAGGATGGGTGGCTGCAGGACATTTTGTGTGCATATTATAAAAGCGACGGTCCCTTGCTAAATTAAAAGAAACATGTTTATTAAGGAATATATATATATATATATATATATATATATATATATATAAGGGTACATAAATATATATATATAAAGACGTAACCATCAGTGTCGTTTGTGTTTCAACGAGCAATCAAAGCCAAAAAGCGCTGCCAGGACAAATGACTCTGTGTTCCAGGGGTTGATGCTCAGCTCAGCAGTTTATATATGTATATATATCTGTATATGTAACATAGGGCTGTAATCGAGCTCCAAATGAGCGTTGGGCGTTTTGTTTGCCACTTTGCCTTAATTATGCCCGCTCAGCAATTCGCTTTGTTTTTGTGAATTTGCGCTATTTATGCGCTGCAACTGGCAGGTCCTTGAGGCCTCCTTGAAACCTCTCTATTCATGCATGTGTGTGTATTTCCCCAGATCGATTAAACACACTTTGTGCCACAACGCCCATTCAGTCGGCGGCGCTCTAATTAAATTTTGCAGCAAAAATCAGCAAAGAAATCCCAAACGTGCGCCCAGGCCAACTGAAGTAGCAAAAAAAAAAAAAGAAAAAACACACACACACACACACATGCAAGCATACAACACACATATATGCATGCATTTACATACATCTCGCAGAGTTAACGAGTGTGTGCAAGCGAGATGGCGCGCTGAAACAGCAAGAGTGCACACGCACACGCACACATCCATACGAGCCAAACCAAACGAATTGCAAATGAAGTGGCAGCAACAACAACAAGAGCAAGCGCCAGAAGCTGTGGTTAAAGCTAAAGCAAAAGCAAAAGCAACAACTGCCGTTACAAAGCGCAATTTGCAAAGGCAAAGCGCAAAAGAACAAAATGAACAAGTCAGGGATGGCTGCACTGAAGCAGAAGGAAAGATGCATTACAGCGAAAATAAAAAAAAAAAAAAAGAATTGCTGACAAAAGAACATAAACAACAATGGCGTCCAATAGATTCAGTGGAGCGAGCTAGCTCACTATTTGTTGTTTGCTCTATTCGATTACAACAACTAAGCCTTTGCCTAGGCAAAATAATCGTTTGTCAATGGCCATTGAGGCGAATTTGTGCTGCCACCCCGCCCCACCGCTGTCTTTTACAGTTTCAATCAGTTGCAGAGCGAACGCAAAGTGCATCACTAAATAGAAGTTCTTTAAACATTCAGCGAATTTTACAGTTACACTATTGCAGCTGAACATAATTTTTTGTTGTAGTTTAAAGATTTCGAACTGCTTGAGAAGTTGGAGTTGGAGTTTGTTTAACAATAATGAGTAAATTGACTCTTCAATTGTTATTTACATTAATTAAATCAGGATTATTAATATTTATAAATTTAGAGGCTTACTTGTACGGTTCTGGGCTGGCATGTAACTCATCTTGGTGATTTAGGCGATTTACACCACACCTAAAATAGAAGAAAATATAGCTTAACATTAGATATTCTATAAAAAATAGTTTAACATAGGCAAATAATGTAAATAAATACGATTTCTGTAGGTATCTCTCTCTTATTTAACCGGCTAGCTACCTGAATATGTATATATACACTAGAACATACATATATACATACTCAAAAATATGCTTAATCGCTTCTTTCATTCAACAAATTTCCAGAAAATTTAAGTAGTTGCTGTGAATGTATATGCAAGTACGTATGTATGTTTACACATAAATATGTATTACCATTAACATTGACATACTCTTAACCGTGAGAGCTCTGCTGACTCAAGTTTCAGCAGAAGAAAACGTGAGATGGAACACTAACTCCCTCAACTCACACTTACATTCACACTAGCAGGTAAGACGAGCATCGTTATACTGTATAAGCTAAACACACACACGACACGCACATACATACATACATACATACACATACATCTGTGCATGTATTGGTGCAAGCAAACATGTATTTCCGTTTTGAGACGTTGCGGCGCAAACAAAGTATGCTAAGGTGCATACTTTAGATAGTGCGTACATACTTACGTGTGTATGTGTGCGTGTGTGTGTCTGCATGTAGGGCAACAAACGTAGAAAATTACCTGCAATGCGTAGAGCACAGCTAAAAACCTGACGTACTCGAACCACGCAAGTTCTAGGAACCAATTTTAATTTAATTCACAATTTCCAATTATTCTTTTTAATAATTCACAGAGAAAAAAAAACAACAAAATATTTTCACTGCTTTGCCTATTTACTGTTTTTTTTTTTTATGGCAAGCCTTGTACTGGTTCTAGGCACACGCAGCGCAAGAAACGAACGACCAGCACCGAACGAAGCAGACAAGTGACTGGAAAACGGTGAGAACGACGCCGTTGTAGCGGCCGCGTTGCACGCATATACATACATACATACATTGTGCAGCGAGAGTGAGCGAGATCTATCGGGAAGACAGAGACAAAGAGGGAGAGAGACAGACTGTGTACATAAGTACACAAGCAGAAACTCCAATGCAGCTTAACAGTGTTGCCATATGCTGCGAGATACGAAATGGTAATAAAATACATATTTACATACATATTCATGGAAATGGTTTCAGTCTGGCTTTGATTATTTTTAATGACAATATTTAGAAATAATGTCATGTATGAACACATACATATATCATAAAACGAGTATTTCTATATATTTATATATGTTTTGTGTATATGCACATATATGTATATATACGTATGTATGTACATATGTCTTATGCTGCGCAGAAAGCTGGCAGCTCCCTTCTGCACGCATACATACATATGTATGCCACACATAGCATAGAAATACATACATATATAGTTGTCTTCGTTCTAACGTGTATTTATGAGTTAAATTGATATCTGATTTACAGTAGAAATAAATATCACTTTTCTAGCTGTCTTTTGTTTATGTTTATAAAAATTTCAACAACATAAAGACTCATGCATCAATACATACAAAACTAACAATGTTTATGGCTGTATATGTGAAGCTACCACACCCCCGCACTGATTGCTTGTTTCCCCTGAGCGAAGCAGCTTTCTTACGTTTCTTTTTACCCCAATTTTTTACTTCTATATATTCATTTAACACTAAAACTAGTTAACTTCATTTACTTACCGCGTCAATAGGAATTTAGTCTGCTTAAAAGCAGGTTATAGATGTTTTCTCGCACTAAATACACGAAAATTACTAAATATTTTCCAGCGAAAACTAAGTATGTATGTACATAGAAAAGACCTGCAGTACCTTCAACGATACTATCGCTCGATTGGATTACCTATCGCGATTCATTTAATTACTATCGATTATTGAATGTACTCATGTACTCGATATCAATGTTTTTTCATTTATTGTTATTTATTTTAAATGTCAACAATGTTTATTATATGTAATGAAATTCAAATAATTTAATGAAGCCTATAATTTGTTAATGATCAGCAATGATAGATTTTTATTTAAGTATGTTTGTGTCATGTGTATGCACTGAGTATGTCAACAATCAACTTGTTTTCTACTCAATAATTTACATGGAATATTATTAACAAAAATTATATTATTTGCCTTACCGTGTCAACAAGAAAACTGTCTGCTGTGACGCAGAACTTATACACAAATGTGTGTGCACCTTATAAATTTAGTCTATAAACTAATTTTTTAGCAGCGAACACAATTGTATGTATTAGGGATGGCTTCTAAACTACTACAACTATCGATAGCTATCGTATACAAATTGCAATCGGCAAACTGCACAGTGGGCAAAAAACAACACAAAACACATAGAGATGACCAAATAATTCATATTAGTCTTATTTCTTACTGGGAATTCTATACATTTTCGTTTTCGATAGCCTATTAATATGCGCTGCTTAAATTATAATTCTAATTTGATTCATTAACAGTCGGTGCACTTATATTTTCTTGTAAAAATCTGATGAATGCATCCCGATAACGGTCCATGCCAAGGAATCCATAGATCTGCGAGAATCCAAAGTATGCGACAACAGCAAAGATGATAAAGGCAATAGCCAAGCTGCCGATGCAGGCGAAAAATATCATCAAAACAAACGTCAACAAAGTGCCTGCAATTAGAGTGGGATATTAATGGGAGGTTCTGAATTATAGACTTTTCGTTAACTACCTTCGAGTACAAGAATCCCTGTAAATGTTATTAGCAAAGTCATAAATCCGAAGCCAAAAATGATAAGCAAAGGCAAAAGGAAGACAAAACTTGCAGCCAGCAAGCAGATCGCGAGATCTGGATGCCGGACGCACCAGGAAATGGCAGCGTCGCAGAGCTCATTGCCGCCCAGTTCGCTCATAATGAAGTAGACCACCCGGCGACCCTGCAGCCCTATATATATATAATAAAAAAAAACTTGTATTATTAAACAGAAGATGGAGAATATTTATGAAAAATATAGCTCACATAGCTTTTGCAGCGCTTGGAACAGGCCCTCTAATAGTTGTTCTGGATTCAAAGACGGCGAATCCGTATCGGCATCTGAATTGCTGTTTGCGTGCGTATTATTTGATTGTGTCTGTTAATAAATGAGGCATTAAAATCGAGGCTAATTAGGCGGCAAATGCCGTTGTCGCTGCCCCTGCCGCTGCCAGGGCAACAAATGTCATAAACTTCGATTGTGCCGCTTCAAAGTTCAGTTTGATTGTGATTTGCGTGCTTACCATATTCTTGTGCTGCAACGTATTATTTTTACAATTAATCTCTAGTCGCATTTATGGCCATTTTATGTCTCGTATAAGAGCCGGTTTTTATTATTTAAAATAAATCCTGGCGAAGCAACACCATAAAAAGTAAACATTAACAACAGCGGAGTTGCCAGCTGGTTCTCGCATGCAGCGATGCCAGAAATTAAAAACAAAATTTTTTAATTTGTTCCATGCAATAGCCATTCGTATGGTTCCAGAAAAAAAACATTATTTTATATATATTATATTAATTTATTGCACCACAATAGCAATACATATTAATGAATAATAAATTTTAATCCGTTGAATGGCGGTCGTTCCGTTATGCGCCCTGCTAGAATTTGTTCGCCGTGTATGGTCATGCGGCAGCGCCGCTTTGGCGCGTGTATGCAATTTAAATATGTGGCAGCCTCTCGACATTGCAGCGGCATCCAGCCGTACTCCTGCGATTCCAGCAGCGGATAATCCGGTGGCGCTTTATGAAATTTATGGCGTTGCGCCTGCGCCGAATTCTTTAAAATTGACTGTGGCTCGTACTTGGAATAAAATTTTGAAGTAATGGGATAGACTGAAATAAACCAATATTTAATCGTAATTTTTAAAGGAACTATTATATTTTAAACAAAATAACATTAGATTCGCGCTCTTTTGAATCAACACCTAAACTAGTTCTAATATGTAGATGAACCGATATTTGATTAGTGACACTATCAGAATTATCGTTTGAGCTCGCCAATGGATGAGAAAGGGAGAGCAGATGATTTCGTGCTCTCTTCTAGTTCGCATGCAATTGAGACAGTTTTGAATGCACTATCACTACCACATACAGTTTTAGGGTCACAATGTCAACAGCAAACACATTCCAATTGGAAATTGGTACACACCTATGTTAGACGGCACAAAGACTTCAGTCACGCGTATATGTTTATTGGAATTGTTAATCAGCTCCTTCTCAAAGTCGTAGGGCATGGGCCGTGGATCGCCCTCGAAATGATCGTTGTTGTGATCATCGCCGTCCTCATCGTTGTCGTTTTCAGCGCCTTTTGGCTTCATCCTGTCGGCCAGGACAACGTCTGTGGCGCGTAGCGTGCCGTCGACGTCTGCGATTGGGATTTGTGCTGCAAGGACACCTGTCTGTTCATTTATAAAACTTGAACTCATTAAACTTTTGCCATTGTTATTGTTTTTCGTACTTGCGACTGTTATTACTGCAGCCCATGACAGGCAATTTCGCCAGCGTACACACGCACCCACAAATAGATATATATAAATACATACAAATATATGTATATAAACGCATACAAATGGCTGCCGGCAACAGCAGCGTGACCTACATATACACACTCACATACACACATTATCACACACTCTCTCTCTCTCTCTCTCTTTCTGACACACGTCACAACTCGTTTGCCATTTATTATTTTGCAATGGGGACAAAGTCGATCATCATCATCATTATCGTTATCGCTATCCATGACTGCAAAAAGTTTTCCCTTTCACTGCTTTCACGTCATTCGCTGTCGTTACGTTTCCGCAAAGCGACACCAAACGCGAACCTTTGAAGTAGGCAGCAATAATACAAAAATAAATACATGAAAAAAAAACGTAGTCGACTGCATGTTACCCTCTGCAGTCGTGCAATTTAATACAAAATTAATAATGAAAAAAAAAAAAAATATATATATATAAAATAATAAAACAATTATGCACGGAGAATTTCAGCTTTATATTAGGGTTTTTATATATTTTATCCTTCAACAAATACATTTTGGCAGAGCGCAGTGAAGAGCGCTATTTATATTCTAATTACAATTGCAAAAAAAAAAAACTATATAAAATATTATTTTATACTAAACGTACTTCCAATATATTTTTACAATTCAAATTATATATATGTATATATAAATATACATATATGTTTTGTACATTCATTAAAATATTGTTGAGAATCGCAGAGAACGACGATATGTTTAAATGCATTCCAAAGAAACTTCATAATATATATATATATATATATATATATATATATATATATATATATATATGGTGCGGATATACCCCATGCGCATGGTGTACAGGGTATTGTAAATGGCATTGCGTGCCGTCGCATCAGCCGGAGCTGAAGGTGAAACTTGAAGGAAACGAAATCTGGAGCCACGCGCTAGGATTGTGCAATACTTTGGACTTAATCGAAGACATAAAATACACCGATTTAATCGGAAATAAAGTCAACAGTCAATCAAAACTAATTACGGCCCGGGCAAACAGACAAGCGGAAGGACACGCGCTCCATAAGTATTAATGAATTATATAATGGCATTAACTAAAATCCACTCAACAACTGAACATACTCCTAACGGAATATATATATATATATATATATATATATATATATATATATATATATATATATATATATATATATATATATATATATATATATATATATATATATAATACGTATATATGTATATAACTTGATATATATCTCTAATTATCTACAGGATCAGTCAACGGATTAGCTCTCATATCGCTTCCGGATAGTATTCACGGTAGGCAAACGCTTCGATATATTCCGGCCGGCGACAGCTGAACAGCTCGTAGGATAGTTGCTTGTGGGCGTGCTTCTCGAGAGATTTGCGCGTCTTCTCCAGCAGGACGGCCTCATCGAATTTGATGCGTTTCACGGTTGTTTTACGTAAAATATTCTGCACCAGCTGCGACCACACGGAGCCCTCCTCCTCGGGCGGCGGTTGCTGCTTCTGTGGCTGCTGTTTCCCAGCAAGATCTGTTTTAGCGGTGGGCGTGACACTGTCTGCTATGGGCGGCATGGGCAGGGGCCCCGGCGTCGCCGTCTCCACCTTGGCCGTATTCAGATCCTGCATTATGCTCTGCAGACGATCCACCGTCTCGGACATGCGCTTGCGAAAGTCCACAATGCGTCGAGTATATTTGAAGAGTTCCCGCCGCTCCGGCGTATTCTCCACTGGATGCTCCCTTGAATCTCCCGTCGCTTCCTCCGCCAATTCCTCTCCGTCAACGTGCAGCGTGCTCAGCTCGTCGGCGCTGAGCAGCGGCTGAAACAGCTGCAGCTGCGCCTCATTGGTGCCCATCAGATAGACGCGATACATGAACTCCTGCATGGCGGTCGTATTTAGCATGGCCAGCTCGTAGTCCAGACGCGCCGTCTTTATTGCCGTACGTATCAGCTCCACATCGCCTGTGGCGCTCACATGGAGCTGATCGAGGTGATCAAGCGTGTCCAGTATGTTGGCCAAGTAGCTGCGCGTCGGCTCACTATCGTTCCCGATCTTGAGCAGACCCAGCTGCCGTATAAGTTTCACGTTGACCGCAAATTGCTGCTCCAGCTCGTAGAGCTGCCAGAGCGTACGCATGCGGCTCTCGTACTCCTTCTGGGCGGCAATGCCCAGGACGGCGCTGATGTTGCCATCGTAGAGCTGCAGGCCCCGTATGAACGCCACGTCCATGGTGTAGTTGGCCATGAAGTCCTGCACATAGCTGAGCGCCTCGTGGGCATGGTCGAAATGCTCGCGCCGCTGGCCAAAGAACTCATCCAGATCACTGACCGTCAGCTGATTGCGTGCGATTGCGCTGCTCTCGTCCGTACGATTGTATTCACGCTCCTCGCGTATCCGTTCGAAATTGCTAACCAAAACATCTGCGGCCGGCCGCTGGAACTCGTCGAACACCTCGATGTCCACGGCCATGGTGGGCGTGGCGGAACGTTCATTGGCATTCGATACGCTCGCCTGGCCGCTGGCTGCGGCGTTGTAGCTATCGCTCGGCGTGGACGTCTGGCAGTGCGTTTTCCACTGCTCCCGCTTGACCAGGCGCTGCTTGCTGCTGCGCTCGGCGAGGCCACGCGGCGTGAATGGCCCCAGATCGAGCATGTTGAAGATATCATCCTTGTAGTTGTGACAGCAGTGCAGGGCGGACATGTCCATGGGATGGGCTTCGGTATTGAAGACATAGGCGCCCGCCTGCACCACGCACACATTCTGCTCCGTGTCCAGCAGCTCGCCCTGGCCATCGTCGCCATCGTTGTGCAGAAAGTTGTCCTCGTCGAACAGCAGATACAGATACTTCGTAGTCTCCGCCAGGAAGAAGGACTCCATGCGGTTCTCCTTCTCGTGGGTCACCACGTTCCGTATCTAAGGGAAGGCGACGGAGCTTAAGTCACATGAATACTAATCTTAGAGCTAAGAGCTACTCCTACCGTCGCATAGCCGCACTTGGTCTTGGCACTGAACTCAATTGTCTCCAGCATGTGCTCGCCCAGCTCCAGGAGATATTGATTTTTGGTCGCCCGGTACAGGTACATCGCCGACTCGATGAGCTCCGGGCGCAGGGGGTAGACCTCGCGATTGTGCGCGGCCTCGCCGGCTGGAATGTTAAAGAATTCGGGCAGAAAGCCGTACTTCTTCCACACGCTAATGTAGCGTATCATCGTACGCATGGCGGGCTCTGTGTCGCCCACGATGCTCAGTATGCCCGGCCAGAAGGACTCGAGCGATTGGAAGACGGGCAGCGTCACCTGGCCCTTGTTCATGCCCACCCACACGTACCAGTCATCCTTCCTCATGTATTTGTCGATGGGCTTCCGGGCCTCAGCGAACAGCTCCAGCAATTCGGGGCGATTCAGCAGGATGGATCCCTTGACCAGATACTCGAACAGGGAATCGACGCCGGCCCCAATGCCAGAGTCGAGTGCTGTCCACCGTCCACTCTGCACGTCAATGTGATTGCCAAAGAGGCCAATCGGCGAGCGACGCTCCCAGAGCGCGTATATCGCCTGCAGGGCCACCTCCTCGTAGATGCTCTTGCCCGTGAGCCGGCTCAGAGTACCAAATTCAATCAGGAAGGTGCCCACGCCTGCCGTGCACGTGACCGATGTCTCACCATTGGGCACGCCGTAGCGGAGATTGACCGTGCCGTACGGCATGCCCGTGTTCGTATCGAAGGCGGGCAACAGTCGACGGGCCACGTCCTCGGCCATGCGCAGCAGGGGCCCGGCACAGGGCCAGCCGGACTCCACAATGACACCAGCACGTCGAGATAGCAGATGTGCCGAGAGCAGGCCGCCGACAATGCGAATGTTCGTCTCGAACACCGACACATTGATGTCCTTGTTGAAGTTCATCTTTTCGATGAGCAGCGCATGGACGCGACGAAACTCTGTAAAGTTGCCCATGGTGGCCAGCGTGTCCAGCGCATCGATCAGCGTCAGGGAATAGCTGCCCCACGTATCATGGCCATCGCAGGTGAGTGGACGCAGCTCATCATAGTTGCCGGCATACCGTAGATAGCCATCGTAGGCATGCTGAAACATGCGGCGTACATCCTCCCTACACAGCAAATATACATAAACATATAGCACTGCATTTATCAACATATATTAAACAAATTCCTACCGCAATTCCAATTTGCGTGCGCGCGAATAATGCTTTTGGGCGAATAGTTGGGTGGCTAGGCTGAGCAGGATACACAGAGTGCCGGTGATGTACACGCTTTTAAATAGTTTTTGCATATTTTAACAGATGCGTTGGGTTCTATGCATTCGCCCCTAATTAAATTATGAGCATTGTCAAGTCCACATAGCCAGCGGAAGCAACGAGTGCGATTTGCGGTTCTGGCTACGTAGTCGCAAAACAAAAATCAGCTGTGACCGCTATTAGGCGGTGTATGCGTGTATTCTTATGCATTAACATATCGATGATTAGCAAATCATGCGATATACCATACATCGATATATCATAATACACAAGTTCCACAAAACTATCACTATAACGGCTGTTTTGCCATTTTCAATTTATTATTGTTTGATGATTTGAAATAATTAAACGAATTAAATGATTTACTACCCAAAAATGTACAAAATGCATGCGCATACGTATAGAAAAAGTGACAAAACAATCATGATTTTAATAAAAAGTAGCTCAAAAACATATATTGATCATTTGTAATATGTTAAACAGTTATAAAACTAAGCTTTAATTTTGTGTACCCAAATTCTGATTTTAAATCTCTCGAAAATTGAATTTGTGCAGTATTTGTAATCTAACTTTGAAAATATCGAAAAATCAAGTATCGATAACGAAATTACTCTCGCCCATTTAAAAGATGTCATCGGTTCGATTAATAACAAAGAAAAGACAAAACACAAAAATTTACTAGCAGCGAAATGAAACAGAGTTCCTTATGTATGTATTTCATTACAATTCATATTGTTTTAGATTGATTTAACGATTTCTTAATGCAGCCATATTTGCCGAAGACATCCTAAAGGATTATGGGACATTTATGGAGCAACATGATAGCAAAATGCAATTGTTGCGAAAACAAATGCTCAACAATAGCACAGAAGAGAAATTATTGAGATCTGTGGTGCCGGCTATAGAAATCAACTATATAGAGAACGATAGCATAAATGAAAACAGCTTCAATCTGAAACTAACTGAGCAGGAACTGCTGGCCAACAAACCACTCACGACTTTGTCCAACTTGTGCAATCAGTGCAACGACTTAGCCAAATGCGCACAGCAACTGCAATTGAAATTCCTCAATACAGGCAATCAGATAGAGGCTTTGCAAATATCACTGGGCATCAGTCCGAATATGGGTCTCGAGCACATCCTGTGCAAAATGAGCACAGCAATTGATTTCTTTTGTCAGGTGTATTTCATGCTCAAGCGAGCGATTGTCGTGCTCCAGAATATTTGGACACAAGTCACCAGCTACGCGTCCATAGCTATCGATATACACGAGGCGCATCTCTTCGTGAGTAGCTCAGGAGTAACGGCAATTAACTGTTATGCATTTATTAAATATATATTTTTGTGCAGAATGTGTTCGATGCAATGACGGAGCTGTTGCAGCACATTTTGATCTTTAACGAGCTGAGCGAACAGTCAAATCTGTCTAACAAATGGAATTTCTACAAGAAATGGCTACAGACATTGACCAAGAATGGAGAAGCATATGAGAACTGCAGCAGCTTCGAGCTGCATGGGCTGGAGAAATCGCTCAATGATATAGAAACTGTGATAACTGGCAATATATTTCAGGTAATCGAAAGTCGTAAGAGTTATAGACTATAGCTAAGCTATATTAACATTATTCCCTAGATATTCCTGCACAGCTTGCTGGAGACCAAGCGCCAACTGAATCTGAAAGACGCCAACGTTAATTATATAACACAACATTCCAATGCGTATTTACGCAAGCTGATGCAGTGCGTCGAGTCGAACCAGGCGCACGACTTCAAGCACTATGAGGAGCCCAAGTATTTGCTGCGACTGGCCGCATTTATTTGCGTGCTGCATCAGCTGGGCATCCTGATCGACGGCAAGCTGCTGAAGAACGCTCTGGACACACTGCTGCGCTATCAGCATGTGCCGCTGGAGCGTAATGTCTACTGGTCGCCATTCGCGTTCATTGGGAAGCACGCAAAGACGTTGGTGAAGGCGCAGGATAAGCAGCCGGACAACCTCAAGCAATATCATGCCATCCTGGAGAAGATCAATGCGAACGATGTGAAGAGCTGCCGCCAGCTGGGCACACAACTGGCCTTGTGGTCGATCAGCATGCACAGGGTGTTTGCTGCCGGCACCTTTGGCCAGCTAAAGAGCTTCTCCAAGCTGACCATACAGGGCCAGAACTATGCCAATCAGATGAATGCTCTAATCGATGGCCTGATCAAACGCCATTTCACACTGAGTCTGCCCGTGGGCAAGGACACCCTCTTTACCATCTGCAAGCTGATGCAATACCTGCAAATACTGCAGAAAACATTCGCGGACAATCAAATCCTGTGCATACGCTTCATGAGCAGCCTGCTGCAATGGCAAAAGCAAAAGATTCATCATCTACTCACGCTGACCAAGAAGAGTATTGTCGATCTCAAGCTGATACAGAAGAAGATGAGCCTCCTGACCACGCTCAAATTGTCGGAGAAATCCATCAAGGGTTATCCCAACAAGCGGCGGCTGACCATTGTCAATCTGGCGCTGGGCGCATATCTGGGCAAGGATCGAACGCTGCCAGCCGACAAGCAAAAGCTGCTCAAATCCATTTCGCTGCGCACCCACAATCTCTGCCGCTTGCAGCGGAATATGTTGGGCCAGTTCGATGCGACGCAGTTAGTCAGCAACTACGAATCATTGGCGCTGGCCTCCGATGCCGGGCTCAAGGAGTATGTGCAGCAGCAGCATAATCCCTATCAACTGCAAGTAGGTGCAGAGCTCCTTCTTATCTATTGAAACACCTTAATAGTGCTCATTTCTCAAATCTTAGAATCTGTTCGAAGCCACCAACAAATTGGACAAGAATCAGGGCCTATTCAAGCTCAGCGACACGAACTGCCTGACCACACAGCGATTGCTGGACTATGAGCGCGACTTTCTGGCCAATCATCTGGAGTATCTGCTGCGCATCGAGGCATTGTCACATCTATTTCTTAGCCAGGAGCATCCCTTCACAGAGACCACCATCGACTACAGAAACTGCATCGAAGCATCGGCGACGGAAGTGAACGGCGCCTATAGCATACTCAAAGGTTTCCATTCACTGCAGTTCATATGTGTACAGAGAATGTTATTAAGTTTGTTCTACTGCTAGATAATCTTGAGAACTACTTTACGGCCACGTTCTATAATTTAACAACAATTGCGCCACACGATTGGAAGTCATATGAGAAGATGCGTCATCTCGCCTATAAACTATTACGACTGCGGCCTGTCGACGACTATTTGCCCAATCAGATAATTGATCAGGTGAAGTAGATATATATATACATTATATAATTTCTAGTAAGAGCAGCTTGAATAAGAGCTGAAACAATTGTCCAATAGTTATCCGTAACATTATAAAATTTAGATAATATAAATATATGTCGAAGGCTTGAAAATGTAAGAATATAACTCAGTGAAAAATAGTTATCCGAACCATTTGAAACATATCTGAGTACATTTTACAACTTTTTCAATTGATCAAGTCTATAACAAATATATAGAATATGTATAATTGTTATCCAAAGTTTCCATACTCTTTATCCATGCATATATAAATATAATATGTATACAAAATTTTTATCCCAACCATTTGAGACAAGTTTATATGTGCTTATCACCTTTCTCAACTGTTTAATACTATAAAAAATCTATATACATTATCCATAATATTTATCCATACATATACAATATAACTTTCTATCCGAACCATTTGAAACATATCTGAGTACATTTTACAACTTTTTCAATTGGTCAAGTCTATAAAAAATATATAGAATATGTATAATTATTATCCAAACTTGCCATACTCTTTATCCATACATATACTATATATAAACTTTCTATCCGAACCATTTGAGACAAGTTATATGTGCTTTTCAGCTTTCTCAACTGTTTAATACCATCAAAAATCCATACATTTATCCACATTATCCAAAATCTTTATCCATACGATTATTTATATATAACACTTGACTTTACTTTTTGTAGGGCATCGACGTGCTTCAGATAATGCGCAACATTCACACGTTTGCCTCCTCATACGCCTACAACATGAATTTGCAACTGTTTGTGGAGATGCAGAGTCGGAATAAGCATTTGGATATAATTGGAACACGTCATGTGGCCAATTCCGTGCAGACCCATGGCACGGGAATTATAAATACAACGGTGAACTTCATCTATCAGTTCTTGCGCCAGAAGTTCTATACGTTCTCAACATTTCTGCACGATGAGCATATCAAGTCGCGACTCCTTAAGGAATATCGCTATCACGCCGAGCACAAGCATAACAAACCGTATCAATCATATCCCTATGAGCGGGCCGAGAGCTTCATCAAGAAAATACGCAAACTGGGCGTGTCCAACAATGGCGAAACATATATGGATCTATTTAGGAAGGTCATAACCCAAGTTGGTGAGTTTCTCACAGATTCTCAGATATCCTTCAATGCCAATTCTAATCCCGACATTTTCCTCGCTGCAGGCAATGCCGTGGGCTATGTGCGTCTGCTCCAATCGGGCAGTAAAAATGCCAACTTTAGAAGTCGCTCCTTCATGTCCAGATTCAACAGCAGCTTTATGCGCGGCGAGGACAAAGACTTGGATCCAACAACTCTCGGTGCTATACGGGAATACGAGAAGAGTGTGGAGCACCTCAAGGAGTGCTACTCCGACTGTACCAACTACTTTAAGGTATTTCCAATTGTTCGCGTCTTGGGAATCTTACTAACTGTTTCTGTTCAACTCTGACAGTTATTGATGCACGGCTTCCAGCCATTCCTTTGCAATCCACACAACCATCATCTGCGCACCTTCTTTCTCATAACGCCCGCTCTGATTATGAACTACATCGACTATCGGGTCAAGGAGAAGCTGAAAATGTACAAAAAGGATCAGTCGAAATGCTCGCTGTTCGAAGATGGCTTTGCCATCGGCCTCGTCTACATTCTAAATATGCTGAATCAGCTGGGCGATTTTCATGAGCTCGGCTGGCATCTGACGACTACAAATCAATTGAATGCCGAGCGAATTAAGCTCAAGGACATTCTGGCCACGCAAACCAAGGATCAAAGCAACGGCCCACCGGCTACCGATGAAAAACTGCTCCAAACAGTCGCCATCACCGAGCGCCATGTAAATGCCTTTGAGCAGGAATACAATTTACTTTATGCCACTTTGAGCAGTGCGGAAATCTTCTTTCAATAGAGGAGTTCCCCTAGCTAGGGCTAAAGCTTAGATTATATCAAAATGTTGAACTTTTATATATATATATATACATATAATGGATTTATACGATTTTATTTGATATATATGTAATCTAATATATATTATGTATTACATTGTAATGCAATTATGATTATACCTATACAAGACGATCCTATTCCTGCTGCCTTCTATACTAAATGCATATATATGCGAATAAATTTAAAATATAATAATCAAATTTTGGAAAATCATAATTTGAAAGCGTGATATTTTCAGAATATTCGTGCATACAGCCTGCAGTCTCGTGCTAGTACAAACCCATCTCTAAAAATGTTATCTACAAGAAATTTGAACATCATGTTAAGGTTTAACATATTCGAAAATTATGTTAAGATCAAATGAGCTGTCACCCCGTAAAGTAAAACTCAGGCGTTATTTATTTGTTGTTTTCTAATTTCATTTTATTAAGACGAAATTATAAATTTGACATTGGTAAAATTGAGTTTCAAAAAACATTTGTTATCCACATATATGTATGTATGTTAGCTGGTTTTGCTTTAAACTTGTTAAAACTACTATGTTAAGGTATTATTGAGGGCACTTCATGCTAATGCAAGTTCATCAAATCGTGTCAAATCACAAAGGTATATATCTCTCTATATAGCGTAAATGCATGCAAAATACAACAACTGGACACGCTCGCACGTGTCCTTGACTGGACACACGCGAAACAACATTCGCGTGTGCATACAATATTTAGATATATTAGATAGACTAGGATAAAACACAAATACGAATTGCTTGAATGAATCATTCAATTTCGATCTCATATGATAGTCACGCCAATTGGGTTTGTTTCTGTTTTAGTCGAGTCGTGCGGGTATAACAATCCCTCCGACTCTATCTTAAGGTACACTAATGTGCGATTCTATCTTGCATTGACAATGTTTACACCTGAAAAGTTGCCCGTTATGTATAGTATATATAATATATTCATATATGTATATATATAGATATTGATTGATAACATAAAGTGTCTATTGAAAATATGTATTGTATTTCATATTATTACAGTAATTGGTAAAAAAAATTGGAGAAAATGCGAACGGATTTTCGTCTTAACAGAATTTCCATCTTAGAGTGAACCACAGTCGGCGACGATAATCTTCTTTGTGGTCTTGCCGGACTGTGAGCCGTACGACTCGATCTTCTTGACAATGTCCAGGCCCTCGACGACCTCGCCGAAAACGACGTGCTTGTTATCCAGCCAAGCGGTCTTCACGGTGCAAATGAAGAACTGGGAGCCGTTGGTGTTGGCGCCAGCGTTAGCCATCGACAGGATGCCGGAGCCGGTGTGCTTCAGACGGAAGTTCTCATCGGGGAACTTGTTACCATAGATGGACTTGCCGCCAGTGCCGTTGTGGTTGGTGAAATCACCGCCCTGGCACATGAAGTTTGGAATGACGCGATGGAAACTGGAGCCCTTGTAGCCGAAGCCCTTCTCGCCGGTGCACAGAGCACGGAAATTTTCCGCTGTCTTCGGCACGACGTCAGAGCGCAGCTAAAAAGAGAGACGAAGAGGGAGAAAAAATTTAAGTAAATAGAAATAAAATCAAATGAATGCACATATATTTATAAATATAATGTGTACAATGACCGGAAAATTACCAAAACTATACACACAGCGTCACACATACACACACACTTCTATATATATATATGTATATATAAATATATATGCACATATAAATACAGGGCTATTTAATTGCAACGTAGAGTTGGCGCGTGGGGTATGGCCGAAATTGTCTATTGTCTAAATCATAAATTATATATATTTAAAAATTGAAATTGACGTAAGCCAATTACATCATCAAGATCAAATCATTTCTTTCTATAAACTTTGTTCGTCAAAGTCAAACGGGTTTACTGTATTCTTTACACACACACACACACACATTCACACGTCGCATGGCATGCATACATACATGCAGCCTTTCTACGTTTACCAATTGAGGTTATGTTTGTCTGTATTGATTTGTGTGTACATTCATATGAATGCCGGCTTTTTGTCACTTTTTTCTTTTCATTATATTAACTAAGAAAACGAAAAAATATTTAGGTGATATGAGCTACATTACTTGGCATATATTCAGGTTGGCAACTTAAAATATAAGCGGCGTACTTTAATTCTGTTATCTTATACATACACACCCATTTACTTTAGTATAGGTAGGTGTGTATATATGTACATACATACAGATATGTATATACATACATGCATTTTTTTTTTATTGAAATGTACATGTATGTATGTGTGTGTATACACAACTCAAAGGTGGCGAAACGGTAATTGCCACTTAAGTCATGCACATACACACACATAGACAAATATGCACTTGGGTATTTAACGTAATTAGTTTCAATATGTGAGTGGGAAAGGACAATATGCTCAAAAAAATGAAAAGTTAATCACGTGTTTTTTTCTCTCATGAAAGCATGCTGTAAACTTTTAAAAATGAGTGTATGTACACATTAAAATGTATGTATGTATGTATGAATATGCATGTGTACACACGTGTACACACACATGCACGTGCATACTGTAAATTACTGCAAAACTTAGCTATGCACATTTTAAATTGAAAATATAAGAAAAAAAAAATAAAGAAACCGGCAAAATATATTTACTCACCTCCATAATAATCCTACCGACGGGCTCGCCATCGGCGGTCATGTCAAAGAATACTCGCGGTAAAGTACTCATTTTCGACTCCTTCGAATATTCGCGAACAAACTGAATTCCAAATTGCAACTGACCTCCGTTACTGGCAATTCGAGCTGGGGTTATAGATTTTTTAGTTAAAATGGCGGACCCAGCAAAGCGAAGTGCCGACGACTTGTGAATGTTACGAAGCAGAGTTGCACCTAAAAGTACCATCGTGTAAGTGTGCCCGCTTGTCTGTCACTAACGTACATGAGGCACTTGGAACCATTTCTTAATCATTTCATTCCATCATTCGTTGTTATATCATAATAAGGAGGGTAAAAACACTGAACCACTCTGGTTCCGCGATCACTGTCTTGCGCATATTGCATGCGATATATTTTTTGATGTATTTGAATCAAAATTTTTGTTACCACAATTTAATTAAATTATCTATGTATTTTAAAAAAAATTTAAATTAAAATTAAAACAATAAAAATTTAAAAATATTATAAACTGATCATATTCACGTACGGAAACTGATTCACTTCTCAAAACTTATCGAGACAATAAAGACATTAGAAAACACTTTGAACAAAATTCTACTTTTTTGTAAGTAGTAAAATGTAGTTGCTTTAATATTTCAGTTAAATTAAGTAAATAATAATAAAGTAATACAAAATAAATAAAATTTTAATTCGATGGGATTTATTATTAATCTTACTAATAAACTTTTACTTTATATAAAAAAAGGAAATATTTAAGTCTAAGTCTTATACCTAAAATTAGCAACATAATAGTAATAGTAATAAAGATATAAATATAAGAAACAAATTAATATATGAAATTAAAATTGTGTGATAAAAAAGTTCTATAGCAATATCCTTTTAACCATGTTGCGGCTATTGTTATCGATAGCGGCATATGCTAGCACTTCTGGCACGAGATTTTTTAAATGTTATCGACTCCAATGACAACCATGCCAAATACGTTAACTTTAAATATGCCGCGAACTGGCGGAATTTTCAACCGTAATATCTTTTTGTGTTCAAAATAAATCTAATTTTTATTGTAGAATATTATTCAATATTAAACGCATTTCTTTAATTACTCACTTTCCCAAAATTAAAAACCACACCTGCGTATTTCAAATTGTTTTTGTTTTATTTATAATTTTTCACTTAATACAAAAAATACTCTTAATTTCCTCTTCTCATATTCTTATTTTTTTTTTGTTCTTTTTCCTTGTTATGGTATTAAATAAAAATTAAAAGCAAACAAAATGGCAACTTGCGCCAGGGAGCCAAAAAAAATAATAAAGAAACAAATTAAAATAAAATCAAAAAACTATTGTCTACGTGGAAAAGCTCCTTGCTGAAACAAAAACAAAAATCAAATAAAGCAGAAAATGAAAAGAAATTGTAATTGAGAGAGGGGAGGGGCGAGTTGGCGGGAAGGACAGAAAGAACGGTTTTTGAATAGCTTTCACAGCTGTATTAAATACATACACACATGCAAGTGTGTAATGCCAATGTATATCAAATACATATATATATGGTAAATTAATTAATTAATTAAACAAAACGTACACTCAGGCGGGCAAATAATTATGTTAAAATACAAAGTCAAATTGAAATTTAAATTATAAAATTTTAAAAAGGCAACGGCGGCTGCTTACAAAACTCGCGTTTGTATCAAATATAGATAATATGGTATACAATATATATATATATATATATATATATATATATATATATATATATATATATATATATATGCATGTATATATTACATAGGTACATATATGTACATATATATTTATATATATAGTTAAGTTTTCTTTTTTTTTTTTGTCATTCAGAAATGGTTGTTCTTTTTATAAAGTAGCTGACATATATATAAATATATATGTATATATGTATATAGTAGATTGTAGTTGTCACAAAAAAAAAAATAGAGTTTAAAATAATAATAACTGTGCATGGCTCTAGAAAAGTTTACTCCGAAATATCAATTGGAATGGATGTGGTAAACGTTGGCGTCTCCAGCTCCTCGTGCTTCTTCATTTTGAGACTCTGCAATGGAGATGAACTTAGTTACAGTGCCTATATGAATTATGCACACCTGCACACTCACCTGTTGCAGCTTATAGTGATTGATGATGTCCTGGTCAGCTGGGCATGATTGTGTGAAGGCGTCCAGCTGATACATGTGGTACATGTAACGCCACAGCGCCGTCAAGTGTGTCTGCACGAAGCCGAAAGAGACAGAGAGAGGGTTAGAGTAATAGAAAGAGCGAGGGAGTGGGAGTGGGAGTGGGAGTGAGAGCTAGATCACTTACCGGTATCTCAAAGTCGACAAAGTATTTGCCAGCCACACGGATGTGCTGGAGGCGTGGCATCAGCTCGCAGTCGAAGCAGCACATGGTATCGCCCGTCAGGAAGCGAGTGTTGCGATTGGCCAAATGGTCGTTGATCTTCCTCAGATGGGTGAGCAGCGCATTGTTCTTGGCCTCGTCCTTCTTGACCAGCATCAGCTTCAACTTCACGTACAAGTTCTCGATCAGCGTGGCCACCTCCTTGTCCTGCACGAACAGATTGTAGCCGCCGGGTATATGCTTCATGATGTGCCGTTCGATCTTCTCGTTCTCCAATATGGCCAGGCCGTTGTCAATCAGGATCGGCGGATGCGTCGCCTCGAAGTTGGTGCGAAAATCTGGCGGCGGCTTCTGCATGTCCACTGTGGTCACCTTCAGGCTGATTGTCTTCAGCTCGGCCAGAAGGTACAGATCCATGAAGTACTCCTGGCAGAACAGGCAGGCGCCCTTGCGGCGGCCATCAATGGTCGAGGCCTGTGCAAACGGTAAATTCATTAATTAATTAATATATATATATATATGTACATACATATATCTTAATTGGGTCAAGTATCGCTTGACATACATCCACGCATACATATATAAGTATAAATTATCTACATATAATAAGTGGCGATCGCGTGCCGGCCGTTTAGCAAACAAATAAATCAAAATCATTTTAATGAAATAAGTCAACATACAGTGGCCGCTCGATAAAGTAAACAACGCAACATGGAACGATGTGTAAACAAAAACAAAGCTAAAAAAAAACAAATATTAATTGATTTCTTTTCTATAGTGCGAAAAGACGTAATAAACTTGCGACAATTATTAAGATTTATATAGATTTTGTTTTTATATTTAGTTATTAAAATTGTTTTATTATTTTTATTATATAATATTATCTGTAATTATATATGTATATATATATATATATATTTATTTTTTTGTTAATTATTTTACAATTTTTATTTTTATTATTTATTTTTGTTATATCTTTTTTCCTAATTTTTTTTTTATTACCTTTTTTTACTATTTTTTGTTATTTTTAGATTATTCTTATCATTTATTATTATTTATTTATTATCTCATCATAGGTTCGTCAAGTGCTGTGTGCACTGTAGATTTAATCATGTGACATCATCATTCACAATATCATTTTGCGTGATGAATTGTTGGCGCATGATATATGCACACACACACATGTGTGCATACACATACATAGATATGTATGTATGCATGCATTGATATGCTTTTGCTGCCAGGAAGTGCACACAGAAATTCCTGGCCGCCGCCATTTATTTGGCATGGAAACGGACGGGCACGCCTGCGTGGCATTTGACCAGCAAATGTGGGATGATGTCATCATCTTTGCTCTCTTAGCTCAGCTTGTTGATTTATCGACAGCCGGTAATTTATATGTGCGCATACACACACACACACACACACACACACGTGCGCACACATGCACATGTGTATTTGTATTAGATAAACTATCGCGCGCATGTGTGTGCGCGTGTGTGTGTATGCAGTGCAATACAGCCCCATGTACAGTGTACATTGCTTACAAGGTTGCCGGCCAGCTGCTGCCTAAAATAGAAATCTTGTAACAGTCGCCAGTCGGCCAAGCTGTAACTGTAAATAACGAATTGGCTGTGATTGGCTGTCAGCCAAGTTAAACGATCGTAATCAGCTATTTTACCATTTACGCATCAATTACACTTGGCAATTATTTATGTACGTTAATTATTTTAGAAAAGAACTAATTAGTTTGCGTTGAATAAAACGTTAAAACCTTATTAGCTTCACACGCACAATCAATCATCACGCATGTAAATATCTATGTATGTATGTATATTTATAGCTATGTACATACAACTGTATGCAAATAGAATGCATGTGTGTATATGTGTATTCATAGCTAAATCAGCCACGCCCACGCCGCCTCCCTATAAAGCACTGATGCGTACGCGGTGTTGTGGAGTAGGCGGGGAGCGTCGTCACGGGTGCGTCGTCACTCGAAAGCATTTAACGCTTGGCGCTTTAACGGTTTGTTTTATATTGCGCCAGAAATATTGTATATGTGCCCTGTCGCATTAGCAGCCGGTGAACGCCCAGCAATGTTATTAACTGTTTGCTGATACGACGAGCCAGCCTGCCTGCCTGCCTGCATGCATGTGAATGTCTCTGTGGCTATGTACATACATACATACGTTGGTAAGTGTGTACACACATTTGTCACACATAAAATTCCCAAATGACCTGATTACTTTCTCACTTGCACTTATATACATATGTATGTATGTATGTATGTTTGTAAGGGTGTACACACTTGCGTTTGAAAAGTAATTACTTTGCCATATGAATTGCAAAATAAATTGTACAACACGCGCATATGGGGTTATAGCAAAGGTCAAGTTGATGTGCTAGCCGATGCCTGCGCACTGCCGCTCACTTTTCATCATCATTCCTTACACCGCATGCAACTCAGAAAAGATTGAAAAAATTGCAATTGCCCATCAAAAATAGAAATGACGAACGTAAAATCTGCCAAAAACGATCGTCGGCAAATGTCAAGTGGCATGCGAAAAGCAAAGAAAATATGTATAATAAATGCCTGCCCAAAAAAACAACAACCGCTGATCGACAATAAAGACAATATTTTTTAAATACTTTTCATTTAACTTGCAAATAAAAAGATAAAGCAAAAACAAAAATTTAAATGGCATCATTCACAAAAGCGAGACGAATCTATTGTGTACATGTGTGTATGTGTGTGTATTTTTGGTTTAGCATCTCTTTCTCGTCTGATGCCTTCGCACTGTAGTTAGAAAAGATATACGTACATACATACATATGTATGTATGTATGTATGTACGAATCTTCGATTCTTGTTTCGTTGAATTTGTTATTGTAAAAGGGCCAACGTAATTCATCAGAAATAAAAGTGAGATAAGATAAAAAGAGAAATACAATCATAAATAAATATGAAAAGCTCTCATAAATACTAATGCACGACATGCTTATGCACGTATGCTTGTATTTGTGCAGTCTGTGCGTGCTGTGTTTGAGAGTGCGTTATTTTTGGAACCGGTTCGCGCGCGGACAGCTGCAGCGCGCAATATTTTATTGTCAAAACCAATCTTCTTAAATAAGAGGGAGAGAGATGTCAACCTTGGGCTTGGGAGCTTTCTTGTTGCTTCACACACATATCTTATCAGGGCAGCAGCGGAAGCATGGGCCCCATTGTTGATGAAGTAATAGCCAAAAGCACAAAATAAAATAATAATAAAAATTATAATCAACTGTGAGTGAAGACAAGGAACGTGAGTGAGCGAGCTTCAAGAATACTCGCTGGCTCGTATCTTGGCCTAAATTGGTAAATGGCTAATGGGTTTTTTTTCCTTATTGTTGTTATTGTTGTGTTTGTTCTGCTCCGTCTCGTCTTCATGTTCATGTCTTATGTTTATTATTTTTTATTTATGGCGTGCCGAGACGCTTGTCAATTTCATTTTGCGAACTTTGTGACTTAATTGCTATTTTAGTAAACATTGCAGATAAAAGCACGACGCGATGTTAAGTAATTTCTAAAATAAATTATTTTACCCATTGCGAAATGTATGTAAAAAGTAACACAAGACAAGACAACAATAAACGCCAGCATTGCGCGAGTTTTTTAGGATTTGTCAATGAAATGCAACTGCGCGCGCACCTACACGCCACCTACAGAGCTGAAGCAGCAACAACAACAATAGCAATGGCAAGACAAGCCTCTTCTCTTGCGTGCTTTGTTAAATGTCATGCAGCAGCAGATCTTAGAGATGGACGCGTGAGTGGTTAGTGAGCGTACAAATAATGCATAATGCATTCCAAATATGCCGATAGCACACATACCTATGAACATATCTGCATATATTCATAGCATAACAATTAAATATTGTAGCAAAAAGCTCACATGGGATTTCCACATATCGATACATTTTCGATGCCAAACAAAGGCATTGAATATTTTTTTTTTTTTTGGGTAAGTCTAACAACAATGAGCGCAATTGTAGCCGTTCATATTATGTTGGTATGCATATGTATGTATGTGTGTGTTGGTGTGGGCGATGACTGTGGTTGGGGGCCTTTGGCTTTGGCCAAGGAGGCGGAAAAGTGCACACGAGAAAAACCTGTTTAGCGTTCAATGGAACCTCGGAACAGCGAACACACATGTTTTGTTTGCTGCACGCGACAAGCTCTGAGCAAGTTGGGAAGAGTGAATGCCGCTGCCGCTGCTGCTTTCTTCGTCTATGCAACATAACAACAACAAGCTGGCAATGTATTTGGGCGCAAACCAAATTGAACTTTCACTTTTTGCTTAAACGCTTTATTTGTACATTTTACGTTTATTGTTGTTTTTCCTTTGATTACAAATGGCATGTACATGTATGTATGTATATGTTTGTATGTGTTATGTCAAAGACGCTTCTGCTTCATTGAGAGTGAGTGCATTGAGTTCAACAGGTGCGCTCAGGCAGCCATCTTTCACTTTCTCTCTCTCTATCTAACAGGAAGAGGGCGGCGGGAGGAATTGGCAAACTCTATGCAGTTGGACCTGCATTAGTCATACTTTGAATATTTTATTTTTTGAAGGTGCGGCATAACGTGGGCGTTTGAGGTGTGCTGCGGCCCTAACTAATAGAATCAACAATGACTGTGTGTAAAGACAATTACTTTGGCAAACAAAAATGCTTCGAGTTTGAAGTGTTGATTTCGTCTTCGGTTTTGCCATGACGTAGGCGCCAAGAAAAGACACCAACGCACACAGACAGACACACTCGCACACAGCAATCACAAGCAATTGAAGTAACGAAATGCGATTAAAGTTTATGTCAGATAAGAGCTTATTAATTAAAACGTAAAGAAACTGCAAGAATATTGAGCAGAGCTGCGCTTACTACGAATGCAAATTGAAGCACGCATACATGCACTTACAAATATGTTCATAAATGTGTGTGTGTGTGTGTTGTGCTTAACTGGCCGAGAACTTAACGAAGGAGTGTCAGAGGGAGATGGAGAGGGGAGAGAGTATAGAAACCAGTTTTTTGCGATGCTTAGCTTAATAACAAAAACAAGAAGAACAAACAGAATACAAAAGGGGGCGGCAGCGCACAATGATGTGATGTATAAATAAAAGACCAAAAACGAGCATAATGAATACATTTATATAGATATATGTATATTTAAGTGACACTGAAGCAGAGAAGAAGCACAAGGTGTCTGTTTGCTGATTCTGTTAATTGCAACACAACAAGAACAACAACACTGGATGCACTGAAAATTTGCAAAGCGCGCATATAGAAATCTACAATTTATATATACATATACATATATATATATATATACATGTATAAGTGTTCTCTTGCAACCCACCTTAATGATCAATTCGATCTCGGGCACATCATATTTGCTGGTACCGTTCGTCGTCTCCTGCTGCGGCTGTGTCTCCACTTCTGCGGCTGACATGATTTTTAATTTTTTTTTTTGTAAAGCTTTAGCTTTCTGGTTAACAACTTTTGAAATTTACGCTCTTGCGGTGTCTTCTTTTCTATTCTTTTCGTGCGTTATCGTCGTCGTCGTCGTCCGCGTGACGTGCGTACGTGTTTTTCTTATGCTCTTTATTGTTGTTCTAATTTATATTTGCCAATAATATGCACACACGAACACAAAAAAACACAAATTCAAAAATTCACGCCAATATATATATAGTATATGTATGTCGCTGGTGTGTGTTTGTGTGTATTAAAAAAATTACGTTTGCTTCCCGTTGCAAGCGATTGCGGTGTGCTGCCTGTTTGCTATAGTTACAGTATGAAATAGTGTTGGATTGTTCATATTTAACGCTGGCACGTTGACATCGATGCAATATATCGATAAATAGCTGGAGCGCACACACAGTGTTGAACTGATTGATCGATAGTTGGCCCTGCCTCTGGTCTCACTCAAACTTAGTTCGTTTTGACATTCCGCCGGTTATCGTGCTAAATCATTAAATTTATTTATTCTGTGTGTGGCACAAGTCTCCTTTCTCTGTTCACATTTCTCGCTCGAATATCAAATTAAACATGTCGATGGATCTGGACGAGCTGCTGCAGCAGGCACAGCGCCTCTCAAACGAAGCCCAAACCGACACAGAAATGCCGCGCTTCGACCGTACACTCGCGCAGGTGTTACAAGCCACCGAGGAGCTGCATGCACGCGTCACACAAGCCGGCACAAACGATTTGCAGGCGTAAGTTACTATGGTTGAATGCAGTATCTAGAGTGATTTATGATTGATTGATTGATTCATTGATCGCTTGCAGTCACATCCTGCTTGGCTCCAGGGGCGTCGATTTGCCAAAGCTCGCACAGAAACTGGAGTCGCTGAGTGCCCGCCAATCCTTCGAGCCCATCAACCCAATAGCCGACACCGATGTGGAGGGCTATCTAAAGAACGAGCGCGAGAACGCCATCATTGCTGTGATTGAGGAGACCAATAAAAATGTAAGTCAACCGCGAATTATCCACATACATCTGCCTGCAAATATATATATATCGTTATATAGATCTTCAAGTCGGTGGAGCGCAACAAGATGCGTTGCATATTTGCTGAGTGGGGCGAGGAGAAGCAACGTCTGCTTAACGCTTTGGTTGGACCCAATCAGGATGACTTTCCCGAGGTGCACCGCCAGAAGGTGTCCACCATATTGCCACAGTCGGCCATGCCTAAATCTCGCCTCAATCGGGTCGAGACAATGTATGCCCAGCAGATCACCCTGTACAATCAGATGCACAATCAGGGCAGTCAGCGCACCAATCTGCTCACCCAGTTCACCCAGATGGTGAAGGAGCAGTCCAACTTACTAGAGTGTCACATCTACGAGATGTGGAGCGTGCTGAGCTACATGGCCAATGTGACGCCGCTCAGTCGCAACACCGATCCCATCAAGCTGCGCCAGAACGGCTCGCCGTTGGTGCAGAAGGCCCTCACCTACCTGGAGCAGAGCTACAAGCATTATATGAACACCGTCATCCAGAAGAATCGTCTAGTCGGCATGCGCGGCGGCATACCCAATATCTATAATACGGTCTGTTCGTATGTGTCGATCAGTTTTCAGTCGCCCCAGTCCAAGGTCGGGCTGCTCGACATCTTCGACAACCGTCCGCTGTGGCCGCTCATCTACTATAGCTTGCGCAGCGGCGACATGGGCGCTGCCATTCAGTTCCTCAAGGAAGGCGGCGTTGTGCCCGAACTGCTGAAGGTGCTGCAGACCAGACAGAAAGCCAAACTTCTTGCAAGCCACCAGCAGGGGCAGAAGCAGCAGCTCTCTCAGCTGGACGAGCATGAGCGTCCCAATGCCAAGCTGGAGGGCCAGCTAAAGCTCGATTACTGCAACAAGCTGCGCGTCTGCACGGATCCATTCAAGAAGGCGGTACGCAGTTGCTATATCTATATATATATCTAGTCTTTACTCTTGCTAATTCTGTTGTAATTTGCAGGTCTACGCCCTTGTCTTGGCCTGCGATCCGAACGATCCACATCTGGACGTGGTGCGCACCATTGACGACTTCCTTTGGATGCAGCTCAGCGTCCTCAGCACCGAAGAACGTCTCGACTATGAATTGGAGCGTCTGAACTACGGCAGCTTGCAGTCGCTAATCTTGGAAAAATACGGCGAGAATTACTTCAATGCCTACGAGAAGACGCCGCTCTATTTCCAGGTGCTCGTCCTCACGGGCCAGTTCGAGGCCGCAATTGAGTTCCTGGCGCGCACCGATGCCAACCGGCCGCATGCCGTGCACATGGCCATTGCCCTGAACGAGCAGTATATGCTGGCCACGCCCGCCGATGTGCAGAAGCCGCTGCTCTCGGCCGACTCGGATGATCCGCCGCCAATGCGCCGACTCAACTTGGCGCGCCTGATCATCATGTACACAAAGTGCTTCGAGCAGACAGACACCAATGAGGCGCTTCAATACTATTACCTGTTGCGCAGCTTCAAGGCCTCCGACGGACGCAATCTGATGATGAGCTGCTTCTGCGATATGCTCGTCGACAATTGTGATGACAGTATGCTGACCCTGATTTTCGGCTCGCCCGATTCCAATGATCCCTGGCGCTATGTTGGGTATGTCGTGGCCCCTTTCAATAATCCAAATCTTTACTCTAACCTAACCCCCGTGTCTTTCTCCTCCCGTGCAGCGGCGTCTTCTCCGCTTTCCCCAATATGGATCACGACAAGTACACTCTGGCCGGGATGGTGGGCGATGAGTTGTCGCATCGCACCAAGTTCGAGGCGGCGATCCGCCTCTACTTCATTGGGGGTCAGATAGACAAGGCTCTGCGATTGCTCAACTCGCTGCTCACCCAGGTGGTGCATCAGCCCACTCATAAGGGCAGCATTCGGGAGCAGCTGATTGTGGTGTCGGAGCGCATGAACCAGACGCTGAACCGCCGCAAGACTGACGTGGACGATCATGTGATGCGCACATACCGCATGCTGTCGGAGCTATTGAAGTTCTTCGATTTCTACCACGCCGGAGAGTCGCGTCTGGCCGTTGAGATTCTCACCAAGAACCACATTACGCCCAATAGCTGTGCCGAGGTGGACCAGTGCGTCAGCAGCTTCAAGCTGGTCGGATCCGAAATCATCAAAGTGCTGCCCGACGTGCTGCTGGCCGCGATGGATCTGATCTACAATCAGTACTTGGACATGAAGGAGAGCTCCAATTTGGGTGTACGCGCCGACAGCAACACCGGCCTCATCGACAACGACCAACGGGAGGAGAGGCTCGCCCATCTGCGCCAACGGGCCAAGGCGCTGACCAACATGGCCGCCACGCTGCCCTATCGCATGCCGGCGGACACCAACAATCGTCTCGTCCAGCTGGAGATACTGATGCACTGATGTACACAAAGGGGGAACGGGGCGTGACCGAGCGGGCGGGCGGGCGGCCGGTTCAAAATTACCAACAAGCCGCAAAGGGGGGGGAAACACATTTGAAACATGTTCGTTTGTATTCGTGAAATTTAGTTTTGTTTATTATTAAATCGGTTATTGCAAAAATGGAAATATGCATTGTTTACGGTATGTGTGTATATATGCCTATATACGTATATATATATATATATATTGTATAGTTATTTTGTGCGTTTAGTTGCTATATCGTCAGTCGAACGGATGGGCGTGTCTTCGGCTCAGCCCATATACTGATAGGATGCACAGACGGGCTCCTGGTGGCGCGTGTGCGGCGACGACTGCAAGGCGAGACGCTGCAGATGGCAGCCGCGGCAGAGCAGCCGGCCATCCAATGGGTAGCAGCGCTTGTCCGGCTCATCGGTCAGCTGCATGCCGCACTCCTCGCATATGTAGCAATCGACGTGAAAGTCCTTGTCCATGGACACCACGCGAACGGTCTCATCGGTGCCCTCAACGGGCGTGATGCCTACAGGAAATGGCAATGATTAGTCCAGATATATATCTATGTGTATATATATATATATATATATATATATATGTTACGATGGACGCACCTTTGCCGCAGCTGGCGCACTTGGGCGCAAACATGCGATGGTAATCATTGACGCAGTAAATCTTATGATCCACATCCACGGTGAAGGGCACGCCGTCCAAGCACTCATTGCAGATGCAGCAGCGAAAGCAGCCCGGATGGTATGACTTGCCCATGGCTTGCAGTATCTGCATAGACCAAAACAAAAACCAATTAGAAAAGGACAGGGAGAGAGAGAGAGAGAGAGAGAGAGGGAGGAACGGAGTACGCACCATTTCCATGATCAGATGGCCACAAATGGCGCACTTCTCAGCCGTCTGCTGAAAGCCCGAATACTGCAAGGGACAGGGAGAGAGAGGGGAGAAGATTAGAGACAATTCAGATTCATCTAAGAGCAAAGCAACTACCATGTAGTCCTCCTCACAGTAGACACGTCCGTGCACATTGTAGAACGCCTTGCCGCGCAGCGCCCGTCCGCAGGAGCAGCAAATGAAGCAATTCGTGTGATACAGATTGCCCATGGCCTGGCAGGCCTGGCCGGCGCCCTTCACCTTCTCGCCGCAGGTGTGACAAATGCCTGGCAAGGTAAGATGTGACAGAGTAAATTCTCCATTCCATATCTATATGAAGTAGCGGGTAGCGGGCGTACTCACCAAAATACTCGCCATGCTCCTCGCTCTGTTCGATCTCCTCCTCCAGCTGGCGCGTCAGCTCCTCGATCTTCCGCTGCGCCTCTGTCGGACCAGCCGGACGCGGCGGCGTCACGCTGTATGGCAGCAAATTCTTGGTCAGACCTGCTCGAAATACAGTAAATATTTAGTATGTGCGACGGCAAGAAACTGACAGTCAAATAAGGATTAGATGTAAGGCATACCTCGTTTGGGCCGCAAGGCGGCTGTGCAAGCATTTTTAAGAAGAGCATAAGATAATGGATTAGGATTAGGATTAGGTTTAGTGTATTAAATATGAATATGACATGGCGCACTGAAGCCCAGCTGGGCAGCAGTTCAAGCCAGTAAAACGTTTACGAAAGCTGAAATGGTATAAGCTCTCTCTCTCTCTCTCTCTTTCTCTCCGCTGTGAGAGTCTGCTTCTGAGTTGTCGGCGTCATAGCTCCCAAGAGAGCAGCTACGCTTTAGGGAATATAGCCCAAAAAGGCCTAAGCCAGTAAAACGTTTATGAAAACAATAATAGCATGTTCTGTCTCTCTCTCTGCCTGTCTCTCTCCTGCACGCTAGTCTCCTCTTTTTGAGTTGCACGTATAACACTTTGTATAACAAACACCGAAGCCAGTAAAACGTTTATACACGTAGAAATGCTAAATGTGAATGTTACTACTAGAGAGATAGACCCCATAAATGCCAGGCTGTCTTTAGGGTGAAAAATTAATTAAACGACGAAGGTTCTCATTGCACTTGAGCTAATTTTTGCTTTTGGGCAGGCCAAGCCAGTAAAACGTTTATGAAAACAGCAATATAAATGATGCGCTTGCTTTCGAGTGAAATTCGGAAACTCTTCAGTTCAATTTCAATTGTAAGTAAATAATTTGCCATGAGAGTTACTCTTTAGGAAAAGCAACTGACTAATAAGCCAGTAAAACGCTTATGAAGACAGTCATATATATATATATATATATTTATATATACATATAGCGCTCTTTGGGCTGACAAATTTGATCAAGCGCAAGGAAACCTTTTGTCAGTTGTTAGTAAAGCATTTGCCCTGAGAGTTAGCCTTTAGGCAAGCCAAGCCAGTAAAACGTTTATGAAAGCAGCAATATGATTACAGATGCTTGGAGAACAAGTCACATAGCTCTGCTTGCAGTAAGTAAAGCATTTGCCATGAGTGTTGCTCTGTAGGAAAAGCTGCAAATAGTAAGCCGAAGCCAGTAAAACGTTTATGAAAACAGCAATATGCAACTGTGGGAGTGGCAGAGAGACAGATAGGTAAACAGCTGGCATTCCATCAGCTGCGCTCCGCTCCGCTCTACGCTTCCCCTCCCTTCCCTCCCCACCCATTTTTCATGACTCTACCAAAGCCGATAAGAGCTAGTCATATTTTCTGTATGCATATAGTAGTTGGGTATATCGTATATCCGATATGCACATGTGCATGGATTAGTCACATAGCTGTGCGAGTACTATATATGGGCTATTCTAGAGGCATGGAAAGTTTTCGCTCACCTGTGCTGCTCTGCGAGGGCGTTGGCGATGTGGCCACCGCCAGTGGAGCCGTTGTTGCAATGGGCGTGGCGCGCAGCTGCAAGGGCTGCATTTGCGCCGCAGCGGACGTCGTCGCCGTGGACGTTTGGGCCGAGGTCGCCGCTGCTGCGGCGGTCAGCGGCGGCGGTGGCAACGGCGGCTGCGGGCTGACCGCAGTCAGGCGGCCGTTGTTGTTGGGGCTGCGACTCTTGGTGGTGGTGGTGGTGCGGTGCAGATTGGCCGTCATGCAGACGTAGTCGGAGCTGTTGATGTCCTCGATGTAGTTGGGATTGACGGACACATTGATGCCCACCTGCTGCTGCTGCTTGATGGGCGTGTGCTGCTGCAGTTGCAGCTGCTTGGCCAGCGGCGTCGGCGCCGGCGAGGCCAACGGACTCAGATGGCTGGGCAGCGATAGATTGCGATAGCGCTGTGTAGGTGAGCCGAGGGCGCCGGCATTGGATGAGCTGTTGTTGCTGCTGCTGCGCTGATGCAGCGGCGAGGACAACAGCATCGCGTTCAGTTCCATTTGGTTAGCTGGGGGCGTGGGCGTGGCCATCTCCGTATGCTGATACATGGTGGCCGTGGCCGGCGATGCCTGCGGCTGTGCCCGCTGCCCGGAATGGGGTATAATATTCTCATAGATGGGCGCCACGGCCGACAGCTCCTCGATGGGCTGATGGTTGTGAGTGTGCTTCTGTGGCGCCTCCGGCACGGGCGTATGCGCGAAACGTCCGCCCCCAATCGGCTGCATCAGCAGATAATCGTTCAGCATGACACTCTGCCTACTCGCCGGACTCTGCGGCTGGGCACGCCGTTGATTCGTATCGAATTGGCCGTAGAACTCCAGATTCTCATAGACCGGCGAGTGCTTCTGCGGCACTATGCGCTGCCCCAGCACCTGAGCCGTCGGCGCGTATATAAGAGGTGACTGACTGTTGCTGCCGTTGCCCAGCATGAGGGGCTCCACGCCGGGCTTGGGTATTGCCGTGGCGTACTTCGAGGCAGCTATGATATTGCCACGCTCATATAGCTTGTAGTCTTCGCTGTTGGGCAGCCGCTGCTGCTGTTGGGGCTGCTGCGGCTGCTGTGGGGCATCGTGCATAAAGTTGTCAAAGGCGCCGGGCGAGCGCTGATAGCTGCCGCCGATGTGCAGCCGCTGCATGAGCGTCTCGTAATCGGAGTCACCGACTCCGCTCCCCACCGCGGCGCTGCTGGCATTTCGATGCGTTCGCTGGGTGGTCATTATGCACACATATACATACACACGCACACATACACCCTATACGTGTGAGGCGACAGAGAGCGTTAAGCGACCGACGATGACTTGTTTCGCTCACTCAGTTCTTGCCCTTTTTGATGATGTTTTCTTACTCTTTTCGACGCTGCCAATTAGAGTGCGATTTATCAGCTCTGTGACACCATCATTTTTTATTCAGCTTTTTTTTTTGTGCGTTTTATTTCGTCGAAAACAAAGACAAGTTGCAGAGAAGAATCTCTCAGTCACAATAACACAGGCACGCACAATTGTCTATGTATGTGTTGGGATTGTTGATCTTATATCGATACATCGATACATTTCATTTGTTCAAATGTTCGTATCGATAGATTTTAAGGGCGTTTCAGCGCAAGGCCAGTGCATTTGAAATCATGTGGAGAATATGGCAATATTGCTTAATATTTTTGTTGTCATTAATATTTGTATTTAATGATTGTCACATGCTTTAGGAACTGCATCATTAAGTTAATTTATGGCATCGTTGTGCAGGTGTCACTGAAGCTTTCTGAGCTTACACTGGATGACACAAATTACGTTGCCGTTCAAATTGATGAATTTTTAATTACTTGTATTATTGATTGAAAAAAAGCTGCAAAACTCGTCGCAGGGAGAATGAACAAACGTTGATATATGTGATGGCAATGTTCGCAAGATGGCGCCAACCGTTAAACTTGAAAATAATTTTACTTTACTTGAAAAATAAAATATCAATTATTTAGTCATTTGCAGTTTGCTTTATTTAGAGTTACACAACATATACATTTATTGTTTGAAATATAATAATTGTCTAACTTAATTGAAATTCAGCGGCAACACAAGCAGCGCAGAAAAAAAAACAATTGTCTTTAATAGATACATATATTCCAACCGGCGCTAGATGGCGCAAATGTTTTTTTCTCGAATAAACCGCAAAATTCGCGGCGGTAAATTTGAATTGATAAATAATTGATAAAATATTTAGTAATCTGCACTGTTGCTTTATTCAGAGTTTATACTTTAGATAGATTTTTTAAAATCATTATTATTTTTTTTTATTATATTGTTTTTTTTATATTATTTTTTTTTTTTATTTTTTTAATTTTGTCTAATTTAATTGCAATGCAGCGGCAACACCAGCACCAGCGCAAAAATATAAGAATCTACCTACAACGGATATAATTATACGTTTAACACATTTGCTAAGAATCCTCCGATTACTCGATGCATTTGCTGGAAATCGCAGTTACCGCTGCCATTGCCAGCTAATGCCCTGTATATAAGTTTGTTACATGCACTCATGTTTGTAGAATTTTGGTCTGTCGGATTAATATGATGGATCAGTAGAGGAAACGTTCACATTTATGAATACGTACATAATTAATGCTAATTTATATAATATTAATAGCAAGTATATATCGTTTGCGTTTCATTTCGAATTTAACTCTTGTTATTTTTAGAACACTGTTCAGACTCCTTCAGATGACAGGTCTGATTCACTTTGAATATGTTCGACAGTTCATCCAGCAAGGTCTCGTAGCGGTAGGCAACCCGGATTTCTGGTACATTGGTGCGTGTTATATCGTTGCCATTGATCCCATCCTCAAAGTAGTTCGGCCCCAGCCATTGTTGCTTAATCTGTGCGGGAAAGAAATGGATGAGCCAACGGCCACAAATAATTCCAGGCGGTCTACTCACGTTGTGGGGAAAGCCACTCATTATAACGCTGTTACGTGCCAGCTCGCACATGTCGCAGGAGCTGAGCTTCCACACCTGCGCCGCAATGCTGTACTCCTCCATGAGGGGTTCCTAAATAGATGAAACTAGAGGTATCAGTTGACAATTTGATAATACGAAGCTCTCACCTTGGTGAAGTGAAACTGCAATGGGTCGTCGGTGGATAGTGAGATAATGAGTCCACGAGCCAAATATTCCGGCAGCGGATTTCGATGGTAGTTGAGGAATAGCGAATTGTTAGACAACGGCGACATTGCGATACCAATTTGGGTCAAGTAGTAGAGGTACTGCAACACCGGCACCTTGCGCAGCAGCAGACCGTGAGAAATGTTCTCAGCCATCAGATAGCCACAGACGAGATGCTGCACTGGACCAGCCTCGCCGCAATGTGGGCGTAGCACAAACGTGTTCAGACCGCGCTGCCTGCGGAAGGTCAAAGGAATCAATATGAGTATTCGATAGTCGGATATTTGATGAGTCTGCCCCGACTGCAACTCACTTTCTAAACTTGTTTAGCACCGTCATATTGGCGTACATGTAGTATATATAGTAGGCATATGGCGGATTATCCTCATACGTCCATTCCTCGGGCCGGGGCACATCGCTGTCGAATAGAGGATTCTCTGGCTTGGACTCATCATCGACGGAGTCGAAACCAATCACGTAATTTAAGAAACGATGCAAATTTGGATTTTCACTTGGCTTGTTGGTCGCCTCGAACAGAGGTAGAAATATGTTATTCATGATCTCCTGGAATGACGACATCATCTTGTTCGATTTGAAGATGTCGAAGAGACGCGGTATCTGTATTAACCAGCGTATGTTCGAGCTGTAGACATCATTGTCGATGGCCCACTTGGCCAGCTTGTTCCACTCATCCGGCGACTTGCCGTAGATGGAGAGACGCAGCTCGGCGTTCTGATATTTCGATTCCTCCAGATCGAAAGCCACTTCCTAAATATACATGCACAATATGTATTATATATATATATATATATATAGATCATTTATAGTTATAGTTATAGTTGCTGTACCTTTATAATTTGTGCAAAGTATTTGCCATTCAAAAAATTGTCCGTCTTGAGGAAGACCTCCCTGAGGCGCGACTCGCCAATGGGATTGTATTTGGAATTGAATTTATCAAAACGATGGAACGTATTGCGATCGGCATGGACATCAAGCATATCGACGGTCAGATCGTATGTGGTCAGATTCATGGACTGAAAGACCTGTGCCAATGTCATCGGCTGTCCGTTCGTATGGGTGACCACCTCGTTGGCATTGTTCTTCAGCGTCTTCTTGATGAAGCGCAACAAATGCTTCTGATTCATACAGGACGCCGCATGGATATGCGTGTCCACCTTCCGGGTGTTGTAGAAGTCGCGATGCGGCACAGCCTTCTGGGCGGCCAGCTCCCGGAGTTCGTTCAGCAATACGTGCATCTGGTACTTGGACGACAAATAGCAAAGGCGACGATAACAAAATGATTTTCTACAAAATATCAAAATGTAAATTTAGGCAAATTGATATATGTATGTATATGTACGGCATGCGGCATACACTTACAAGGGACCGTCGGCTATCATATTGCACATGACCTGCATATCATTAACAAATTGATTCATATCCGGATAGGAGAAGTTGAGTTCGCTAGTGCATTCCTGCCGATCAAATATGAATATAAATATATATGTATATATGTAATCTGTATATATATATATATATGTGGATTCTGTGATCGACTTTACCTTATCATTGTAGATGTGAAAAACGCCATTCAGTGGCTTTATGAAATACGATTCATCTGGCACAAACTCAACATCCCAGGCGTGTCTGGATCTTAGAGGCGACAGCAGCGTATGATGTTCTGCGCGTTGGTTTGTGTGTGTGTGTGTGCGTGTGTGTGTGTTTATGGAATAAATGTATATATATATATTTATATATAGATTTATAGCGGTATATATATAGAGGTATCAAATTATTCATTTTAGTTAATATCGCAAACTAACGGTACTTGTAACTACGAAACGCTCTACACACAAATTGTTCGTTGTTGTTTGCTGTGTGCGTGGTTCGATAAGATTTATAAAATATATGTAAATTGTGTTATGCGAAAATAAAAACACACTTAAACAATATACATATGTATGTATATCTCCACTCAACTTGGCGGATTGTTTCTTATCTCCAGGTCAATGCCAGTTAATGTGCATTAGTTGCAGTTAGCCTTTTAATTTCCTTTTCTTAAAATTAATTTGAAAATCTTGTCTACAAATCAAATTTGCCACTTTTTACTTAAGTGTTTCGAATAAGATAAGCGATGCACTCTACGGAGCAGGCAGACAGTACACAAGGAGAGAGAGAGAGGGAGAGAGTGAATAATAATTGTTAGCGAATGCAAAAAACACATTGGGTAGAAAGAGACGCAACAAATTACAATAAGACAAAAAGCAATGGCAAATCTGCAAATGCGATTTTTGGGAACGTGACAAAGGCTAAGTGCTACGGCACGCACACTCCAGTGACTGCGCGCGCCAAAAGAAAACATAAACAGAGCGAGCGAGAGAGAGCGAGCGATTAGCAAAAACAAAAGAGCATAAAGCGGTTCAACATATGCACGTATGTGTGTGTGGGTGTGGGTGGGTGAATATTGGATCAGTCAACAAAAAGAAGCAATGTGAGTGAGGGAGATAGAGAGTGAGTGGGGAGAAAAGCGGACAAGCAACAAAAGAACTTAACAATTCAATCCGAACACGGTAGCAGCCGCGACCGAATTACCTGTATAGTTCGCCATACTCTGTTTGCGAATTATGTCTATAAAAAATGAAATAAAAATAAAAATATATATATAGAGAAATCTTTATACAAAATCAAAAGGGACAGAACGAAAGTAAAAAGTACACCGGGAGAGAATCGAAAATCAATAGAAAATAAAGACAAGCAAGAGTACTTTTTTAGACCTGAGCGAAGAGAGTGACAGTGAGAGTGACCAAGGGCCGGACCCAAGAAATCATAGATAAAACATAGGTAAAATGAGAAACTTACTAAACGCAATAGAAGAAGGAAGACATGACACGAATAATTATTTGTGACTGCAGCTAGCGAGCGAGATATACAAAAGAAAGAGACAAATATATATATATATATATATATATATATATATATATATATATATATATATATATATATATATATACACATATTGAGAAAGAGAGAGAAAGATATAGACAGATAGAAAGAGAGAGGATAGTTATGTATATATAAGTAGAGAGCTGGTTGGTTTGGGGTAGCTGGGTAGCAAGGTAGTTCTAGCTGAAAATAAGAGAATAAAGAGCTTAACGCGTACCTAGCGCATGGTCAACTGAATAACGCTAATCTATATAAAATATATATATATATATATATATATATATATATATATATATATATATGTACATAATAATAAGAATAAAAACAATGAAACTATTCATTTGTATTATACATGGCACATACAGAGCATATGCAGGCATATTTAAGGTTAGATATGCATTTCATGGTGCTATACAACACTGGCAGAACTCTCTACTGATAATACGTATATTTGTTTGGAGGGGGATTGGCCGCACCGATGCTTAGCTGCCTGATGGCGATACGGATACGGCTACGGTGGCTGGTGCGATTCGGACTTACCTGAAACCGACTTAACTGGCATATTCTCATAACGATCCTTGAGGCTCACTGTCTTAAGGAAACGAGCTGTTGTGGTTGGAAACGATTGATCCGAGACTTCCATGTAGTGGGCACGCAGCTTTAGCGCCTCGATAAGCAGCGTCGATGCACGTTCCAAATCCTCCAATGGCACGCCGCTCGTATCCTCGCCGGATACGGAAACGCGCTGAAAATTAATGTCCGCATCTGTTATACGTCTCGGCTGCGCCTGCTCTGCATGACCCTCCGAGTCTGAGCTGCTGCGTCGCGGCGATGCCGTAATGTGCCCCGTCGAGCGGTTGCTCGTCGATTGCCTAAGGAAACGATGTAAAGGATAGAACATCAGAGTCAATTAACAATAACCACTCGGCCAGGTCTGGGACTCCACCATTGTTCCTCATCGTGCTGATACTCGTAATGGCGACAGAAGCTATAGCTATCATCCGCGAAAGACATGCTGCTCCTGACCAATGCGCCCAGCGAATGGCCCACTATCGAGCCGGCGACTTTGCCAACTTCCGAAAGTTGCCAAAGTTAACAGTTGTCCAATGATCGATTGAGCGATTAATTTATAGACGCGACCCGACCCGACTATATATATATATATATATATATATATTTTTTTTATATGTATACTTTGCACAAAGGCACGCAATGGCCACCAATCCACCTACACAACTGTCTTGTTTGCCAAAAAAAAAAAAAAAAAAAAAATTATGAATACCCTGACCGGTCGGGTTGGGTCTTGCCGGGTTGAGTCGGTTTAGGTTAGGGTTTGAGTGTGGGTTAAGGCTGTGGCTGTAGCTCTTAAGCGTCTAACGCCCAGCTCGGCAGAGCATTAATCATTTTGATGCGTCAATCGAGAGGGTCCTTCTAGCGCCCATGTACGATATGATAGTTAATAGCCCTATATCTCTCTATAATACTGAAGCCAACTTCAAGTGCAATTGTGAACTTCGCAACTTTCGACGCTTGGCGTGTGACACGAACTGTGAGCCAAGTGCCTGGATGATTGGATGATTGCGCGTCCTCAATGTCAGCGTAGGTCGAGAAGGTATTTCAATATATATATATATACACAAACAGAAAGAAGGGGCAAAAACCGCTCCGATGGCAACCGGTGCTTTGTGGGTTAAGGGCTTTGAGGCGCGACAACGACACCCGGATACGCGTTTCGACTTTTGCGCTTTCTTGCGGCGATGCGCCCATCCAAGTTATATGGATGCACAAATTGTACTGACTGTGACGGCATCCGAAATTCAAATTGTGGCTAGCAGCGGTGCCCGTTGGCGGTGCTGGTGGTGCCGGTGGTCGTTGTGGCTGTGGTGGTGCTACTGGCGGTGGTGGTGTTGGTGGTGGTGGTTTCATCATTATGCCATAAGCCGCGCTGTTGACGCGGTCGCATTGCCGGCCATCGCCTAATGCAGCCCCATTCAAAATCAAAACGTGCCCAACGCTGTAGTCGTCTCTGCTTTGGCACCTGCTTGGCCCGCACGACCCATTCGCCAAAGAATCTAGTTTTCCCCGCTTCTCCCTTGCCACTGGCCTACCTATGTCCGCCATGACCAAGTATCTGTCCTCGTCTAGTCGCTTGGATTAGCCGAGGGTCCAAAAACAATGTGAACTTGATAACTACACAATACTTGACTCTTCGGATACCCGAAGACTAAATACCCTAACCTCGACATAAAGAAGAATTGTACTATGCATATCTAGAGGTGTGGTTCTTGAAGATCAACATAGATTATCATAGATCATTTATATATACATATATAGTGGAATTGTATGAAATTGGAATGTCACATTTTGTATGGTACATAATTGATGATGTTTACAATATACCCATTAGACTGCTTTAATTACAACGCATTCATTGCGTTCACTTTGCTGCTGTTGTTGTTGTTCATTAGCAAGCTTTTGAAATGTTAGTTAGAACATGAATGCGTGGAGCAGAGAGCCAGGTAAATGTATATAATGAATATATATATATATATATAAATCTAAATATATAAATAAATATAGGAAAAAAAACGGAAGATGAATGACGGAAAATGGATGATATACTAGGGAATATAGAAGATAAGAGATATAAGATGGAAGATAGAGTGTAGAAGATGAAAGATAAAACATTGCTAAAGGAAGGAATATATAAGATGATGGAGGCAAGAGCCTCCTCTTCTATCTCTTACCTCTTCCCCACTGTCTCTCTTCTAAGAGCTTATCTCCTACCTCTTTCATCCTCTATCTTGTATTAGCTAGCTATCATATTTTTATAGATACATAGAAAACCACATACAAAACATCCAACTTCGTTGCCTTTTCCACTCGAATCGCATTTGACTTGATCTCCATCAGTTGTGAGCCTGATCTATGACTACATTAATCTGATCGGGGCATCTATTGATTATTACATTATATTGATTCTAAATTTAGTTCATGTCTATCACGCTTGTAATTATGTAATTATTGTTCACTTGGCGAGGAAAAACTATTCCGTTTTAACGTTTCTTGAGATTCGTTTCGTTTCGCTTCATAATAGTTTAGTTGGTGGGTTGTACTTACTTCTCATTCAGCTGGCGCTGTATTTGCAATTTCTTCTCAATCTGTTCAATCGGAAACTGGGGTACTTCATAAGGTGCCGAAATTTCATTACTTAGCTCAGTATCGCCCTCCGACTTATCAGCTTCCGCTGCGTCGATCATATCGCCTGTAAATACAACAAATTGACAGTTAGTTGATGGTGTATAAATATTATTTCCCTACATTATATTATATATTATATATATTTAGTTTGTCTATATCTTTGACCTACAAATTGTTTTTACACTCTCTAACTCTGGCGTGCTGCCATTGTCACTATTATTATTATTGTTGCTGAAGCTCTTGGACTCCATGACATTGGCGCCAAAGAGCTTTGCATCCACTTGCATCCGATGTACACTGTCCATCCGATTGAAGTTCATAACGACTGAGCGCGAGAGCGAGCGAGTGGGCCGAATGGGGAATGAGTTTTAATCGTAGCTCCCGCAACGCTTGCAGCCTGAACGAGCGCTGGCGCTGAAATGACCAAACCCCGAACACCGAGAAACTCTCGACGGCGACTGCGACTACGGCTACGACTACGATTCGACTCGAAGCGATACCTGACAGCCGCCAATACTATGCGCTCAAAAGCGACGTCAGTCGTTGTTGTTTTCCTTTTTTCGAAAACAGCAAATTTCGATTCGGATTCACGATTATACAAAATTCGACAGAAGCGGCAGCCGCTCGAAAACAAATAAGAAAACAGTTCGAAAGGCAGCTCAAATGGCTGCAATCGCCCGACACCGAACAGGAGATACACTGAAAGATCGAAACGAGGGAAATTGATTGTAAATATAGATATAGTTATAACTACATCTATATCACTGTATATCTAGATTATCTATTATCTATTATCTATTATCTGTTATCTATTATCCATTATCCATTATCCATTATCCATTATCCATCATCCATCCATTATCCATAATCTATCTATCACCTATCATCCATCATCTATCATCATATCTATCCCTATCATCATATCTATCCCTATCATCATATCTATCCCTATCATCATATCTATCCCTATCCCTATATCTATGCCTATCCCTATATCTATATCTATATCTATCCCTATATCTATCCCTATATCTATCCCTATATCTATCCCTATATCTATCCCTATATCTATATCTATATCTATATCTATATCTATATCTATATCTAAATCTAAATCTAAATCTAAATCTAAATCTAAATCTAAATCTAAATCTAAATCTAAATCTAAATCTAAATCTAAATCTATATCTAAATCTATATCTATATCTATATCTATATCTATATCTATATCTATATCTATATCTATATCTATATCTATATCTAAATCTAAATCTAAATCTAAATCTAAATCTAAATCTAAATCTAAATCTAAATCTAAATCTAAATCTAAATCTAAATCTAAATCTAAATCTAAATCTAAATCTAAATCTAAATCTAAATCTAAATCTAAATCTAAATCTATATCTATATCTATATCTATATCTATATCTATATCTATATCTATATCTATATCTATATCTAAATCTAAATCTAAATCTAAATCTAAATCTAAATCTAAATCTAAATCTAAATCTATATCTATATCTATATCTATATCTATATCTATATCTATATCTATATCTATATCTATATCTATATCTATATCTATATCTATATCTATATCTATATCTATATCTAAATCTAAATCTAAATCTAAATCTAAATCTAAATCTAAATCTAAATCTAAATCTAAATCTAAATCTAAATCTAAATCTAAATCTAAATCTAAATCTAAATCTAAATCTAAATCTAAATCTAAATCTAAATCTAAATCTAAATCTAAATCTAAATCTAAATCTAAATCTAAATCTAAATCTATATCTATATCTATATCTATATCTATATCTATATCTATATCTATATCTATATCTATATCTATATCTATATCTATATCTATATCTATATCTATATCTATATCTATATCTATATCTATATCTATATCTATATCTATATCTATATCTAAATCTAAATCTAAATCTAAATCTAAATCTAAATCTAAATCTAAATCTAAATCTAAATCTAAATCTAAATCTAAATCTAAATCTAAATCTAAATCTATATCTATATCTATATCTATATCTATATCTATATCTATATCTATATCTATATCTATATCTATATCTATATCTATATCTATATCTATATCTATATCTATATCTATATCTATATCTATATCTATATCTATATCTATATCTATATCTATATCTATATCTATATCTATATCTATATCTATATCTATATCTATATCTATATCTATATCTATATCTATATCTATATCTATATCTATATCTATATCTATATCTATATCTATATCTATATCTATATCTATATCTATATCTATATCTATATCTATATCTATATCTATATCTATATCTATATCTATATCTATATCTATATCTATATCTATATCTATATCTATATCTATATCTATATCTATATCTATATCTATATCTATATCTATATCTATATCTATATCTATATCTATATCTATATCTATATCTATATCTATATCTATATCTATATCTATATCTATATCTATATCTATATCTATATCTATATCTATATCTATATCTATATCTATATCTATATCTATATCTATATCTATATCTATATCTATATCTATATCTATATCTATATCTATATCTGTATTTTTTTTACATTTTTATTACATTTTTCTATATCTATTTTCAATGTCTATCTCCACTTCTAAAGTCGTATCTTCATCGCCATCAAATCAGTTGAGTAAGCAATAGTGCCCTTTAAGCAAGTGTAGTCGGAGCTATCTTGGTCTGTTTACATGTGGGAAATCAATAGCAGTCCAGACGTGCCCAAAAACAAGCCCACGCTCTAGCAGCATCCCCGCTGCTCGACATGGGCATCGAGACATAGTGACAGAGCTGCTGGTGCTGGCGTCAACTTGAAGAGATAGTTGTCCGAAAGATGAGAGATGACATGCATCAACTTTCTTGTCTTGGCCAGTGAGGTGGGCGCTAGGCATTCAACACTAGACTATATGGTAATTGCTTTCCAAGCTCGTTTAACGTTGCTCATTCAAATTTTGTATTAGCCGGAGTTAACTAGTTTAGCTTTGTGTATTATTTTCTAGCTGTAAACTGATGCAAATAAACGTAAATGCTCATTTAAAATAAACATGTTTAAATAGAAATTTTCACAGCAGCCTAAGATTCGTTTAGAAACAGCTTGCCAAAAGTTTCGTACAAATCAGACTTTGACTGTGTGTGATCAATGTACGCAGCCGCTGCAGGCAAGGGACTTGTTGCAGCTAAAAGCTAGTTCACACTGGAGTCACATAGCAATGAGCTATTGAAAGGCAGGGGAAGTACTTATTTTAGCAGCTAAGAAATGCCAATAATTTAAGTTTTGCACGGACAGCTTAAGACATGGAATACGTATATATATATTAAAAAAAAAATATTATATATATATATATATATATATATATATATATATATAGGAATATATACATGTATATATATGTATGTGTATTATTATACACAGAATATATAGTTAGCTGGGCACACAGTCCAATTCAATTTCAATTCGCTTGTAGTGCAGTGTTGCAGCAAACAGGTGCTGGCTGCCTTGTGTGTGTCTTTCTCTCTAGCTGAGTATGTGTGTGTGTGTGTGTGTGTGTGGGCGAGTGCAAACAGTTGGCCATAGACCAGACCGCGTAGCTGGGGATGACTGCTGCTTGGTTGGCGTAGACTGTGCCTGAGTTTGTGTATCACACTTACAATTGCATTTGGTTGTCATCGGGATGCTGCGTTGGCTGTGCGGTGCTATGGATACTTGTCTGTTTTTAGCACTTGGCAGGTTCTGGCGCCGTGACACTGGTTGCATACCGTCCTTGCTGGAATCGCTAAGGAGATCTTCAAACGAATCGACTTGGTTATTCCGATCGACACCATCGTTACTGCCGATAATGCCGCGATAGGCCATCTTATTTTGCAGCAGTCGCTTGCCACAGGCCACGCAACGCAACGAATGCAGCACTTTAGTGGTTGTACCTGCACCAGCTCGCGGCTCACCGCGATTGGACAGAATCTGGGGCCCCTTGGCAAAGATGAAGCGTACCCCAAATGCTTTGGAAGCTCCTTTTTCGTTACGAGAATTTCGATACCATTTAGATGTGGATTTTCATTGATGTTGCCGCAAAAAAAAAATTTTATGTAAGATACAAATTTGCTTTTTCACTCAACATACAATTTACAGGGTTGCTCTCTCTCTCTCTCTCTTTCTCTCTCCCTGTTCCACTCTCTAGGTCTTGCTCCTGCTGTGCCTCGGAGTCTCGGAGTTTCGCTTGGCCGGTTAAAGTTTTATCGCCGTCCTCTAAATCACTTTATCTGTTCTTGTTTATATATGTATATATCTATATATATATATGTAGATAGATGTGGCAATATTTATCACTGATCGTTCACTGATCACTCGATTTGATACTGCAACCGATTTGTATTTTTCTTGTCTGTGCGCCCGCAACGCAATAAGCAACATCTACGCGCTAATTTCACTTTTGGATATGTTCTTTGTTTTTTTCTTTATATTTTCTGTTGTTTTTTTTTTGCTCCCCCTGTCAAATGGTTGGCAGTTGTTGTTCACTGCCAGATGATTTCATCCAAAGTTTATACATCGGCTAAAGTTTTAGTCCAAAGACAGAGAGAGAGAGAGAGAGAGAGCCAAGTGCAAGTGCAGAGCTTTCGCTCAGCTGGCGCTCCCGCTCTCCCTCTGTCGGAAAAGCTTTGCGGCTTTTCCCCTTATTGCTGACAGCATGTAATTTATTAGATCAACAGATATATATATATCTGAGTATATAGATTGGTATATCCAGCAGTGCAAGGCGCTGAGCTGATCGTGCGCAAAACATGCTGCGCTACAATGGCTAGGCTAGGGTATATTAGTGCCTGATCGAATATAGGACAGTGAAGGCTAAGCAGTAGCTACAATAAATATAGCACTATCTCTCTGTCTATATATATAAAGATCTAATCTATCACAAATAGTTTTGCTATAATAAGCACAAAATCTAATCAATTTCGATTCATGATATCGGCAATCGATAATCGACAATCTATTATATCGAATAGTAAATATGCCTTCCTTTGAGTACCATTAATTAGTTTGATAACTTTGCAATTGTTCTCAGTTGGAAATCAACTAGAAGATAGCGCGTTGGACCCACAAGCATTGTAGTGCTGCGCGACCATATCTGGCGTTTCGAGTGTCGGTAATTTTCCCTTAGCTGTAGTTAGGCCCGACACACACTCTCAGATGGCAATCAGTGCTAATGGCCCAAACACAACTGACGTTCATTGTGTGTGTGAGTGAGTGAGGCGAGGCGAGGCGAGGCGAGGCGAGGCGAGGCGTCGTCGTCGTCGTCGTCGTTGAGAAGTCAAATTTGATAAACTGTTTGCATATGACAACAAGTCTATAGAAATTAGCAGCCCGATGATAACGAGCGCTACCGTCGCTACAAACTGTGCCGCCTCGAATATGATGGCTCTATTAGTCTAGCAAATATACTCTCAAAATTGCAAGTAATCGCAGTTCATTAGCCCAATTTTGCCATTCCGTTCATCATGCTCTAGACAAGGGAATATATATATATATATATATATATATATATAGAATTCTAGCTGGGGCAACACTTGAAGTTTTTTTTACTAAGATCATAAAATAAATTAGGGTATCAATAGATTATTCATAGAAATTGAAATGTCAAATCAATTCACGAGTAGTCAAAGTATTTTATCTGGAAATATCCGACTAGCAGACACCTGAACTGAAACATTTGCTAAGACAAGTGGGCGGTGCTTATCCCAGGCAGTCAGTGACTCATTTTACTTGAATTCATATGAATCACATAGGTGACTCATATTTAACAAGTACGAGTACTTTACCTAGAAGTGCCTAATTAGCTGACACCAGACCTGAAACATTGTATATATCTTGATTTTTTTTTTGGGAAGAGGTATGCAAATAGTGGAGCACCTCGATATTTTTCTACTCTTTAGGCAAATAAAGATAAAAAATTTTGGTGGCTTTGGTTCATTATCTAAATTGGTAGAATTCATGAGAATCGAGAAGAAGAGCAACATCATAAAATTTCATTTAATTAAACAGCAGGAAATCAACTTTGCATTCTCATGCAAATGCGCATTCCTCGCCTAGCAGCCGGTGACATTTAAATAATATCGTCGACAATTTATAGCTATAGTTTATACTATATTTTAGCGCAATTACGAGCAATTTGTAATTTGTAAGAAATGTTTTCAGCTTCAGTATAGACGACGACAGAGTGGCTATATAAATGATATGTTGCATTGTGGATCTGTCGATAAGAGTAGTGAGAGTCTAAACATTTCCTATTTGATTTTGTAAGCTATCGAAAATCGATAGTTATCGACTATAGTTAAAGCGACTTCACATGCTGGATTAAAAGATGTGCAAGCTGAAGTTACAGTTGACAATTGGCAGATCAAAAGTAGAAGTAGCAGAAGTTATAAATATTATATATTGATCGATATATCGATATATATCTTTCGATTGGCATTGCAATTAAAGCAGATAAATGAAAGCCTAACCTTTGGTGGATTATAATGAATGGCTCGCCATATGAATAAAGACAACGCTTTCGTTTCGCACATTCAAAAGTCAAAGTTCTTCGACCGTATTAATGATATATCTATATCTATATATATATATATATGTGTATTTTTATGTACTCATATATTTCTTGTATATATAATTGTTGTTTTCGCATTTATTTTTGGTCTTTGTTGTTGATTTTATTGACCGAGTTGTGCGCTTATTAATTGCTGCGTTTTGTTATTTTCAATTCGCTGCCGTCTTTAGGCTATTTCGGGCACTTTGCCATTTTGGCTTCTTGGCCATTGGCCGCATTCAAATTGATTTTCATAAAACTGTCAACTGTGCCCTGAAAATCCGCACAAGCACACACACACACACACACACACACTTCTTACATTACATTACATAATGCCCTACATAGGTCGACCAACAGCAACTTGAACCGATTTCTAAGTATTTTTTTCTTTTATGGAGCTTTTGCCTTGGCGAATAAACGAACTAAACTGATTTTTCCATATCGAGCAATTCGCTAACAGAGCAAAATATGACAGATATACATATATAATATAGGTGATATATGCATGTTTTTGAATATATATATATTATATGATATGATATATATATATATATATATATATATATATATATATATATATATATATATATATATATATATATATATATAAATGTGTGAAAAATGACTCGCTTGCCACGAAGCTTAGATACTCTAATAAATTGTTGGCATTGCAGCTGCATTCGAATTGTCTATTGGAAAGTTTCATTAAATATTAAATATTAATAAAATAAAATAGTCAAGATATTTTGCTAATTGAAATTTTAATTATTAAAAATATATATACATAAAAAAAATTAATACCCTAGATTTAATCAATTAAAGTATTAAAATTTATACATACATTTAAAATATATCGAAATGTATAAATTTAAAATTTATTTATGAAAAAATATATACAAATATATAAAATAAAATATTCAATTGTATATATATTAATTATTTTATTTTATATATTTACAAAAAATGATATATTCCTTGTCTAATCGAAATAACTAAGGTTACGACGCTCATCAGTGAATGGTTCGAATCCTAAGCGAAATAATTAAAATTTTTCGTTTTGCAACTGGAAAGTAATTTCGGTAAAATATAAACAAATTTCGAATTAACAAAATTGAAATATAAAAATAAAGCTTGTATTTTCAAAACATTTATTGAATATAGCACAATGATATAGATAGCAGCTGGATTCGAGGTGCTGTGGCTGCTCCCACAGGAATAGACGACTGGCAAATGCTCTACACTTGCTTAACTAACTGTCAACTTGAGCGTCTCAAGGTAGGGTATTAGAAATGGTAAAATTCTAAGAAATAACTTTTTGGCGTGACAAAGAGCCGTTATAAGTTGAGCAAAGACTGGTAAAAAGAGAGCGCGAGAGAGTGAGAAAAACTTATTTAGAAGCTTAGGCAAAAGCTATTGCTAAAGGAGAACAAAGAGAAAGCAAAACAAATAACTTTTGCCTGTTCTTCATTGTTCCTTTTGCTGTTGTTGTACTTGTTGTTGTGGGTCTAATTGAAAACCTGACCTATGCCTAGGCAAAACTTGTCCATTGGGCCAGCGTCGTTTGTCATGCGAGTCATTCAATGAGCATTTTGCAAGAAAGAAAAAAGCTCAATTAAAGCAAATTGCGAAATGCGTGGGAGCCGATGTACAGACAACTAAACACAGTCATCTAGATGTACATATGTACAATGTATGTACACATATGTACATATGTATGTATTAATATGCGCATTCATTGAAGTGATTCATATGTAGTTTCGTGGGGTGAATTCCGGGTAAGAGCAATGATAATTGATGTATCTAAATATGGTATATGTATATCTATATCTCTATCTTCGTATATCTATATCTATCTTTATATGCATTTGAGTGCTCCTCTATAAGTGGGTGATTTATATATATATGGCTAAACAATTTGATATTTCAATAAAAGTTTCGCAATAATTTTCCATTTTCAATGATATTAAGGCATGATGTTCCTAATCCCATATCTATACTCCTTTACACAATGAAAAGAGTTTATTGGCTCTGTAAACTATGTAAATCTTCCACAGCTCTGGCAGTTAAGCTTTACCAAAAATAATTCAACAATTTTTGAAACGTGAACGAGTTTTATGCAGTCAGTGTCAGGTATGATATTCTTAGTTTTTATTGATTTTTTTTTTATACAATTTTTATTACTAGTTTAAATTTGTATTCCTTTTCAAATATTAATTTTATTTAAATTGAAGAAATTGTCAGACTAGTATTTACTTTAAGTAGTATTCAGCTGATGACTAAAGTACGAGTTTTCGTCGGAAGTCACCGACTGGAAGATACCCAGAGGCCTGCGCAGTGTTGGCTGAGGAGTGCCCTGAGTACTGTGTAGAGCTGTTATTCGAACTCATTCAAGGTAGTAGAGATACGTTTATAAATTTCCGTATGTTCATACGGACGGACAGCCTAACTGTCGGACAGGACTATATCAATTCAGCTCACCATCCAGCTCAAGAATATATATAATACGCCTTCTGCTGCTTGTCACATAGCCTTTGACAAAACCAATATACCCTGAGTTCCCATTTTCATTCTGTTCGGGGCATAAAAACTTGCTCCAAGCGTTGAATTGATGTCATCTTCTCCATTCCCAGTATATACAAAATATAGTCATACTGTGTATCGCTAATTTCTATTTTTTTTTCTAATTCCATTCTAGTTATCCATTCCAGTTATGTTACTCATGCTTCTTACCACTTGCAATGGAACTACTTTGTAAGTGGGTTTAGCATGTATGTAATCTGTATGGTTTCTTTTTCGTGTGCCGTTCTCTGGCTTATCTCTCCCTCTGTAGTTAGACAATTTCTACACACACATCATATATTTATTAAAATGATTACCAGCTGTTACAATTGCTGGGCCATTGTGAAATACGTCTGCATAATGTGGCGGGGCAGCAATGTTGGCTTGTTATTCATGAGCTCTATTTATAGCCCAAGCCGAAGAGCCAATGATAAGCTCAACGTCAGAGAAATTTAAAGGGGCTGATAACGGGCAACACAAACACAAACACACAAGCACACACACATATATATATATACACTTATGTATTATAGTCTGTTTGTTGTTCTTGCCGTTGATTAGTTTCGAGTTGTCCTTCGATTGGTCTCTTTGAGGCATCCCTCACAATTGGGTCACATAGACAACAAGTATTTTTTGTTCAGTGTACTTTATGGCTATTGTGGCTTAAATATATTTGGCCAGCTCAATGAACTCGGGTCTATTGACTCTATTGCAGCAATATGCATACATACAGATGAGCAGCAGCACATATACCGGGTGACATCACTGAAACAACAGCGGCAACAGAGCAACACACAGCCAAGGAGAGAAAGTGGGCAGCAGAGCAAGCAAAGAGTACAAATTGGAGCAGATATATTCAATTACCAAAGTTTGCCAAAACAATATTTATGGAAGGCCTTAAGGGCCTAGTTGAATTTATGAGAATCGCAGAGTAGGCCATGACTGTGTTTTCTCGATATGTAGACTGAATACTGCATATATATATATATATATATGAAGTTGTATGTGTATCATATATAGTATATATGTATATATTAACAAACGTTTATAGAATACTTAAAACGAAAACTTAAAATCAAATCATTCATATAAGTCTCAAAGTCTTATGCGACGTGCATGCCGACTAATTTTTATTTTTATTTTTTTTTTGAATATTCCATGCAAATATTTGTATATATGTATGTATGCATATATCATAAAGCTTTCCAGTCTAGTTTCCTTTAGCTACTTGCTTAAGCTTTGGATTAATCAGAAATCAGTCAACCTTTCAGTCAGTCAGGACTCACTATACATATAGACACGCATACATACATATATGTATACGTTATGCCAATAGCAAAAGTCTGGCGTGCGTGTACACACGTTGGCATCCAATTTTCCAAATGGCTTTGCGTCTGACAACATCTATCGACGTGTTTGCCGGTATTTTTCCTATACTTAAATTGTTTGCCACATATTTTGGGCGCTTTTTGAACGCGACTCTCTGTATACCTGGTAAATATTTGAGTTAAACCAGAAGCTCATATATACGAGATACTATTATTATATATGTATTTATTCTAGTTGGCAAAGTATTCTAATGGCTTATCAATAAGAGCTAGTTAGGAAGGCATAGGTATTGTTTAAGAACGTACTATTGTCTTTATCGATAAGTGACAGTATTTATAGAGTACTTTAAGTATATGTATATATATATAAGTATATACTATATATAAATATATATATATACAAATTTCCTTTGCTTGAATACTGTTCAGTCCTTCATTAGTTTTGGCATTTTCGGTTCTTTTCCAACACTGGTCAGGTGAGCATACCCCAACGCCAGGATACGACAAGCGGCGCCCAAGCAACAAGCTCAAACGGCGAAAAATTGCACACGTCATGCAAATAGAGTTTCTAGTTTCTAGCTTTTGGGGTCGCAGCACCTTTTTTCGTTCGCTGGCTCAAACTCAAAGGTGGAATGTATGGGTTTCTGCCCACTTCTTCTCTTCCCTTCTCATTTTGTTGCCATTTCAATGACCAGCAATTACAGCACACGTACACACTCACACACACGCACATAAGTTGCGTGCGTGCGTGCGCGTCTGTGTATTTGTATTTGTTAAACCTTCACTCACCTCCTTTGCGCTTCTCAATTCGCCGTATGCTCAGGCCCATGTCTGGGTCCATGTCCATTTCGACGTCGGTGTCAAAGCCAAAGCTGCGATAGCCCTTGGCACTTAGTGCATCTGCATAGCTTTGCATGCCGCTGTTTTCACACACACACACACACGCACACCTCTCTCCCTCGCACACACACACACACACACAAACTCGCACACCGGCTATGCCTGTTCTCTATTGTCAATAAGCTTTTATTTAGTGCGTTTGTGACGTGCCTTGAACTTGATGCGGCTGCTGGGCTTTGTGGTGTCGTCACTTTTGCCTTGGCTCTTCACCTTCTCCTCCACCTTCTTCTGTGTTGCAATTTCGTTCCGAATTGCAAACGATTATGTTGCTTATGTGCAAAAATGTAAATACAAGATTTTCTCACTCAGAAATCACACGGTAGTCAAATATTAAATGATACGCCACTTTTGGTTCAACGCAACGCAAAAAAATTATAAAAAAAAAAAAAACAATAACAATAATACTGCTTTGTATTGAACGAAATTTAAATGCGGCACTTTTGATTTGCACTCGCTAAGCGCTACAACTTTATTTTGCGACTGAAACGTTCAGCCGGAACAGTTGTTGTGCATTGCGCAGCGCAGATAATTTCAATGCGCCAGCGTTGCCACCGGCAATTGAATGGCGTTGCCAGCTGTTGGGGAAAAGGACGTGCAGCGCAACCATATTGAGCATGCAGTTATCATTGCTGTGCAGATGCTGCCAGCCGGTTCGATGGTATCGATTGTGCTCTTAGGCGCGCTCTTTTGAAATCGAAACATCTGCTGCTGAACTTGAGCGTCATACATGAAAAGAACATTTAAATAAAACACGTGTTTTTTTTTGTTATTTAGTTTATTTGTTTTTTTTTTTAAATTTTTTTTTATTATTTTTGTTTTCGTTTTTTTGGGTTTTTTGTTTTGTTTGTTAATGTAATGCATAAAAATTGTGTTGTTTTAAAATTAAACCAATAAACATTTGACTTTATTAGTTTAATACAAATAATTTCACTTGTTCACGACAAATAGTTATTCAGATTTTCAATGGCAAAGTATTTTGTTTTTTAAGTTATTCTTTCTTCTCTTTATTTGTTAGTTCTTATTTGTTTTTCATTCATTTTTGTATATAAGGAAACGCAAAAAATCTCTAAACAAGAATATAGTTCTGTTTGATTTTTCTTTGTCGTTTGTTTCTTGTTTGGAACGGCTTTATTGAACTTTTTGTTGTTGTTTGGATTTTTGTTGCGTATAAGTACATTTGTTTGTTTTTCTTTTGTTTTCTTTTTTGTTTTGTTGCATTAAAAACATTAAATCTTTGGCAGGCATTGCATTTCGTAGTTTTGTAAAAGTTTCGATAAAACGATTGAAACCAAAATCGATAAACACAAAATCATATATATATAAAAAAAAAAACATTCTTTATATTAAATACATTTGAGATGAATTTTTTTCTGCTTGTTAATGATTTTTTGTTTGATTTGGTTTTTTTTTTTTTTTTCATTAATATATTAAATACACATCAATACGTTAGTTTAAAAATTGTGTTTTTGTTTTGTTTTTTTTTTTTTTTGTGCTAAATTACATTTTAAAAATATGCTTAATATTTTGCTGTTGTTTTTTTTGTTTTGTTTTTGCTTTTGTTAAGTCAAAGACACGAAAGTGAAAGAGGTTTTGGTTTTTGGTTTACGTCTGTTTTTGCTTAATTTATTATGTGTTTTTTCCTTTTTGTTTTTATTTAATTATTTAATTGTGTTATCGTTTAGTGTAATTAATTTTTCATGCGCTTAATTTATAACACCGAGAGTTTGCTCAAAAGTTTCTTAAATTTTGTTTTGTTTTTTCTTCTTTTTCCGAATTAAATGTTAAATATCGAAATATATATATATATATATATATATATATATATATATATATATATATATATATATATATATTTTTTTTTTTTCGCTAATTTTGTATTTTGTTTTTCTTTTTTTTTTTTCTTGTATGTTAAATTTTAATGTTGCTTAAAAACACCGAAAGCTTAAAATTTAGAGATTTTCCTAAAGTGTAAAATTTTTACAATATTTTTGTTCTGTTTTCATTTTTGTATTCAATTTTCGTTTTTTGTTTTAATTTGATTTTTGTTTGTTCTCTTTTTAATATTTTAAACTGATTTCTCTATATCTCTGTCTGTGGTTCCTGTGGTTGTTGTTTGCTCATGTTTTGTATATATATGAATATATATATGAATATTTTCCAGTTCTTTGGCTGCTCAAAAACAAAATAAAAAATAGCTAAGTGAAACCAAAAAGATGAAAAAGAATATATTTTCATTGGTTTCGTGGTCCTAAATTAATAAGATTAAAAAAACAGCTCCTTGATTGCCCCATACTCGCCTCGCCTTGACTCTGCTCTCTCGTTAGCTATAATAAAAATCTGTTCACATTTCGCATACCATTTCAATAAATACATACATAATTAGTTGATTAAGGAAAAAACTGTATCACATTTTCAATTACGTCTTTGTTCGTAGCACCTTCATAACAAATGCTGGCAATGTGTGCTTTCAGTTCTCACCTTTCTATTCGCTTCTCACTTGCCTCGCGTTTTCGTATTTTGCATTCTTTACCAGCTTTTCTCTAACTATTTACAGACATTGTGAGTGGCTGTGCTTTGCTCTCAGTTCGATTCAATTCATTCAGTACCAGCTACTACTGCCTCATCTGCTTCTTCTTACACTTACACCTACCATACAGTTGGAAAAAAATTGCGCTTCGGATTTTATCACAAAAATAATTACAACTCCACAACATTACCATCTGACTTCTAAACTCTTCCGCGTGCCCCCCTCCCCCTCTCTCTCTCTCTCTCTCTCTCTGTCTCTGTCTGTTTCTCTCTCTCTATGTAGTACCAGCCACGACTTAAACTAACATTGGTTCCATTTGGTTCCACTATTTTTGCTATATCCTTAATTACCATTTCCAATTCTTGTATATATGCTCAATCCCAATTCCATTCCCAATTTCAATCCAAAACTTAACTTCTCATTATCCTCGTGTTCACAAATCTAACTAAAACTTGTAGAACTAAATCTTTGGTATGGCTGCTCCCACATGCATTTCTCCTAAAGCCCTGAAATTAAAATAAAATGATCAAGTGTAAAGGAAGACTCAAAGCATGTCTGGGCATATATCACTAGATATATGCTTTGATGTAAAAGAACTTAAAGCATAGATGTTCGAAATCATATATTTTTACATAGTACTATTATTTTTAAGTTTCTGGCTTTGGTTTTCTTCATTGTTTTTGTTGCTTATTTTTTGTATTCTTTTACTTATGTTTTTTTCGTCAAAATCAGTCTCTATTGCCTTTGTTCTATTTATGCTTGTCTTTCGATTTTCATATGTTAGCAATTTTTTGTCAATACCCGTTCATGACATTAATTATTTTTATAGCTGCATATCGCTAATTGAAATATTCAAATTGCGCCTTTTCAACCTGCCCATCTCTAGTTGTGCGAATGGCGTCTTTTTAAACTGCCTATCTCAAGTCGTTCTATTGCCATCTCGCAATGTTCAGCAACAGCTTTCTCTGTCTCCCTTCTTAACTGTTAATTATAGATTTTGTTAAGGAAATATGTCAATGCGTTAAGTCTGTGAACGAGTATTATGCAGTCGATCGCGTCCGACTGCCATTTGTTTTTTCTTCTTATGTTTTGTTAATATTTTGGGTTTCTTTTGCTATTCAGGCTTCAGTAAAAAGTTGTTAATTGTTTTTTTTTTGTTTTAACTTTTGCATATTTAAAACCCAATTTTTTGGGGTTTTTTTTTGGTTTGTATGTATGTAGTACACCTTAGAAAAATATCACATTCTTACTTCGTTCGTTCGTTCGTTCGAGAGACATTTTTATGTGCTTACATTTTTGTTGTATTCTTTGGTTTTTGTTTTTGCTTTTACTATTTCGTTTTTTTCATCTTTTTTTAACTTTTATTTACAGTTCGACTAAAATATATAAAAAATTTAAAAAATATTTGATTTGAGGTCATTTTCTGAATTATTGCTAGTTTCTCTGGCGTGTTTTTCTTTTTCCCATTCATTTCAATTCATTCTCTTAGCCCTTTATATATA
>JAWNOX010000192.1:1937500-2055000 GCA_035045555.1 Drosophila fulvimacula
CCGATAAACTAGCTGAAAAGGTTTTCAATATGTTCTTAAAACAACTTCGAAGTATCGATATTTATTGATAATCGATGGGAATGAATAAATCGATAAATTGTTGCATACTGCTGTATAAGAAAATTGTTGTAATACAAGCATGAGCATGAGGACGGATCGACAAGTGGGTGAATGGATAGACAAGTATGAAAAGAGTCATTCTTTTCGAATCAGCTGATCCCCATATATATTTATACGTACCAAACGTGTTCAGGGCATATATAAAATAATAATACAATTAATAAACAAATAGTTCGATTTATGTGTGTAATGCAAAAAACTTTATTAATAATAAATACTATGAAATAAAAATAATTAAATATAATAATTGTCACAAAAATTCAAAGTTTCACATACGTAGCTCACAGCTTGTTAATTCAAATATTTATATATTTATATATATATTTAGAATAATAATAAACATAAAAGTATATAGAGAAATTCAAATAAGAACAATAAAGTCAAATGAACATAAAAGTGGTTTTTAATTATTTTTTATATGATTTAAAAAAAATATATTTTTCTCTTGTTTTTCTTTTGCAATTGTGATGCTTATAAATTAAAAAATTTTTCATAAATATACTAAAAAGATTTTGCATTCGTTTGAATTTTTCGGTGTGTGTTTTGTGTTTCCAAAAGGGCAGTGTTTGTTCTTGTCGAAATACATAAAAAAATATCTGAATAAAGTTGTAAACAATGAAAAAAAAAAAAAAATGTATAAAAAAACATTTAGTTTTTATATAAATTGTATAAATTATTATAAATTAAATCTAAACAATTTGCTAGTGGCCCTGATGATCGTTTGATATATATATATATATATATATATATATATATATATATATATATATATATATATATATATATATATATATATATGTATATATATATATATATATATGTATTATTTTCGATTTATTTGCGTATCAAAAAAAAGAACAAATATGTGGGATTTGTCTTTTGTGTTGTTAAAAATATATAAAATTTTTAATTTTTTTTATTTAAAAGATGTTTAATTAATTAATATAAAACGGCATATAGATTAAGAGAAAAAGATCTATATATATATATATGTATATATATAAGACTGTGCATATAATCTTGTTAAACTATCACAAAATTTTACTACAATTGAACACTATTTGAGAGTGGGAGAGAGAGAGAGGGAATAGTGTGAGGGAGTAAGCAACAAAATATACTTATCGAAATAATAATTAATTATTTAATTGTGAAATCAAAAAAATCTCATATTTGTAAGTTGCTAGCTAAATATTGCCTCTGGCTGGTAAATTATAAGTAGCTTGATTAAATTAGTTAACAGCAGCTTTTAGCTTCTATATTCTATTGGCAAACACCCACACATATATATATATATATATGTGTGTGTATGTGTGACTGTACTATGGAATCTATTGTGTGTGTGTATGTGTAAAAACGTTTTAACTGATATTATTATTATTGTTTTATTTCCTTTTCATTCGTTTAGCTTTTGCTTTTACTTGCGCTTCTTTAATATTTAGTTAAATTATGAGGTACTTTAAACTTTTTGGCACAGTGAAAGTTTTTCCTTCCATCAACTTTTTTCAGCTTCACAAATATTTTTGTATTATTTAATTTGTATTATTATTTTTATTATTATTTGTTTTTGGTACGGCAAATTTTGTTTTTTTTTTTTAAGTATTCGCTTCAGGCCTAGGACATTTATTTAAAAAAAAAGTATATATGTATATATATATATAGATATATATGGAAACATTATTTCATATATATGCATATATATATATATATATATATATATATATATATATTTATGTATGTATGTATATATACTATGTATATTAGTATTCATAGCTGTTTTGCCTCTTGTATGCTGAAACTACAATTTACAATTTAATTCGATGTTCTTGGTTCAAAGTTTGTTTGTTGATTTTTGTTTTTGTTTTTGTTTCTAGTTTTTGATTTTTGTTTTTCTTATGTAGCATGATCTCTTTGTCTCTGTATGTGTGTATGAGTGTGTGAGTGTGTGTCTCTGTGTTTATTTGGTGGTAACTTTTGTTTGCAACATTTTTCATGAAATGAGCCATAATAAATGAAGCAGCTTCTAGGCATATACAAAATTATTAGTCTTTATGTATTTTTTCTAGTTTATTGTAAAAAATTATGTTTCGTTGCGTGGCAGCAGCTGCTGCTGCAGCACAGCTTAACGAGCGCAAAGCAGAGCAGAGCTTGAGCGACAAAAGCTGACTACCATAACACTCAACTGAGGGTTAAAAGCTGATTAGTGCAAGACATGCCTCCTCTCCCTCTCTCCCACTCTATGCGTGACCTTAGCTGTGCTGCGGCTGCTGCCTTAAATCTTTTGCCTATTGTTTTGGGTGTTTTTTGTTGCATTTGTTATTATTATTATTTTTTTATTGTTGTTTGTAATATCTGTTTTTAGCTTTGCTATTGTTTCTCTTATACTCTTTCGTTTTTTTTTTTTTTTTGTAAATTGTAAGTAAGTTATTTGTTATTTTCTTGTTGCTGGAATCACAGTTAGTTTGTGTTGTTGTAGTTGTAGTTGTTGTTGTTTTTTATTTTGTAAAAAAAGAAAAAACATGTTAATCGTTTTTTGTTATTTGCTATTTCTATTTGTGTATCGTCTCTTGCTATTTGTTTGTATAATTGTTGTATGTTTGTTTGTAATTAATTAAACTATTGACGGTGGTTGCACATAAGTAAATATTATTTGTAACTCTAGCCTGCCTCAAGCCTCCGATTCAAAGCCAGTTCCCTGTTCCCCATAGCCTCCCCCTCTCTGCTCTTTATGCCTCATGCAGTTCTTGCTTTAACTTTAAGTTGATTTTTGATTTGTTTAAATTATAATAAGTTTCTCCTTTGTATTGTTTGTTGTTTGTTGTTTGTCTGTTTGCTTTAAGCTAGCACATACGTTTAAAAAACATATAGTCAGTATATATATTTGTCTCTCTTGCCTCCATGGATTTTTGATTTTCGTTTCCATTCACTGTCCGTCCGTCAGTTCAATGGTCCGTCCGTCCGCCTGTCAAAATTATATATATAAATTGCTTAGAAAAAAGAGGGAAACTAAAATCCGTTTATTGTTTATTGTTACTGTTACTATTTCTGCAATTTACTGTAAAGATCAACAGAACTTCTGCGGCTGGGACATGCCTCTTACTGCTGCTGCTGCTGCTACATCTCGTTTCATTCCATTCCATTTCGTTTCATTTCATTTCTATTCTGCCTCAGCTCTCGAGTTAAACTCTCTATTAGTTAGTTTCTTTCTATATTTTGTACAATATATTTTGCTATTTAGTTTTAAATAAATGTAAAATTAGTTTTTTCCTTTAGTTTTGCTTGTAGAGTTGCTCTCTGTAAACGGCAGATTTATGGTACTTGGTGATTTGAATGTTTCTTTGTTTGTTTGTTTTTTTTTTGTTTTTTGTTTTTTGTTTTTTTTTTGCTTTCAAAAACACAGACTATTTTCATATATTGCAGTTTGTTGTTGTTTGTAGTTTGTAGTTAGTAGTTGCCTTGCAGCTGCCAGAACTAATTAGATCTCCTTATATTCCACTAAAAAAAAAAACCCTCACTTAACCATAGAAAACTTTGCATATTAGATAGAAAAAAAAAAAATCAAAACACTTCTACTAATTACAATTATTTATGCTTTAGTTTCAATTCTTAAAGACATTAATACCCGTGCTAATAGTTCTTAATGTTCTTCCTCTTCTGCTATATAATAAAAAAATTAACCCTGCACACACATTGATTGCTCTATGGCTTATCTGTGCGCTGACTGTACCTCAGCACCGTTGCTTCAAATTCGAATTCGAATTCGATATAGTAATAAAAAAAAAAAAAAATTATTAGACATTTGTAAATCTAGTAATAATGGTAGTAATAATAGATCTATACATCAATTTTCATTATGTTTCCTGTAATTTATGCCTCTTGTGTGTTTCGTTACTTTTCTCTTCTGTTCTTCTTTGAGTGTATTTTGTGTTGTCTGCTGTAGTGTGGGTGCGTGTGCGAGTGAGTGTGTGTGAGTGTGGGTGTGTGTGTGTGAGTGTGTATTTATGGTTAGTTGGCTTATCTGCGTAGGAGCCGCCTCCTACGCGCCTCATCTCAGCGCGGCGCATTGTGAATGTGGGTGGTCAAATGCTTGGACAGATAATCGGCCCGGGCGAAGCACTTGCCACACGACTCGCAGTGGTACGGCCGCTCGCCGGTGTGGATGCGCAGATGGCGCGTCAGATCCGATTTGCCGCCGAAAGCGCGGCCGCAGAACAGGCAGACGAACGGACGTTCGCCAGTATGCTTGCGCACGTGCAGCTTCAGGTTCTCCTTGGAGCGGACGCACTTGCCACAGAAGGGGCAGGCGAAGCGCGATGTGGTGGGTCTGCAAAGGTAGAGTCGTTCAAATGAATTACGATTTGATATATCGACAAGTGATGGTATAGGTAAGGCTGGTTCTTTTACACATGCGAACTAGTTCATTAGAATTAGAATTTAGGAAATGGTTAGTTTTACAAGTGAACTAGTTCATTTTGTACACAACAGTCGTGTTCGAGCTATGTTCATTTAAATAGTTTTGAACTACTAATGAACTAGTTCACTTATCATACTGAAATCCTTTTCGTGTCAACAATTTAAAGTAGAAGTTCAGTTTTGAACTAGTTCACAGTTTATTCTCATTCGGCATATGGATAAATATGAGGAGCTAGTATACAATTTATTGAACCAGTTAAATGTATTAGTTCATTTGTTCAAATATAAAATTTGTTTGTTATAAAGCTGGTTCACTCATGGAACCAGTGGAGCTTACCGCTTGTCGCGCTGTCGCTCGGCGGCATCGACTCGCAAAAAGTTGAGTATTGAAGCCTCCTGCGGATTGAGACCCAGGAACTGCTCATTGGGTATGCGCTCCGCATTGATCAACGAAGTCAGCGAGCTGAGCGAGCTAATGCCGCTGCCGCCCACAACGCTGTTGGCGGCGCCAGCTGCCCCAGCTCCGGGACTGGAATTGCACCCAGCTGCAGCGGCCGCCGCAGCGGCGGCTGCCGACGAGGACCCAGCTGCAGCGCTGGCCATTGGCAGTGAGACGTGCGCCAGATGCGGCGGTAGTTGCTGTGACTGCGACTGCGACTGCTGTTGATGATGATGATGTTGCTGTTGTTGCTGCTGCTGCTGTTGCTGTTGTTGTTGTTGATGGTGATGATGGTGTTGCTGATGATGATAGGAGGGATCCGTTTCCAAGTGGTGTCCGCTGTTCAACAGGCGTGACTGCATGGGTGGAAAGAAATTGGAATTAAATTTATATATATATACCTATATAGTATATATATATATATATATATATATATATACCCCAACTCTAGCTCATAGCTATGATGGGTTAAGGTTAAGGCTTATGTGATATGTGACATATATTCCTTTAAAATCTGATTTTATCCAACCCATGGTTATATGCCTCACAGAGTTATCAAAGTGGAGCTGTCCGGTTGGCGGTACCTTAGGGAATACCTTAGGAAAACCTTAGGAAAACCTTAGGAAAACCTTCGGAAATCTCTGACTATTCGAAATTCTCATGCAATATATGAGTTGGCATGGATCAAGTGTATGTAATATTATATGTCATCATCTCCTACAGTCACTCACCCGCTTGTTTGTACTATGTATGCCGTCCGAGCTGCTGATGTTCGGCTCCGTGGCGCTCGTGGAGGCCGAAGCCGATGAGTTGTTGTCGTTGTAGAGCATCGTGATGCCCGCCGAGTCGATGGTGTTGTCCTGTTCGTGCTCATCGCTGGTGGCCTCCTGCTGGTGGGCGGGGTCGTCGCCCTCGCGCTTCACATTGATGCGCAGATCCTCGCCCTCGTCGGCCAGCATCGGCTCCTGGGAGCTAGTGACCACATCCTGGTCCAGCTGGGCTGATGTTGCGGCTGCTGCTGCTGCGGCTGCTGCCGTCGCTGCCGCTGTGCCGCTAATCATGCGTGCCACGCCCACGCCGACGCCCACGCCAATGGACTTCTTGCCATGGAGGCGCTCGAGGGCATGGTTGAGCCGATGCTTCTTGAAGCTCTTCAGATAGCGGAACTGCATGCCGCAGACGTCGCAGGTGAAGAGCTTGTCCGCGGGCAGGCGGGCGCGATGATTCTGCTCCTTGTGCTTGGCATAAGCGCTGCGATAGCGATACGACTGGCCGCACTGTTCGCATATGAAGGGCTTCTCCTCGCCCGGCCCGATGTGCGGATGCTGCAGGGCCGCATGCTGCTCGAGCAGCCAGACGTTCGGGAAGTGGGCATTGCAGACAACGCAGCGCGTCTCCTCCTCAATGGGCTCGCTGAACAGCGAGGAGCACGTGTCCGAGGGACTCTTCAGCATTTGGCTCAGCTGCTGGTGCTGGGCGAGCAGCGCGCCGCTTGGCGGCGGCGTCGATGAGGTAGACGACGAGGAGCTCTTCTCCTTGCAGCTGCTCGAGGTGTCCGTGCAGCTGACGGGCGTGCCGCCGCCGGACAGCAGCAGCTGTGTATATTGGCGCAAGCCACTGGCGTCCACAATGACACCAGCTCCAGCTCCAGCTCCAGCGCCAGCACCAGCTCCACTGCCAGCTCCAGCTCCAACGCTTCCTGTGCTGGGCGTGCTGTTGTTGGCATTGCGACGTCGCTGCTGCTGGTGCTGTTGCTGCTGGGCCAGCAGCTGCTCCAGCGACTCCTTGTAGAGCAGAGCACTGCTATTGGGCGTTACGACGCTGCGCTCGCTGCCCAGCTCGACAATGGTGACGTCATCGTTGCCCTCTGACTGACCTTCCAGCTGCGATTCCGCTGAGATGGCCGTCGATGAGGTGGCCATTTGCTGGGGCGAGGGCGTGCCGGCCGACTTGCCGCCTTTCGAGGGCTGAAAGAAGCCAGTGGGCGTGGCATAGCGCATATTGAAGGCGCCATGAGGCTGTGCTTGTTGTTGTTGTTGTTGTTGTTGAGACGGTTGCTGTTGTTGTTGTTGTTTGTACTGTGGATCGCTGGAACGGCTCGTGGTGGACTGCGTCTGCTTGGCCGCATAGCTGGCCGCAGTTGGCTGATAGTCCTTGGTAAGCAGATCGCTTAGCGTGGTAAAACGGTGGGGAAAGTCCTTTGGCGCGCTGAGCAGGCCGCGAGTCCTGTGGGGGGATAAGCAAAATAATTGAAATTTCTGTTGGAACTGGAACTGGAGGCGGAACTGGAACTGGAACTGGAACTGGAGGTAGAGCGCACTTACCGCAATGCCTCCTCGGCCAGCCAGGTCTGGTGGTGCAGCAGGTTCAGTATTCTGGACGGATCAATGTCGAACAGGCTCAGCCCGAGCGGCGAGAAGGGAAACGCAAACGGCGTGGGGCAACGGCTGGCGGCCATGGCGCTCATCGGGGAGCCAAAGTTGCGCAGCAGCTGTCAGATGGAAGATGATATATCAGATCAACAAATACTATGAATATATATAGATATTGTTATGTATCTGTGGTCAACTCTTAATGCTGCTTGTGGGGCTGGGGGCGTTGGGGTCGAGGGGCCAGTCACAATTGCTGCTAGTTGCCAGCATGTGGCATGTGGCATGTGGGAAATGTGGGTGCATTAGGATCAAGACAGAGTCACAAACGAAATATAGTCATAGTTGAGGTATAAACATGCAGTGCGAGCTTTATTTACATAGCCTACACTCTCCGGCAAGAGTCGTCTCTACGCAAGCAAATGAAAATTTGATCACAACTAAGCGTAATTACTACAACTAACTTAGTTGTCATTAGTAAATGTGGGAGTCATTCGTCGCGAAGTACTTACGTATGCGTTGCCAGCGTTTCAGAACCTAGTTTCATTAGAAATACACATATGGGAACAGTGTACAAATATACACTGTCGTACAATGAAGAGATTAGACGATCATCGCTGATCGCCAAGTGGAGAGAAATAATAGATATTCAGTAGAAATTTGCAAACACGATAGTAATTGAAGCCAACGCCCTTTGTGCTCTTTCGGGCTATCAATGTTCCAGTGTTGGAAAATGTTTATTGAAAGTGTTAGAGAATTTCAGAATTGATGCCAAATGAAATTTAAAGGTTTAATTACTAGAAATTACTTACACAATTACATTTAATTACTTGAATAAACTCCTTAATTAGTGCATTAATTACTACAGTAACTGTAATTAATTACTTTCCTAATTATTTGTAATTGTTTTCGTAATGTCCCTTAATGACCAGAGTATTATTACAAATTACTTGTCATTGCTCAAACAATTATTTTTAAGCAGCCAAGTAATTACATTTAATTATTAATTATTAATTAGAATAATTATTAGAAGAAGAAGTAATCGCAGGTTATTACCAAAATAATTACAATACATTATTCAAGTAATTACCAGAAATTACTAAAGTATTTACATTAAATTATAAATAAATATTCCTCAAGTAATTACCAGTAATTACTTAAGTAATTAGAATAAAGTACTCATATAATTACTTTTAATTACTAACGCTCAGCTCACTTTACCATTGGATTTCACATATACTTAAATCGAATATATACTCCTAAAGTAATTAAACCTTTAAACTGTAAGTATATATATAATTAGTCTAAACCCAATAAAAAACTCGTACTCGATATTTTCAGTAGTTTTATTTATATAGAATTTACTTTCCCTTCTTTTCATCTTGTTTTTTTTTATTATTCTTTTCATTTTGTTTTTGTTTCTGTTTTGTTCTGTGTTTCATTCTTTTCTCTTTTTTGTTTTGTTTGTTTGTTTGTTAGTTTGCTTTGTATTGTTCTTCTTCTTCATTATTTTCTCGCTCATATTCTTTGCTTCTGTTTTGTTTTTGTTTCTTTTCTTTTTATGTTTGCATTATAAACGGCTAACACTTTTGTCAACTAGAAATTGCGATATCTAGGCTATATAGCTGGCCCTCTATATCATATCATATCATATAATGTATGTATTCTCTTGGTAGGTCCTCATAGGTTAACCTTGTTACCTAGTGCTGTCTAGCCTGTCATCATCATTATCATTATCATCTTCTGCTGCTGCTGCTTCTTCCTCTACTATTTGGATGCTAAGTAGCACTCCCGGATAGCCTGTGCTATTATTGAATTTTCGGGCTCTTTCTGTTGTGTGACTGTGTGTGTGTGTTCTTGTGTGTGTGTGAGTTTCTCTGATCTGTTTGTGTATGTGTATTTTATTGATTTCCTCTTTGTTTTTTTTTTTGTATTTTTTATAAACTATGATATGCCTTGCTTTGCTTAAATATTTTGTTTATAAACTTTTTAGCTTTCATTTAATAATTTTATATAAATTTTGTTGCCTTTTGGTTTGGGGGTTTGCCTAAAATATGTTTAATTTGCCATTGAGTGTGTGTGTGTAAGTATAACTGTGTGTGTGTGTGTGTGTGTGTGTGTAGGTATATCAGTTATTGAATTTCTCATCTAAAATATTTGTTGTTGTTGCTTGTTCGCGTCTATTTGTTTTGGTGCCTGATATAAGCTGCTCTCATTATCATAATCATAATCATTAATCATTAAACATTATTCATTATTCATTATTCATTACGAGTACTTGACTTGATTCCATTATTCAGCATTGGACAACTCGAAAATGAGTTGGCTATAAGTGTGTGTTGCTCAGTGCTTTTAGTTGATTTTTAGTTTTTTTTTTTTTGGTTTTCTTGGGGGTTTTACATTCGACTTGCTTCGACTACGAAAAAAATATATTTATATATATATATATATATATATATATATATATATGTGTAGGTATATATATGTATACGTATATATAGAATTTTTTAACCTTCCTTTTTGCTGCTCTCATAATAAAATGAGATTGAGAGATTGTTGCTTTTTATTTTTATTTTATTATTTTTATTTTTTATATATGTTAAACGAAGCTCAAGCTCTTTAAGCTGGTCTATAGACCAGAATAATCGTCATACAAAACTAACAAATAAATTCAATGGGCTGACAAAAAGCTCAAAGATACATAATTCGCCCCGTGTGTTTGCCCAACACATTGCGGCGTCCATTTTGAAAGCTCGACGAAATCGTTGAGAAGGCGTTGATGATCGGGCTGTATGTGTGTGTGAGTGAGAGAGTGTATGTATGTGAGTGTGTGAGTGAGTGAAAAAATGAGTGAAACATGCTTGAAGTAAATGATTTTTTACTTTATGTCAATTTATTTGCGAAAAAAATGTATTTTAAATATATATATTGATATATATATATATTACTTATGTTAAAAAAAGACTACAAATAATGAAATGGAACTTAAATTGCAATTTAATATTAAATTATATATATATTAAATGATATATTATATATATATAGTATATATATTTCGATTTCTATGTCAAAAGTCTGAATTTGAGAATTATTTTTAATGCGCTGTTAGCTAAATAAATATGTTCTAAATGTGGTGGAACACTTACAAATAATATCAATAATACCTAGGCATATTAATTATATATATATATATATATATATATATATATATATATATATATATATATATATATATATATATGTATTTAAATATATATGTAATGTAATGTAAAATCAAACACAACTTAACTTAAAAAATAATAAAAATTGAATTTAGTCACGCGCCTCTTAAAAATATATATTTAATTTATATTTTTATATATTTTTTTGTGTATATATGTGTATGTGTTTGTGTGTGTGTGTGTTTGCTCACTTATGTTTAATGCATTTAAAGTGTATTTAAAATTGTCGCTTCTGCTGTCGCTTTATAGATAGTTAATCATAATTTATAAATATGCTTGTATGTCTATATTGTTAGGAACATATTGACGTAATTATAACGTATTGCAGCTATTTTTTTTATATTTTTTTTCATTTTTGTTTTTGTTTTTGTTTTGTCAGCGAACCTTCTCAACAGCTCAGAAGCATTTCAAAAACTCAATATTTAGTTGCCATTTGCCGCAGCTGAAGTTCAAGCAGCCTCTGCATAACTACTTAACTAACTGATAAAAATAAAAAATAAAAAAAAAATACGTAAAAATAGTAATCAAACCTAAACTCAACATTGTTTAGCAAGCCTCAAGCAAACTGACAAAAAAATTACTAAAGAAAGTAAAATAAAAAATAAGAAATTTGTTGTTTTGCTTCTCGAGCTGCTTAAAAGGTTTAAATTAATCATGTGTGTTTGTGTGTGTGAATGAAATATAAAATAACTAAATATATTTTAATGTGTATATTTATAAAAAAAATGTCTATTTGAAACAGCGCGCCATATATAAAAAAAAACAAACAAAAATTATGATGAGCCTCATAGGAAACATAAAATTTCAACCGTAGTTAACTAAAACTATTATTTAGCTATTTATTTATCTTTTATTATTATTTATTTTTTCATTATGAATGTCTGCTGTTTGCTTTATTATTAGTTCTTCTTCGTTTTTTTTTGGGCTGTGCAAAATTTGCTAAATTAAATTTAAGCGCAATGGAAATGAATAACTTAATAAATGTTTTTAGAAAACATTTTTTTAACATATTTTCTGTTTTGTTTATGTAAAATTAATTAAAAATTATTGTGTGTGTGTGTGTGTTATGATGAAATTCACAACAACAAAAATTTTGATGCATTTACGAATTTCATTTTCAGTTTTAGTTAAATTTTTAATTTTAAAAAATTTATATATTCTTTTTTTTGGGTTTTTCTTTTGGTTTTGGGAAGGTTAAAAAAATTGCATTTTTTTTGTTTTGTTCAAAGTTTTGTTTGCGTTTCCTTTTTTTGCTTCTTGTTTTTTCTTAAGTTTTATAAAGTATTTTTAGTATTTTTTTTCGTATTCTCTTTTGTTTTTGGTTTTAATATGTATTTGTTGTATTTTTGTGGCTGTGAAAATATTTGCGCTCTATAAACTAATATATTTCTCCATAATTTGTTGTAATTTGGTTTTTTTTGTATTTTTTTCTTTTTTTGTATTTTGTTTTAAATATTTTTTCTGTGGATATGCAAAACTACTTTGTTGTTGGTTTGTTTGTATTGTTGTTGTTGTCGTGTTGCTACTTTTTTTTTGTTTTAGTTGATTTGCTTGTGAGATTGTTAAATCTGTTTTTAACTAATCTTCTTGTTCTTCTTCTATATAGTAAGTAAATTTTGTTCGCCTTGAATTTAGCTTTTTTCTTTTGTTTTTTTTTTTTAGAAACTTTTCTAAAAATTTTACACTGCTTGCAAATATTGCTGTGTGTGTATGTGTGTGTGAGGGAAGGGGGGGGGGGGGGTTCTGTGTATATAGTTATGTATATATATATATATATATTATTTTTTTTTTTAGTTATATATATGATTCAATGCCTCCATTGCTCACTAAAAAAATAACTATCAAAAAAACTGCAATTCTGTTGACTTTTTCTGCTTCTTCTTCTTTTTACCTTACCGTTTTTTTTACATTTCTTTTTGCTTTTTATAAAATATTATTTTTAGTATGTATAATGTGTATATATGTATTGTATATATATTTATCATATATATATATATATGCTCATATATATATATACATATATATATATATACATATATATATATACATATATATATATATATATATATATATATATATATATATATAGATATATGTATATTATATATATGTATATACATATATAAGTATATATAATTTTTTTTATTTTTATGTTTTAAAGGGGAGTAGGCACTACAGTGTTGTTTTTGTTTTCATTTTTCATTTTTGAAGTTTTTCTCTTTGCTTGTCTTATAGATAAGGTTTCTCTGTATTGTTTTGTTTTGTTTTTAATATTTTACCAAAAAATTGTCGAATCCTTCATTCGTTATCTTAAAATAAGCTTCAAAGCCTTATTTGTTGCTTGTCATTTAAGTGTTTCTGTTACTATCAACAACTCACTTTTGCCTCTGTTTATTTTTGTTCAGCCTAAATGTTGGCTTGTGTACATAACTGTAACTGTATCTGATTTCTCTCTGTACCTGTGTGTGTGTGTGTGTGTTGAAGCTTTATATGAACTCTATATGTGGCCTGATCTAGCTGCAATTCTCATCTAGCTCAGCTTATTTAACTGGATTTAGCGTATCAAAAAGTTAGTGTGTCTGTGATATATATATTTAGTTGTAAATGTACAGTTATATTTGTTGGTAGGCATTCAAAAAATTGGTTCTATGTATGTTGTCAGTTGTTGTTGTTGTTGTTGTTGTGGTTGTTGCTAGACATATGCTAACTATATAATGAGTATATATGTTGGTATTTACATTCCAAGTCGGAGTCATACACAGATATATATATATATGTATAGGTCTGTGTGTTCATTGTTATTATCATTAGCATTTCGCTTGCAGTGTTGTAAAACGTAAAACGAAATTCTATTAAAATTCTCTATGGTCAAAGTTCTTAGTCAAGTTTACAAGTCGGCTATATACATTGCTATGTGTGTGTGGGTTCTTGGGAACTGGTTCATTGAACTCATTCACACACACATGCGATTTCTAGTTTTGTCAGTGTTGTCTATGTTTTTTCTTCTTCTTTTTCTTTTTTTTATCTATTTACATTTGTCTCGAATTATTAGCTTGGCACTCAAACATATTTAGTTATAGGGAGTTTTTCTTTGTTGTTGTTGTTGTTGATTATTTCATTATAGATATTGCTGTGTTATATAATGCCGATGAAACCAATTACTGTGTTTATTGTATTTCATTTGCATAGTTAATTTATCGATTTATCGGTTATCGGTTATCGGGTTTTGCTGTTAACGGCTCTCATCGTTTATCGGCTGAGTTTCTACAAGTTTCGCTTATTCAAAGTAACTAACAAACAAAAAAAGGCATATTCTCCTATTTGTTCTCTGCTTCTACTACTTCTTCCTCTTCCTCCTCTTTCTCTTCTTCACCATAAAAAAAAAAACAACTGTATATGTATATTTAATATCATTGTCATTGTCATCTCATTGATTAGGGAACCGAAGATATTTGACTAACAAAAATAATGAAGTCAAACAGAAGCATTTCTATATATTGAGGAGTCATTGCTATGATCGATAATCGCTTATCGTTCATAGTTTATCGATTAATCTATGCATTTGTGGCTATTTGTTAATCAAGGTCAAGGTTGTACTTGTCTTTTTGTAAGTCTTAAATTATTTGTATTGTAGGTGATGATTATATGCATTTGTGAATGTGTAGAAGAAGGCAATTCTGTCAACAGGGTACATTTGTGTTGCTATTTGATAAGCGAATACCCTTGCCGATCTCTGTAGATATATATACATATATATATATATATATATATATATATATATATGTATATCAATATTCAACTGAAATTTAGTTCATTGTGGAACTAGTAGTAGTAGTCGGAATTGGTACATTTACGCTAAGCTTATAGGAACGATACGAGTTCAATCAACAATCAACATCTCTGGCAAGGGTATTTCAAGTTCGGTGCACCGGAACTTTCTCTTTCACTTCATTTCTATGTAACAAAATGTGCTAAAGTTGTTTGTATTTTTGTTTTTTTTTTTTGTCTACATTCCGCTTTTAGTTCATGCGAACTAGTTCCGTTAGTTGGCGAACTAGTTGATTTCGAACTACTGTTTACATGTATCTGTTTGTGTGTCTGTGTTAACTGAATCAATTGATATGCGCATTCGAATTTATACTCAATTCCCTGCAGTGAGTTTCCTTTGTTGGTTTATTGTCTTAAAGAATGTAAAATGTAACTATTGGAACTGGTTCGCGCGAACTGAACTGAACTTGAACTGTAGCACACTCGTAATGGGAGAATCAGAAATAAGTATAATTACACGCTACGACTGTAAAGAAGGCATTTTGATTGGGATTCAATTGGAATAATATTTATTTAAGTTGAGCTTTCCTCTCTCTCTCGCTCTCTCTACCTCTCTCTCTTACATATATGTATAATAACTGTTTGAACTATTTCTCCTTTGAAAAACAAATTTTGTTGTATAATTGATAAGGTATTAAAGTACTTAAGAGCTCACTTCTGGGTCATCTATATATATATGCTATATATATAGAGGGCATATACATATATACTCTATATATACATATATAGTCTTCTGTTTGGATTGTTGTAAATAAGTTTAAGTTATTCATTTATTTAATATTTTTTTTATTGCTGTATATAGTTCTTCTGCTTCTTCTTCTTTTTGTTGTTATCATAAAAAAATATATTTCACAACGAAAAAACAAAATATTAAAAAAAAATGTCATAAAAACATACTCTGTAAGTATGTTTGCAGCTCATTTTTATGTTTTCTTTTTTTTTTGTAATTTTATTTTTATTTTTTTTATTTTTAAAATTGTTTAATATTGGTACTATTGTTGCTTGTTGGTTGTTGCTTGTTCTTTATTGTAGTTGTATATATGTTTAGCTATATTTAAATATATCATATGGTTTGCTGTTGTTGTTGTTGCTGTTTAGTTATATTGTATTGGAAGAATCTGTGTGTTTACCCTGAGCACTTTTTCTGCTAGACAAAAAATATTACAACAAATAAAAGAAAAACAAAATATGTAAAAAAATTGTTATAATTATTATTTTTTTTATGTGTACGTATTGTTGTTGTTAAATAATAAATATATAATTTTTTTTTATAGTACGCAAAAATGAGGCCAAAGTGAATTCTTTTTTAGAAACATTTTTTGATGTTGTTTAGACTTTTTTTTCGAAACTTGTATTTTGGTTTTTGAGTTTTTGTAATTTTGAGTTTTTGAAATTTTGTTTGAAATTTATTTTTTAGTATTTATTGTTTTATGATTTTGTTAGTTGAAATTTTGGTTTTGAGATTTTAAAATTTTATTTTTTGTTGTTGTTTTTATGCGAAATTGTTTTAATTGTTGTTGTTGTTGTGTGCCAAAGCTTTTGATTAAATACATTTTATTCATAGATATTTGACAAAAGGTTTTTAGTTTTTTTTTTTTTTTTTTTTTGCGGACTTGGAACAAAAAGTTAAGTTCGTTAATCGTAGATTGTATTGAATATAGTCATATGTATGTATGTATGCATTGTATGTATGTATGTATGTATGTAATTGTATTTAGTTTATATATAAATTCGACTTGTATGCAAATCTAGCGTAAATCTTGCCGTCCTCATTCTGTCCATTCAAATTGTTTGCTTAAACACCTATGCATGTGTGTGTGTGTGTGTGTGTGTGTAGTGTGTGTGTGTGTATGTTGTCAGGTCAATCTCACTAGAATTAAATTCTATTTATGTTGCTGTACAAGTTTAATAATTAGGCATGCTTAGCTTCAATTTGCAATATATGCGAGATATAGTAGTATATATATATATATATATATTTATGTGTGTGTGGGAATTTATATGTATATGCATATATGTGTATATATATATATATATACATATATATTCATATATAAATAACTTGCTTTGCTTACTTTCTGTTTTTATTCCAAATATATTATTATTTTATTGTATAAGTATGTATATACATATATATATATATATATATATATATATATATATATATATATATATATATATATATATATATATATATATATATATATATATATATATATATATATATATAACTTTTACTACTTCTGTATATATACCTATATCATTTAAATTCCTGTTTCCTTTAAAATGCAATTTTTGCAGTACGCCTAATGATATTCTGCCTTACTCTTCTGCTTCTCCTTCTTCCTCTCTCTGTATGTGTGTGTGTGTGTGTGTACTTGTATTGGATTATAACTGTTTATTTGATATTTGCCTCTACTGCTTGTGCTGCTAGCTAGTATAACTAAGGGGAAACGATAAGCACTCAAATCAAACTGAAGCTTCTCCAACTGCTCCACTTTAATATATATATATATTATTATACATATATCATATATATATGATGTCTTTATATTCAATTCGAGTCTAATTATGCTGAAGAATCGCCGTCGTGCAGGCTGCACTATGCATGCGCTTTATTATGTTTCAATATATTTGAGAAGCGCATAGAAGGCGGTCTGTTTTTTAATTTAATTTACCAAACAATTACTGAAGTTTGTATTGTTATTGTTTTAATAAGCGCTCTACAATTTTTTGGTAATTTATTTTCGTTATTTTTGTTTTTTTTTTTTGCCTAAAAAGTTTTTGTTTTCGATAAAATTTTGACTAAAAATTTGTATTAGCATTTTACATACATATATGCAGCAGTACCTGCTAGCTGCTCATTAGCGATATATCTATATATATATTCGTGTATATGTGTGTGTTAAAAAAAGAAAATCTGGCAACTTGACATATATTTAAAAAAATTAAAAATAAAAAACCAATTAAAACAAGCAAATAGAAAAACTAGAAAAAATGAAAAATGAACATGTGAAACACAAATGTAGTTTTTTTTTCTGCTGGTGTTGTTGTTGTTATTGTTGTATGTGTTCTATTTAATAAATTGCAATTTATTTTTGTATATTTTGCTATGATTTTTAATTTTTTTTTTCGATTTCGTCAAGGAACTTGTTGAAGTGTTTTCAAATGGCGTCTTGAAATTAAACAAGTTAACAAAACATTTTGAATATATAAGGCCCACGGTGCACAGTGAACCAAAGTAAGGAACTTTTGATCACAACTTAAGAGCTAAGCAAAAAAAAAAATAATAAAAAAAAAGAAAAACCTTAAAAACTAAACTTAATGAAATTAGGAAATATTTATGAAACATTTAATCATAATAATAATAATAATATTTAGTATATATATGTATGTGTGTATGTGAATGATATCGGTGTATGTGATCTTAACACAATGAATGAATGTAAATGATATGCGAAAAAAGAAAATGAACCAAGAAACGGTATTGGAATCAAAATCGGAACCCAAAAACGTCATTCAAAAATAGTTGTTTGCTTCAACTGCATGTTTTTTTTTCGTTTAATTTTTAATTTTGTTTTTATTTTTTCTTCATTTTTTTTTTTGTATTTTCCTTTTGTTTTTTGTTTTGTTTGCTTTTTGCTGACACAATAATTTTCTCACATAACTTACAAATTCATTGTGTGTTTGTTGCTGTTATTTACTAAGCGCAGAAAAAAAATTAAACCAAATAGAATTTCGAAAACATAGAAGAATGCATAATATTTGGATTTGAATACATATGAAAAAAATATAGTAAACTTAAAGTTGTTGCCATGATTTTTTTTGTTTTTGTTGCGCTAAAGCTAAATAAATTTCATATAAGTTGGTACAATATAATCGTAATAATCATAATAATAACATTTGCTTAGATATTAAATTAGAAATATGAAAAAAAATAATATAAATATATATATATATATATATATATATATATATATATATATATATATATATATATATATATATATATATATATATATATATATAATATATATATGTGAATATATATAGTAATAATAATAATAATAATATTTGTTTATATGTATGTTTAATATAATAATTCAATTAATTTATAATAGAAATTGTTTCGTTTGTTGTTACGCAGAGACACAGAGCATAAAACACATATTTTTGTTGCAGTGCGAAAATAATGCAAAATTATATTAACAAATCAAAGATTCAAGTCAGCTAGACGCTGTGCAGCTATGACTTTAACTGGGCCAAAAAAAAAAAAATTATAGAAAACCCCTTTCAACTTCTTCTACGCTTGGAATGTTTCTCTCACTTTCGCTGCGGCTGTTACCTGTTTCTTTGCGCATTTTGGCGGCCATAAAAATTAAAAAAAAAATTAATATATATATATATATATATATATATATATATATATATATATATATATTTATATATATACATATTTATCGCGATGTATATATATTTATATATATACATATTTATCGCGATGTATATATATTTATATATACATATTTATCGCGAATCGAGAAGTGGCGAAAAAGCGTTTTTATTTTATGTTATTCTTATTTAGCTTTGCTTTTTAAATTTCATATTTTATTTTATTTTTTGGTTACGTTTAATTAATTAATTAATTAATTAATTAATTATTGAGTAATAGTTTTTGTTTATAATTTTGTTTCTAAAAGGCCGAAAATCACAATTTTGGTTTTGTTTTGTTCCTAAACGTTAAATTTTGTATGCTTTTTGCTTTATTATTTTTTATTTAATTTAGTTTTTATGTTAAATTATTTATATTTTTTATATTAATTTTATGCAAAAAAAGGTTTTTTTCTTTTGTTGCATTCTTAACATCACAAAGTCGAATTGATGCCTGTTGGATTTCCATTGTTGTTTACATAATATATTTCCTTTTATTTTATCCCCGCCCCAGCAAGCCCCCGCCTCTAATACTGCGCTCCCTGCGTGAGAAAAAAGCCAACAACATAATCTTTTCCTCACTTCTTTTTTTTTTGGTATTTTTTGTTTGTTTAGTTTTCGAAATGCAAAGCGAATATTCATTGAGACTAAAGTTTGAATTCTCAATTTTTTAAATACGTTAATTTCACATATTTTTGTTTTTTAATGCTATCACAGCCAAATTGTTTAATCCAAAAAATGTTTGTTTCCTTTTCGCTACGTGTTTGTTTTTCTCTTCTCCACATTATTTTTTTGTTTTTGGAATTTTGCTTTTTTTTTGTTTTGTTTTGTCGAAAAGTCTTGTTTGTTTTGCTTTTTTTTTGTTTTGTTTAAAATTTTGAATTTTGAATTTTGCCTAGCGTGCATTTTGCTTTTGGTTAAATATTTTCAATAATTTTTTATGCATTTTTGTCACTTCATGTGCGCATTTTGTTGTTGGTTTATCGCTTTTCATTTCATTTCGTTTCTATTCAGTTTTGTTGTCAAGTTAATCCGTTAATCCAAAATGCGCAAGGCCGCCAAAAAAAAAAAATTCACTTTCTATATACGATTTATATATTTATATATATGTCTAGCCTGACCAGAGCGCGCCCAAACGCTGTTGTGTACGGTTACTTTGTTTTTGTTTATAATATAATAGATTTTTGTTTTTTTTTTTGTTATAATTTTGAGATCGATTTGTATTGTGTTTTTGTTTATGTTTTTGCTTTCGCTATACACTCCGGACTTAGGGCTACGGGCTCCGGGCTCCGGGCTCTGACTATGAAAAGGTTTTTGCGGTCAGCCAAGCCAGAATTCTGAGCTCTTGTTGTTGCTGCTGCACAGCGTTTAGCGTTTGAATTTGAATCCAAAAAAAAAATATAACAGAAATAAAAGTTGTTTTTGTAGTTGCTTTTGTTTTCTTGTTGCCTAAGAACTAGCAATCACTTCGCATTCTTGCAAATGTTTAGCCAAAAGTTTCTAAATTTCGTTTTTACTTGTTTTTTTTTTCGCTTAGCACAAATTAAAAGCTAGTGTTTAAAGAAAGAGTTTGTTTTGTGTGTGTTTTGTTTCTTTTTTGGTCAAAGCAAAGTAAACTGAGCGACAAAGTATAAAAAAAAACAAAAATTAGCTGCAAACAGTTGGCGACGCGGCGACTTCTTCGTCTGCGTCTGGCCCCAAAAAGTAGGCAACGAAAATTGTTGGCAATCAAAGCGAACGTAGCTTGATGTGTGTGTGTGTGTGTTTGTGTGTGTACACGTGTGTCTGTGCGTGTGTGTGTGTGGCTGTGTCTGCAGCTCAGCTAAGTGAATTACCCAGCAAAGCAATTGAACTAGGAAAGTTAAACAAAAGCCGCAAGCGACAAAGTTGAAACTGAATTTTCAAGGAAATTGCAAACGAATATCGATTAACGATAAATCATCTATGTATATATATGTATATATAGAGAAGTTATATTGTAGCAAATGAGACCTTATCATCAGCAGATTATAAATTCTAACTCAACTCAGCATTTGCTACAATTTCTATAAATATTTATTACTGGTTCAATTCGGCCTAAACTGCTTAGCTGGGAGATTGATAGTATATATATATATATATATATATATATATATATATATATATATATATATATATATATATATATATAATATATCTTCTTCTTTTAAAGCTGTAAAATTTTGAATTGGAATTGAATTTAATTGATAAAAAATTGTATGCATTACTATTCCTTTAAGACATATGTACGTAGTTTTTTTTTGTTTTTTGTTGTATATATATATATATATATATATATATATATATATATATAGTATATATATATAGAGTTAAGATCACAGATATTCTATGTAATTCTGCTGCTTTGCATAATTCACGCGTATGTCTGTATTCCATGATTTCAACTTCTTCATCTACTGATTCTGAGTGTGCTTTACATTTGATGTATTCTTCTGCTACTTCAGCTGCTTATACAAATATGTTATATAGTTTTGTATATATGTATATATATATATATATAGGGGTTGTTAGTGTATATGTGGCTAAAAATTATTTAATGTCTGCTCTATACATGTGTATATATACGTGTGTGAGTGTGTCTGTGTGTGTATTTTGTTAGTCAAGCATGTGGCGCCATCTGTTGTCCTAAACGTGCATTGCCTGCTTAGGTACTTTACTAGACCTTGAATACAGAATTGAATCTCTATATGTGTGTGGGTGTGTGTGTGTGTGTGTGTGTGTGTTGGTGTGTAGATATGTATGTGGTATACGTTCTAGTTGCTTTTGCGTTCATCGAGCAAGGGCAATAAATACGCACAAAAGTATGCTACAATTTGCTTCTTTCTTTGTTAACAGTTCACTTTGCTTTGCTTTGCTCTGCTATATATATATATATATATATATATATATATATATATATATATATATATATATATATATATATATATATATATATATATGTTTATGTATGTATATATGTATATATATATATACAAATATAAGTATGTAGATCTTTACTTGTTAAACTAATGTTACTTGTTATTGTATCAACTCGCTAATATCTCCATCTTCACTATGTTGATCAACATTCATTATCATGCTGTGTCATTACTTAAAAAGTTACATCACGTGTTCACTGTTCTTTTCCTATATCATTACTATATCGTATCTATATATGCATGTGTATATATATCGCATGTATATACATGTATATATATATGTATATTTATAATTATAATTTAGTATAATTTTTTACTTTTGTTTTTTTTTAACTTTTTCTTTACTTTCCGTATATATATATATATATATATATATATATATATATATATATATATATATATATATATATATATATGTCTTACGTTCTCTTATACATATATGCATGTAAGTATATATATATATATATATATATATATATATATATATATATATATATATATATATAAGTTAGATTCCTGCTACAACATTCACGCTGCACTTTCTCTCCCTCTTTTTCTTCTTTACTAAAATATTGTATAGAAAAAAAAAATATGATCAACGCTTCGATTTCATTTTTTTTTTGTTTCTTCTCCTCCTTTCACACTAAATTACGACATATTTTATATTATTTTTATTTTTCTTTTCGTATGCATTTTGTCGCTCCCATTTCCTTAGGGAGGCAAAACTTGTTCTGTGTGTGTGTGTGGGTGTCTGTGTGGCTTTAAAAAAAAATATGATCGCTCTTGGTATAAACTTCAACTTCAATTATAGCCAGCGATCGCTATACCTATCTCGCTTGCTCTCTCTTTGCTTTCAATATGTATATATATATATATAAATGTCTGTGTGTGTGTGTGTTTGTGTGTGTGTATGCGCTATGCTTCAGTAAAAGTTAGCAAATTCTATTTGCCAGTTTTTTTTGTTTTTCTTTCTTTTCTGTTTTGTTATTTGCCTCGTTTTTAGTTTTTTTGTTTTTGTTGTTTATATAAGTAATAAAATATGTACATATTATATATATATACATACAAACATACATACATATATGTATATGTATATATGTGTGTGTATATATATCTATGTGGGTGTGTGTGTCTCTAAGCTTTTTGCGCTTGTTGTCGCTTAAGTAAGTTCAAAATTGTTCTGCTCTATTGCTATCTCATTCTCGCTGCTGCTGATGCTGCTGTTGTTGTCTCGCTCTCATCAATTGTAGTTGTAATTGTTGTGGTTGTTGTTGCTGCTGTTGTTGCTATGCAAATAGTTTGCAAAATTGTTGTTGCTGATGTTGTTGTTGTTGTTGTTGTTGTTGTTATTGTTGTTATTATTATAATAGTAGTAGTAGTAATAATAATAATTTAATAACAAACTAAAATCGTTTCACTATTGCGGTAACTCGTCCTTTGTATCGACCGGGCTGGGTGACAGAAATTTGCGCACATATTTGGGAAAATGCGTTTTCTCGTGCGCCTTGAGGATCGTCGAGCGCGAGAATGTCTTTCCGCATATTTGGCATCTGAAGGGCCGTTCACCTGCGCAGCCCACAAATGGTCCAACAAATTGTTGTTTGTGGTTTGTAGTTTGCGGGTTCACAAAAGTAAGTTTAATATGTCAGATTAAATATGAAAATATAATAAAGTCAAGGAAAGCTCATGGAAAGGTGTGTGTGGGTGTAAAAAGTAGCTTAAAAGCTCTACGAATATCGAGCTATTGATCGCACGTAAAACAAATTCAGTAAAGCTTTCCAGACACTGCAAAATCTGCAAACTTTAAATGCAGCTTTCAAAGCTTTTTGAATTTACATTCTTGGAGACTTCCAAAGCTCTTTTATATTATTATTATATGCTTTAATTATTATTATGGCATTTGGGAATCGGAAACGCACTAAAGAATGCTCGAAACATTAAAGCTCTATACAAGAGCTTGAAAACTGTAGTTGTAGCTTTCAAAATTGTATTAATTTCAATTGTTAACTATTCAAGTTTTTTTATGAGTGTGCGAAAGAAGTTATGGAAGTCTCGAAAGCTCTAAGAAAATGGAGATGTTATTCGAAACAGAAAAGAATCTATTAAAGCTCTAAAGAAACTGCAATAGACGAAAATCCATAAGGAAGCTGAGCAGCTTTTAAAGCGATTTATGTTTGAAAGCTTTTGTGAAGATTAAGCTTTAAAATTATTTGAGCTTTAAGTAGACGAAAAGTTGATTGATAAACCTGAGCTGATCAAGCTAATCAAATGGTAAACAGCAATTGATTTTTAAGCTCTAGTAAATCAACTTTATATATAAGTATATATTTTTACGTATGACGAAATTAAATTGTTTCACTCAGGAGCTTTAGGAGCGCAAAGCTCTACTTAAGATTTGATTCATAAAAGCTGAAATTAATCGAACCCTTAACATATAATTGTCAAAAGCTCTTTGATTTAATTTAACCAAAAGCTTTTCAACAAAGCTAAAGTATTTCATATATGTGTATGCGTGTGTGTGTGTGTGTGTGATATAGAGTGAGCTGTAGTGGAGTTAGACTGCTTGGAGACTTACCCGTGTGCACGCGACAATGATCTTTCATGTGGTGGCGCAGCTTAAACGCTTTGCCACAAAACTCACATTTAAATGGTCGATCACCTGTATGTACCGACAAATGCGTGATCAGTGATGTAACATCGGGAAAACTTTTAGCACAGAACTTACACATGACAACACTATTCGGATCACTTGACGCGGCGAGCAACGAGGCGGCCGACGAGCCGGACTGCGCCGCTGCCGACGCTGCGGCGGACGTTGAGGGCGACGAGGAGCCGCCGCCGCCGCCGCTACCACCCATGCCCATGCCACCACCACCACCGCCAGCACCGCCGCCACCACCGCCACCACTGCCCAGCAGCAGGGCAGCGGATGTGCCCGCAATGCCGCCATTTCCGGATGTCGATGAGCCGCCCAGTCCGTGGCGACCGCCAGCACCGCTGGAGCCGGGCGCTCCGCTGCCGACGGCTGCCTCCAGGCAGCTGGCCGTCAGGCTTTGTATAGTGCAGGTGACTATCTCCATGTCAATGCCCAAGGCGGCGGCCACAGCGGCCGCCTGCTCCTGCGGATCGCTGCTGCTGGCGTTGGCCGCCATCGCCGCTTGGAACGCGAACTGCGGCAGGTGCGACAGATTCAGGTCGTGGGCGGTGCGCAGCTGCGGGTGAAGCCGGGCGGTAGGGTCGCGGAACTCGAGCGAGTGCGAGAACAAGTGACTCGTTAGTTTGCTTTGGTTGGGGAACGAGGCGCCGCAGTACATGCACAGCAACAGGTGCAGCGGCGGCGGTGGCGATGCCTGTGGCTGCTGCTCGTGGGCAGCGGCTGCCGCGGCAACGGCTGAGGCGGCGGCGGCTGCTGCTGCGGCGGCTGCGCTGCTGCTGCTGCTGCTGCTGCTCATGCCGCCGCCGAGCATCGCGCCAACGCCCACAGCGTGTTGTTGGGGCGATTCGGACGTTTCCTGGAACAAACACCAAACAAAAATCCAACATCAACTTCTTTACTACGTCTCTTATTTTTTTTTTTTTGTATTTTGTATTTTGCATTTTTGGTATTTTTTTTTTAGCTTTTTTGGAATTTTTCAGTTTCAGTTTTTGCTTGCAGTCGATCGATCGATAGTTTTTGCTTAGCTCTCTTTGTTATCGATATGAATGCCATTTATCTGTGTGTTTTGTTTTACATTTGTTTCTTATATATTTCGCTTCTCATTCATTGCTTTTTTGCTTTTCTTCGTTTTCTTTGTCTTTTTTACAACTATATTTAACTAGATTTTGTTTTGTTCTGCGTTTTTGGTTTTCTCTTTTTGCTTTTTATGTTCTTTGCAACCTCTCAACAAAAATTATTTTAAGTAAAAAAAAAAAAAAAAAAAAAAAAAACTAAAAATAAAACAAAACTATTTTTTTCATATTTTGAAATATTTTTCAAATTAAAAAAAAATTAATAAAAATTGAGAAATATTACGAAAATTATTTTACTATTTTTTTTTGCTGTTGTTATACTTTTACTCTTAAGAGACAGAGAATAGGAGAGACATCAAGATAGATATATATATATATATATATATGTATGTATATATATATATATATATATATATATATATATATATATATATGTATATATATGTATATAATTCTATATATATATAATATATATATATATATAGACATGTATAGAGGAGGCTAAGATGAATAGAGCGACAGAGATGGAGAGAGATTTAGATAGAGTTACAGAGAAATATATATCTATATATATAAGGTATATATACACATACATGAATATATATATATATATATATATATATATATATATATATACATATATATAGCAAGAGTTTCAACATGAAAGGAATCATAATCAAATGGCAAGGAAAAACAATAAAAATTGTACTTAAATTGAGTTCTTCTTTATTTTAGCTTCCAAAGAGAAAGGAAAAACAACAACAACAGAATATCGAAAATAGTTACGTTTACAGTTATCACGTTGGCTGTACTTTAAGAAACAACTTTTGCCTCTGCTCGCTAACGCATCAAACATTTTATATACTCTATATAAATATTTATATAAAATAGTAAATAAAAATAGATCAACTGATATATATATATATATATATATATATATATATATATATATATATATATATATATATATATATAAATATACATACATACATACATATATATATATATATATATATATACGAGTGGAAAGAGTTACAAAATAAATAAAATATTATTTTTTATAGTTTTTCTGCATTATATATATATATATATATATATATATATATATATATATATATATATATATATAATTTACTTTTTTTACACAAAATTGAAAAAGAGAAAAAGAAAAAAAACAGACAGAAAAAAAAATGAAGAAATAAACTATTTGTAATTAAATGATATATATCTTTGACATTTATGTGAAAAGTGTTGAAGTATTGAGAGTGGAAACTAAACTGAGGTAGAGAGCCAAAGAGCTTGGCGCTCCGCTAGCCTGGATTAAGTCAAAGTTGCTCAACTCTTAACTCTATGTTTAGATATATATATATATATATATATATATATATATATATATATATATATATATATATATATATATATATATATATATATATGTATATATATATAATACATATACACATATATATATGCTCGTATTGCCAGTAAAAACAAGAGGGGGGTATTCAGCATGTCTTTCGTTGTGTATTTTGTTGTAGTTGTTGTTTATTATCTATAACTGCTTTTGCTTTATATTTGCATTTGCATTTGCATTTTTCATTCTTCATTTTTGGTTTTTTTGTAAGTTATTTGCATTTCTAGAATTTCGATACATATATATATAAGATATATCTATATATTTATATATATAATTTTCCATTTTTTTTTTGTCTTTTGCTTTTGTTTTCAAGAAGTTGAATTTCGATTTTTGTTTGGGCGTTGTTCGAAAAACGTCGCATAATCGTACGTTAGGATTTGTTTTTTGGTTTTTTGTTTGATTTTGTTTCATTATAATTTTTTTTGTTTTGGTTTTTTGGTTTTTGGTTTTATTTCATTGTTTGACTTTTGATTTTACATATATTTTTCTTTGGTTTTTTTTTAAACATAATTTATATTATATTTTTGTTTTTGTTTCGGTACAAACTTATTTTAGAAAAAAATTATTTAACTTAAATTTCACGATTAGCATTTTGCACTTTTGGCGCAAAAAGAATTTCGTTAATTTGGGTCGCGCGCTTCGTTTGATCGGTAATTTTGGTTGAATTGAATAACGCTTTGGTGCGGAACTAGTTCTTTAAATCATGAACAAAATTTTGCTTTGGCAAAAAATCGAAAAAACAAAACGAAAATGATTTTCAAAAGATCTCAAATATAAAATTGAATTCGATTTGACATTTAACGTACTTTGCCACTTCTTCTTTGCTTTTTAACTTGTTGCTCAAAACCAAAAAAGAAACAAACAAAACAAAATTTAACAAAAATACAAATATAAATCGAGAAAATTAGGAATTAGAAAAAAACACGAATTATTGAAAAATCTTTTTGTTTTTGCCAATTTTTGCGTCAAAATTTTGTTTTTTTTTTTAATAAAAAATAATATAATTATAAATGCTTATAAGAAATTTTGAAAACAAGAATTAATAAACAATTTGTCCAAACGGAATTGAGTAAAAAAATATATAAATAAAATAAACATACAACATTTTTGAAAACAGTAGAAAACAAACTCAGCAGCTTTCTTTTTTTTCTCGGGCCAAATCGTGTTCTTTTTGTTTTTTCTTAAATTTTGATATATCAAATTAAAAAATTTTGGAAAAAATTTAAAATAAATTCAATTGAAATTCAAATTCAAAAAGTATTTTCCAAGAATTTTTTTCCGCTTTTTGCCCGCAGACGTACAGAAAATGGGAATGGGAATTCGAGTTCGAGTTCGAATTCGGTTTTAGATTTCACTTCTCTGAATAACTGGAAACTCAACTGAACTCTCGGAAAAAAATAAAAAAAAAAAAACAAAAAACAAAAACGTAGATCAACTTCTTGACAATGTCATAAACAAAAACAAAAAACATAAGTAATTTATTTGGAATGTGAAATCAAAGAAGGCATCAAAACAACTCTTGGACAAGTGGAAAATCAAAGTACAGTCACAGCTCAACTTTTGGAGTGTGTGAAGCAAGGAAAACATTTTGAGAAACAATTGGTTTTGAGGGGGGGGGGTGAGGGAATCGACAAACAGACTAGGTTCACACGCGACAGCTGGCAACGCCGTCTGGTTCTATAGTGAAAGCTGGCAACGCCTACACACAAATCGACGTTGGCAATGCCAGACGCGCAACGAATGGTCTTGACCAGAGATGAATACATATATAGTAGTCGTTAATACAGTTACATGAACTAATACATAAGGATATATATATATATATATATATATATATATATATATATATAAGAATAGAGAGAAATACCTAGAGTAATGATAGATCTGTTGACTTATATATATACATAAATATGCCACATATGACGAGTCACAAGAACATTTTCTGTTCTGTTCGGAATTGCTGTCAGAGTCCATCTGGTCACATCAGCCCACGCGAATTGGCAATTTGAAACTTAGTCTTAAAAATACCTTTGTGGAGTACAACAGCAATAGATGATATGGCACAAAGGCATATATTATGTATATATACGAGTATATAGTAAATATATATTTGTAAAACAGACAGAGCGAGTTAGATAGTTGTTAAAAAGAGTTAGACAGATAGACAGATAGATAGAGATAGAGATAGAGATAGAGATAGACAGTTAGAAAAAAACGTAATAGACACATAGTTATTTAGACAGATAGAGAGAGAGAGAGATAGATAGACAAAATAAAAATAAATAACGTTCTTGAACAACATCGAGGTACAAAAAACATCAACAAGTAAAATACAACAAACACACACACGTACACACACGCATACACGCTCAACAAAAAAAAAGAAAAAATAAATAAACATTTTAAAAAACTCTTTTAAGCTTAGCCAAATCCCTGAAATATAAATCAAACAAGGCTGAGTGCAAAATAAAAGAAAATCAAAATCACCAAAAACCCAAAAGTCAATGAAATGTTTAACGGGAAACTAAAACTGAAAGCAGCCAACTTAATGCGAGCGTTACCAAAGTGCCTGACGTGTTCTCACTGCCTAACATAGTTTAAAGTTTTTTTTTTTTTGGCTCTACTTAGTTTAACTTTCACTAGCTGCTTAACAATGAGTGTCCGTAATGCAAGTGCTGACACATCGATCAATTAGTCAAGTCATTTTGACTCACTCATTACTCGTTTCCCAATGAGTTGCATGCTTCATTTAGCGTTCGTCACTCTTTGTTCGGCCATGATTCTATTGAGAATCCCTTTGCTGATTTACTCGTTAGTTTCTACGGGCTTAGTAACGTCTGGGATAGTTGCTCACATTTTCCAACTGATCTCTCTGGTCTCGTCTCTTTCTACTTTATCACTAGAGTCCTGCTATTCGTTACTCTTAGCCTTCTGTTCTCGTTTCTCGTTTTTAATTCCCACTTAAGTTTGCCTACTCCTTATTTATTATTTATCGTTCTCGCTACTCGTTACTTTTCAAAAGTTTCGATGTCTGAGTCGCTCTATTCATAATTTGTATCAATCAAATGAGCTTCGCTCGTCACTCGTTACTTTTTTTTTACTAGAGTCTCTCTATTTTTACTTGAGCTTCGCTACTCGTTACTTTTAGCATCTACAATATCTCAGTCTCTATATTCGTTACTTCTAGCACTTAAATTATCTTAGTCTCGTCGGTCGTTACTTCATTATTAATTATTCGAAGCTACTCTATGAAAGTCTCGATATTTGTTAGTTGAGACAGTTTCCATATGTCAGATTCTGCATTTTTTTTTTACTTTTGCCTTTTCCTCATCACCTGTTACTTAGAGCTACTAGAGTCTCGTCACTGGTTCCTTTGAATTCATTTGACATTCAAGTTAGCCAATTCTTGTTACACGTTACTTATTATACAGTTGTTATTTAATTGAGACTAGTTTTGTCATGCTTTTGGCATTCAAGTTAACCTAGTCTAGTTGGTTTTCATTTAAGTTAACCTAGTCTCGTTACTCGCTACTTGACTAGAAGAGTCGCGCTACTCGTTACTTTCTATACACTTTGCACAGTCTCGTCACTCGTTACTTTACTAGAAGAGGTTCGCTACTCTTTACTTTGCAATCAATTGTCTTTTAGGTTAGCTTAGTCTCGCCACTCGTTACTATACTTCTTGTACTCGTTACTTTTAATTCATTTTTAATTCATTTATCCCGTCACTTGCCCATGCGCGCTGCTTTCTAACTTATTCAAGCCGACAATCATCACTCGTTACTTTCGCTGTCGCTAGTCCAGTCTGGTCGCGTTACCATCTTCACTATTACTAGCTCACCTGATCCTCTGCAAGATGATGACAATTATTTTTGTTTAGTTTTTTTTTTTTTCGATGTAGATCATTTGAATAATAGTTGTACTAATATGAATGCAATTTATTGAACATTGGAAATGAAAATCTAAGACAATGAAAATCATATACAGTAAACATACATATAGAGAGACATACATACATACATACAGACAATACATACATATATATAAATATGTATTATTGAAAATGTCACATAGAATATATAACGAAAAAATAAATACATTTAGCTTATGGAAAAATAGAACACACACATTTACCATTTACATAAACGAACAACGAACGAACGATTTATGTAAAAGCGTTCCACATTTAGATAATACATAGATATATCAGAAAAAAATACATATTTTATATATGTAAACGAGTGTTGGTGTGTGTTTGTGTGTAGGTGTAAGTGTGTGTGTGTGTGTGTGTGTGTGTGTGTGTGTGTGTGTGTGTATGTGTATAGCATCAATGTTGTTAATTTGAGTTTTGATTTTTTCTTTTTGTTTTTTTTTTTATTTTTTCGTTGATTTTTTGTTTGTTTTTTTTTTTATATTATGTAACTTAAAAAACACCAAAAGCGCTTTAGTACGATATTTTTGTTTGTTTATAATTAATGCATTTTTATAGATAATATTTATAGTTGTTTTTCTTTTCTTTTTTCTATTTTTTTTTCTTTTCTTTTTCTGTTAATTGCACAACGTTCAGGGAACATGTTTGGTTTTTACTGGACCCCTCTTGTTTTCTAGGTTGAATTGATGGATTGAGTATGCTAATATCAAATATCTACTACTTCTTCTTCATCTTCATCTTCTTCATCTTCTCCTGCTTGTTCTTTTCAATATTTCTGTTTTCTTGTCTTGATTTTTTAATTTATTTTTTTTTTTTTTGATTATTATTAATATAATAGAGTATGTAAAAGCACAACACACAGTTTGACACATTGAAATATTTTTAATAGATAGTTAATTAAACAGCGAGAGATAGAGACAGAGAGAGAGAGATAGATAGATAGATAGATACAGATACAGATAGAGAGAGAGAGAGCGTGTAAGACAAAGACAGCAAGATAAGTAGCAAAAAGTCACATACATTAGTATATACTTATTAAGTATTAAATATATTCAAAGTATTTCAAAGTAAATCAATTCATTAATAAACAAATTAAGTAGAAGAAACTAAAAATATTCCACTAGCGAAACATATGCTAAGTTATCGATTGGAAGTCGCCTCGCGGCATGGAAATTGTGTGTATAAAAGCAAAAAAATTTCAATTCAAATTTCGGGATTTTTCTCAAGTCGGGAATGGTCCAAATTTCATGTGCAGTCAAATTGGGTTCGATTTTCTTTTTTGGTTTTTGAATTTTGTTTGTCTGTTTTTGAATTTTGATAAATTTATTTTTAATTTTTTTTTTTTTTGGGTTTTTGGTTTTATACGATTTTTTTTTTTTGGTTTTGGTTTTTGGTTTTCATAAAGCGCAAAATCTAAGTGTGGAATTATGTACTCTTTTTTTGTGTATTTTCTTTTGGTATTTTTCGGTATTTTTATGATTATACTTAAGCTAAAATGTAGTACGAAACATGCAAAAAATACTAGATTATGATATGATACACAAAGGCAAGTGTGATAACGGCTACGAGTTGCAATAAATGAGTGAGGAAAAGTCTAAGCTTATATATACATATATAAATATATAGTAGATGTGTGTAGGTGTGTGGGTGTGTGGGTGTCTGGGTGTGTTTGTGGGAAAGACTTTCTGTTGAGATAACATAAAAAATAAATCATACAGAGAAAGTTAGGAATTGGGATCTGTTTGAAAGTGAAAAGTGAAGAGGAAGAGCTTCGTAAAATTAAGATAACGGAGAAAGAGATATATGCCAAGTAAGCCTAAGCAAAGGTCAACAAATTCTATTCTATAAATGTGGCATAAAGACTCGATTGTGCAGAAAAAATCGATAATAATCGAAAAATGTATGTTTCAATGTGAAGAGACGGGGTATTTTCTAGTCAATCATGCCTAGCATTGAAATCTGAGCAAGAGCTTTGCTTTTAAAAAATTAATCGAAATAGCTATCGATAAAAGTCGACCGAACAGGATATTTTTATAGCAGTCATAAGTATTTTCATTGGAAAAACAATATTTCGAAGCACAATTTGAGTAAGAAGTTTGCTCTCAAATTCTTAATCGCCTTATTTATCGATAAATATCGCTTTAAGCAAAATTTCACTTTATCACAAATCCAACTAATAAATCAAAATTGAACGCTTTAATGTATAGCCGAGCACTTTTCAGTTCGTGGCTGCACCAGTGACTTACAAAGCAAGCAACAACCAGAACAACAACAGCTACAGCAGCAGCAGCAACTACTCTAAATAGCGTATAAATATATATATATATATATCGGTATGATGTGGCTATGTTGCGTGATTTGCCATTTGGGCAACCTTTTTTCCCTCTTCCTTCGTCCTTCTTTTTTGTTTGGTGCCAAAGTCGCTTTCCATTAGGCAAATTGCAGTGCGGCGCGGCTGTCGCCACAAACGAACTGCGGCTTATTATTCAATAAGGCTGCAGCAGCAATGTGGGTCACATGTTTCACTCTCTCCAGCTGTGTGAGTGTGTGCGGTCAAATGCCAGACACACTGCTGGCCACATGGAGTTAGACCAACTAGGACTGGCACTCGCATCTTTAACCAACATATGCCAGTCCTCAGCGCACACACACAATTGTTTTCCAATCGAAGCGAGATGGCCGTAGCATCATTGGCACTGTGTCGTTGAACTGTTGCAAGTTCAACGCGCCACCTTTTTGGCTAATGGAATCATTAACAGCGCCACAGACGAGCGACGACAGTTCCACTGGCTCTAGCTTCGCACACTCATGCCGTTTAATGTCCTGCGCTGCGTCTGTCAGTCAGCGTCCAGGACACTCACACCAAGCCAGGCCAACTGCATCGACAGGCCGTCCACAGACCTTGCCAGCCATGTCAACGTCTGCGTCATCGTCTTGCGACTTTTCGTTCGTCGTCGCCATAATAATAATCAAATATCGATCGATGTGCGTCTGGTTTTGCTTTTTCGGCTCTCGCCTTCTTGGCACGACAATTTTCGACGGTCGACGGTCGACGGTCGACGGCCTTCTGCTAACATACCCTAGCCAAGAGTCTGTTGGCATTCCATATGATATCTGGTTCATAGATATATTAAAATAAATTTATTTTGATATATATACTTCAATTTTCTAGCTATTCTATTTTTTGCTGATTTTAGTTTTTAGTTTCTAGCTGCTTTCTGACGGTTTACGGCCTTAGAGACTCTAACCTTGAGTCTAAGACATTTACACAGTATATATAAATTTATGAATATATATAGTTCAAGCTTCCAGCTTTTCTCTCTTTATGGCTTTCTATTTCGCATGATCTTCTCAATATACTCTCACCTAGAGTCTGAGACATTTGGTATTCTATATCATGAGGTGGCTTATAGACATATATTGAAATATATAGTTCCATCATCTAGCTTTTCTTTTCCTGGATTTGCTCTTAGGACAATTTCCAGAACTCTTCCCTATAGCCATTCGTTAAGATTCCAAGTGGCTAACGCTGTGCTTATGCCATATAGCATATAGCCATATATACTAATATATCATCAATCAATCATCAAATTTTCTAAGTATATAGAATATATATAGTAGCATCTTCCAGCTTTCTAGGCTCTTCTCGTTATCAGTTCTTTTAATTTTCTTCAGTGGATAGGGTATTTGCTAGTCGTTCATCTAATTGGCTCTCCGCACAGTTGCGTTTTTTCCTTTAGTTAGCTGCCTTTTGGGCTAGGTCTGTTGGTTTCTTTTCTTCTTCCATTTGCCCTTTCCTTTCCTACTACTGCATTCCTTATTATTTTAGTTTTCTTGCTTTGTTTTGCATTGTTTGTTGCACTTAAAGCTCTGTCGCTTTGCCGTTGCACGTTTGTTGCTCCGCTCGAATTTTAATATTAAAATCGCATTTTTAATGAAACTCGTTGAGCAGCCCCCAATCCGACTCCCCCTTCCCACTCCGCAGGCTCCAAAATAGACGCAAATAGATGACGCATACGACGCATTTGGCAAGAGGAGCCCAACTCACACACACACACACACACACACTCGCACTCGCACTCACACACACATGCATATGTTAGGGCAGCAGATAGCAAAGGGTTGCAGCCTTTAGTAAATTTGTCGTTTTTTTTCGTTGTATTTTTGGGTGCGGAGGCGGGGGCCAGCTGCAGCAGCCGTTAGAGCGGAAGCGACTATTTGAAATATATGTATATATATATATATATATATACAATTTTTTCGTAATATTTTTGCACAAATTATTATGTATTGTTATAATTTTTGCATTTTCTATTTTTTACAGCTTGTGCATTTTGTGAGCAAGAAGAGCAATGCAAACACACAACAATAACACACACACACACACAGTTAGACACACACACAGGCAGCTGCATTGGGCGCTCGAAAGTATGCAACAATATTTTAAGCGCTCGCTTTTTCGGCCTTTCGTGTGCTCATATGTGTGTGTGAGTGTGTGTGTGTGTGGTAGGAGTGTTTTGTAATATTTTTTTGTTTTAATATATGTATATTCATATAAATATACATATATATATTTTTGTGTGTGCCGTTTGACGTTTTGGTTATGGGGGCTTGGGCTGCTGTTATGGCCTGCGCTGCTGCCTGATTTTTAATAAAAATAAAATACACCAACACACACGCACACACATCACAAGGCTTGGGCAAAATGCAAACAGCTAAAGTAGTCGAAAGATACAAAAAAAAAAAAAAGAAAATGTGAAAACAAATATAAAAAGCGCAGCCCAAACAAAAGTCAGACATTGAATGCAGCACGCGTTGGGTTTGGGCTGAACTTCACTTTATTGCTAGAATGGGAATGGGGCATGAGGCATGGGGCACGCGCGCTCTCCGGGCTTAAAGCAGCCTTTTGGCCAACAACTTCAAATGGCCAAGTGCCAAGACATGCCAGAGCGGCAGAGATAATGAAAAGTGTTCAGGCAAACCAATGCCAAGCAACTACTTTTGGCTTAGCTCAATTTGGGCAAGACATGAGAAGCGCATAGAAGAGTCGCCTGATGTCATGCCTTTATAAGAGGCGGATTACTGACTCATATTGAAGTGAAGACAAGTGCAAGAAAAGCAACTAATTGAAAGCTTGTTGAACTCTTTTGCCTGTTATCGATAACTATCACTATATATATATATATATATATATATATATATATATATATATATATATATATATATATATATATATATATATATATATATATATATAAATGTATATGCATTTTGCATGCTGCCTGCATAGTAAGGCGGAGTTCCAAGTGCTAAGGCCTAGTCCGGCCTTCATTTAAAATTATTTGAAGTAAAACCAATTATCGATACTTATCGATATACATATATTTGTTTTGATATAAGACGCACAGCCTTAAACCTCGACGACTTATCGATATATATGCATGCGACTGCCTGAATTTGACTATTGCATGTTGATCACAGCAAAGCCCACTTTAAGCCCTTGGCAAACATTCCGTTATGCTGAGCTATTAGCCTAGCCACTCCACGCCACGCCACGCCACGCCACGCCACGCAACGCCATGCCCGCTAAAAATTGCGTTGGCCACCCCCGCTTCACGCGCTGCGAACGCATTCAGTGGCCCATGGTGCTGCGCCCAAAAATAAAAATAATAAAAATACAAAGCAACAAAACAAAAATATATAAAAAAAAAACACACACACACACAAAAAAGAAGCACTTGAAAAACTTTGCAATCAACGCGGCGGACTGATTACAATGCCCGTGCAGCGCAGTCAGCGGCGCAGCCCGCGCCGGCACTGCGAGTGGAGAGATCGAATGCGAGAGCGTGAGAGGGAGAGGGAGAGAGACGTGCATAAATGTGCAATGTGCGTGGAGTTTTCCAGGAGTCAAAGTGCTAGCTTACACACACAAACACACACACACACACACACGCACGCACACATGCATGAATCCAATATATTTTCGCTTTGGCATTTGTTGCGTTTCGAGATATTTGTTTGGACGTCGTTGTATTTTGGTTCCCTCTATGTGTGTGTGTGTGTGTGTGTGTGTGTGATTGACAGTTGCCCCATTGATAAGAGCTGGCGTTAGTGCTGGCGGAGTGGCGCTGGGGGCCGCCAGTCATTTCATATTTTTTTATAATTGAAATGCGACTGCCTAAATGCAGTCGAAAGTTATGCGAGCCTACAAAAAAAATACAACAACAGCAACAAAAAAACCGCAAAAAAAAATATATATATATATGATACGCATACGCAGCTAAACAACAACAGAGCAAGGGAGAGAGAAAGAGAGAGAGAGAGAGAAGGGGGATGGGGGGCGGGGGTAGGGGGCAGAGACGACGACGACGATGACGCTGCATAAAATGCAAGCACAGCGACAGTTGAGCGTCGGCCTAAAGGTATGCTACAAAAGGAAGAAAAAAATTGCATAAAGCAAAAGCAGCAAAAAACGACGACGACGACGGCGACGGCGACGGCGACGGGGACGGGGACGCAGCGAGCAGGCAAATGAAAACGTGAAGGCGAAGCAGGAGAGCGAGCGAGCGAGCAAGCGTGTGAGCGTGAGTGTGTGAGTGAGTGTGAGTGAGCGAGCAGGCAAAGTCAGACGAGCGGGTAAGAGAAGTTTACAAAAAAAAAAAAGAAATACACAGAAGTAAATAAAGAAGGTATTTGTTTCAAAATTAAATACGCACGTGTAAATGTGTGTGTGTGTGTGTGTGTGTGTGTGTGTGTGTGTGTGTGTGTGTGTTCAACTGCAGTCTATGCATAAAAGCAAAGGGTAAAAGAAAGCAAAAGTTGTTGCTGCCGCTGCCGCTGCTGCTGCTGCTCATGTTGTATTTTTGCCGTTATTATTTTTATTATTCTTATAATTTCTAGACGTGCCCAAACAGCGCAGAAGAAGAGAGAGAGACAAAAAAATAGCAGCAAAAAAAAAAGGAAAGTGTAAAAGCAAAAGTATTTATGAAGCAGCAAATGCGGCTGGGCTAAGCTGGGCAACGCGCGCTATGGTGGAGAGTGGGAGACTGGGAGAGTTGGAGAGTTTGAGAGTGGCTGAGCATATGTAGAGTGCTGTAGAGCAGGAGCAGAGCCATTTACACACACAACTGTGTGTGTGTGTGTGCGTCAATGTCCGACACCGACTCCAGACAGCGTGTGTGTGTGTGTGTGTGCGTCGCTTTGCTGCTATTTATTTTTCGGTTTTTGTTTTTTAGATAAATTTTTATTTGAATTTATGCACATGTGCGTTGCACACGTGTGTGTGTGTGTGGGGTGTGCGCTACGCAACATTTTGTGGACATTATAGGCTGAGCTAATATATGGGTATATGAATATATATAGATATATATATATATATATATATATATATATATATATATATATATATATATATGTAGTACATTGCCAAGCTGCAATTGTCACATATGCCTATCGATAACTTGAATCGTTTTGTTATCGTTATCGTTGCTTACAGCGCCTCCAGTCAGCTGAGCTGGTCGAACATTTTCGACATTGCGACTTCGTTTGGCTTGACGACTGCAGTCGTCGCTGCGTTGCGTGTCGCTTGGGGTCGCAGCACACAGCACACAGGTTATACTGTGCAGTACCCCTAGCCCCTAGCTCACACCAGCACACACACACACACACACACACACACACACACCCTCCCCCCCCCCCCTCTGCGGCCCTGAGCCTTATGTGCGTCGCTTAAATTCGTCAAGCGTTGCAACAAAGTGCGTTTTGTACTTTTTCTTTGCACTGGCGACGGCGACGACGCTGTCGTCGTGTTGACGAGCAAAATACTCACACACACATGCGAAAAAGAAATGGCAAAAGCTTTCGCACACACACACACACACACACTCAGGCAGCAGAGCCAAGAAATATAATAAAAACGACAGCGACTATTTTTTTTTTGTTTTTGTTTTTTTGTTTTTTGCTGCTTGTTCACAAAAAATGTGCGCTTAAAAAGGCAGAAGCGGCGACATTTTAGCAGCAAGGGGGGCTGGCAGGGGACAGCCCAAGCGTGTGTCGAAAAAAGAAACAAACGCGGAAATAAGAGAAAATCAGAAGAAGAAGAAGACGAAAACGTAATGTGAAAATATATATTTTTGCCGGAAGCTAAAAATGTTGTTTTTTTTTTATTTTTTAATATTTTACAGCCGCTGACGTCGCTGCCGCCACCGCTGCTGCTGCTTCGCAAAGTACAGTTGTGCGCGCTGCGCCTAAATGCACGCTTCAAGCACTTTCAACTGGCTGCCAAATTATTATTTGATGTGGCAAGAGAGCGGTTGGGGGTGCTGGGAGGGCAGCCCGTTATATCTGCCACAAAGGCGCCGCCTTATCAATGCACAAAATATTGAAATTGAAAAACTGTAATATGTTTTATTTAATTATTTTCGAATGCAACTTTTCGCTTTTCGCTTTTCGTTTTGTGACATTTTTCTCATTTGCCCCGTTTGGCATTTTGTATTGTCGCCGGTGTCATAAATTATGGGCGACCATAGGGAAAAGGGCAAGAGACAGAGATAGATAGAGAGAGAGAGAGAGAGGGGGGGAGGGCTATTTGAAACACGAAATGACAAAACAATGAATGAGGCCAAACGGCAGCGCGACTCTCTATGCGCTTCTCATGCTGCGATAGCGTGGATAGTTTGGAACTCACAGTTGGAATTTGAAGTGATGTAATTTTAAAATTTGAATAACTGGAAATGGGAACTTATAATATATGTACAGCTGTCTCTCCATGCGCTTCTCATGTTGTGAGAGTGTGGTTCGTTTTGCGAACAAATAGAATTTGAAGAGGGTTTTGCTATTTTGTTCTGTAGCTTTGGCATTTCAATATTTAGAAATGGGAAATTTGCTTATTAATGGGACCCTCTATGCGCTGATCATAGAGCAACGATTGGTTAGCTTTGGCCCTGGGCTGTAAATAACGTAGCTCTAGGGTAAAATTATTATTTTTATATTTTTATGTAACATCACTGCCAAAAATTAAGCACTGAGCGACTTTCTATGCGCTTCTCATACAGTTAAATGAGACTATCTATGATTAAATATTGTATTTAAGCAAAATGTATATTAAATTGATTTAGTTTTTATATTTCAATACCCACAAATACCAAATTGTGACTTTCTACGCGCTTCTCATTGTAAAGTGAGGCTAGCTTTGATTTCAATTTCTTTATAAAGATCTTCTTTAGCAAATCGATACAATTCTTAACAGATATGAACAAATTGTCGACTTATGCAGGGTATCTGCTCCAATGCCCACGGTCCGACTGTACGTTTTGGGCCATATTGAAAATTATAGTGTCGTAAACATGCAACTGCAATAGCCACGGACAACAACAGCAGTAGCAGCAAAAAAAATTAAATTAAAATAGAAAACAAACTCTCGAACATGGTCAGCAAATAAATAAAAAATGGCCAGGATAAAAAGGCTAAAAAAAGCGACACAAAAAATAGTGAAAAAACCGAATTGCAAGCGGAAATTGCAATAGCAATGTTTTGCCACTGTGTATATATATATATGTGTGTGTGTGTGTGTGTGTGTGTGTGTGTGTGTGTGTGTGAAGTAACAAAATCCGCTGGCCACACAAAAACAACATTAGAAACCAATGCAAACTAAGCTGAAACACAAAAGGAGCAGAAGGAATGGGCGGAGAGAGATAGGGGATGAGAGAGTGAGAGAAATGACATTTTGCTGGGCGAAAACTTATTGCACAGAGTGTTTACAATATAGTGTAGATATATATATATATATATATATATAAATATATATATATATATATATATATACATATATATGTATATAGGTATATAGCTAAGTATACAAAGTGGGGGAGTAGGTATGTGTGCGTGTGTGATAGAGATAGCAATACGTATAGACAAAAATACGAGTGGTTTTTTATTAAGATAGAAAGAGAGCGCACTACAACATGGAACAACAATAACAACAACAAAGAGTATAAAAGAAGAAGAAATAAGTAAAATAAAAATTTATATACCAAAAAAATATCACATTATAATATTATCTATTGTAATATATATATATATATATATAATAGATATTATAATGTGGTATTTTTGTGCTTGTAAAAATTTTTTTTTATATATATATACGTATATATGATAAATAAAAAAATATGTATATATAAATATATATATAAAAGATTGTGTGTGAATATATATGTATATAAGATATTGATTATGTATAGAGATTAAAAAAATATATATAATATATATGTATATATATATGATATAATTTATATATAATAAATAACTATATATATATATATATATATATATATATATATATATATATACATATATTTATATATATATATATTTATATATATATATATATTTATATATAAAATTCATAGACAAAGAACACGACGAAGAGCAAAAACATGTGTTGAGTTTTAATTTGTTTTCTTTGCTTAGATTTGGTTTTGTTTTGTTTTTTTTTTAAATATTATTTATATATAATATATATAATATATAGAGAGATATATGTATATAGATATATATAAAAATATGCAATGTATATATAAATGGCAGGTATATAAACGACAGACAAAGAGAGAGAGAGAGAGAGAGAGGGGCGTATACGTAATATTGTGTTGAAATCATAATTTCAAGTGAGAACTGTTCGCAATTAAATGATAGAAAATGTGTAACAGAGAGATAGAGAGAGATAGAAAGTGATAGCCATATTGGTTTTTATTTGAGTAATATTTTCTACAGAGAGATAACATTTAGTTAACATTCTAACTGAATGTGATTGGGTCAATTTAATATGCTCAGAGAATTCTCTGAGGGAGAAAGATAGAAAAAAAAAGAGTGAGAGAGAGTGTGTGAGGGGGAGAGAGAGAGAGAGAGTTTCTCGAGTCGAATTCGTTTATATATATTATTTTGTTTAAGACCTATCGAAGCAGCAAAAGCATTCACTGAATGGACTTGGAACAGGGTTAAACGGATAATCATATGATCGGGGGCACTTGGTTGACTGAGGAAGGGGTTGATTTTTTTAAAGGGTTACGGGACGTTGGGTGTAGCTAGGAATATTTGCTGGTTATTGGGACTTACCGATTCGTGCGAGGCGCGATAGTCCAGATCGCCGCCCAGTCCGCCGCCAGCTGATGCCGAACGCGGTTGCATGTGTCTACTGTGACTGCTGTTATCGTCCTCGCTGCAATCGATCTCTTTCTTGAGGCTCTGTAAAGTTGAGAAGGAAAAGTTAAGAAAAATTGTAGCGAGAGAGAGAGAGAGGGGGGGAGAGAAGACTGGCTAATATGGCTAAAGTTATTCGGCTCTGTTAAGTCAATGTTAAAGCTACACATACTGTTAACATGTATGTTATGAGAATGTTGATGAAATAATATTAATTAGCAGCTTCTGTTATGTTTTAAAATATAACAGCAGCTGCCAGTTAACATGGTTTCGTTAACATTTACTTTACAGAAATGTTAACAGTAACAGAACTTCATAAGTGACTTAAGCACATCTGGAGTATATCCCAAGATTAGGTAGGATTATAGACTCACCAATGGCACCGATTGCACTGGCAAGAGACCGGCCACGTTGCCGGGATTCAAGAGGCTGCTGGAGCGTCCATCGGCAGCGACGTTGCTGCCGTCGCGCGATGAACGCGACGCTGGGCGCCCGGATTGCGACATCGAGAGACTTAGATCGGAGGCAACGGCATTGACGCTGCCACCGCCGCCGCCGCCACCGCCAGGTGTGGAGCGAGCTGATTCCATGGCAGCGGCTGCAGCGGCGGCTGCTGCTGCGGCTGCGGCTGCTGCCGACGACGAGGGCATCGAGATTAGCGGTGATGGTATAACGGTTGAGCCCGTAGAGAGATCGACACCGCCGCTGCTCATCTTCATGTTGAGGCCCATCTCGTTGCTGCTGTTGTCCGCCTCATCGTCGTCATCCAGATCCATCTCGTCGTCATAGTCGTCATCGATGATCTCTGTCTTGGGCTTCAGCCCGCCGATGGCGCTGGGCGAGTGCAGCAGCGATTCATGTGCTGCTGCTGCTGCTGCTGCTGCTGCAGCGGCTGCCGACGATGCTGGCTCATGCTGATGCTCATCATTGTCCTCATCATCATCGTCGTCATCATCGTCGTCATCGTCGTGCTCGTTGCGTGCTCGCCGCGCGCTCTGGTGCGCGATACGCTGCGCAATGTCGCGTGCCGCGGCTGCCGCAGCCGCCGCCGCCGTTCGATGGACGACTATGACGTGATCATCCACATCGGTCATGTCGTGATCTTGCGGCTCATCATCATCATCGTCGTCGTCGTCGTCGATGTTAACGGCGATGCTCGGCTCGGGCGTGCCTCTCGCTGGGCCATCGTTGCCATTGCTGGGCGAGGCGATTGTCGAGGAGGAGCAAGTGGCTTTCATTTGGTTGTTGTTGCTGCTGCTGCTGCCGCTGCTGCTGTTGTTGTTGTTGTTGTTGTTGCTGGTTGTGTGGCTGCTGCTGTTGTTGTTGTTGTTGTTGCTGTGACTGTGGCTGTGGCTGTGGCTGCCCGTGGAGCTCTTTGGGGGCATGGCATGTGGCTCAGCGGACGCAGCTGTGGCAGCGACGGCGGCGGGTCTTTGATAGAGATCTAGCGGCATTGATGCATCCTCCTCCAGCTCCTGTAGCAGCTCGTCGTCCTCCTCCTCCAGCAGCTCGTCGGCCTCCTCGTCCTCCTCATCCTCATCCTCCAGCAGCTCTATGGCGGCCGCTGTGCTGCTGCTCGCTGGCCGCTTCGGCGGCGGCGTTGAACTGCAGCGATCGCTGGCCTCGCGCTTCGACGACGCCGACGTCGCTGTTGTTGCCTCAGACGCTGCTGCTGCTGTTGTTGTTGTTGCTGCTGCTGCTGCTGCTGTTGTTGTTGTTGCTGTGGTTGTCGCTGCTGCTGTTGTTTCTGTTGCTGCTGTTTTACTGCTGCCAGCAGCAGCTGTTGTCGCTATGTTGTCCGCTGCTGTTGCTGTCGTTGCAGCTGCCGCTGCTGATGCCGCTGTTGCTGCTGTCGTGGCTGTTGCAGAGCTGCTGGCTGACGACGCTGCTGCATCCAGTGGACTGTCGGCCGACTTGCTGGCGCCAGCGCTGCCGCCGCCACTGGCCTGCGAATGGGGACGCAGCCGATCCGGCTCCCGCTCGGGCTCCCGCAGCGTCGTATTCTGATTTGTCATCTCGGCTAGGCCTTTAACCTGGCAAACAATTAAAATCGAATTTGAGTTCGCATCGCATTGAATCGAATCGCATCGGCGCCCTTACCTTGAGTGATTCGGCTGTCTTGAGCAGCGCTGGCAACTGACAATATTGCACGTTCACCTCGCCCTTGTACATGAATTCAACTAGAGTTTGCAGCTCGGCAAAACGGACGTCCTTCAGTATCACAATTGGATGTGGATCGGAGTGCTGTAGAAACAGGCTCTGGAAATACGAGGAGCAGGCCGACAGCACCACCTGCAATGGGCGAGCGTAAATTGAGTTTATTCGACTAACATGCATGTTAAAGTTCATGTTAAATATTTTAAGTCTGAATTTATTTGGCTAACAATATGAAAAACATATTTCGTAATACGGAATAGATCATAATTTGACTGCATGTTAAAGTTCATGTCAAATATTTAAAGTGAGAATTTGCTTGGCTAAAAATATAATTTCATAATACAGAATAAATATTAATTTAACTGCATGTTAAAGTTCATGTTAAATATTTTAAGTCTGAATTTATTTGGCTAACAATATGAAGAGATTTTTTCATAATACAGAATAAATAATAATTTAAACTAACTGCATGTTAAAGTTCACGTTAATTATTTGTAGTTAAAATTCGTTTGTATGTGTATTCGTATATGTGACTGTCAGTCCGTCCATTCACCTATCCGTCCGTCTACTTGTGCGTATGTTCACCTGTTCACAATCTCCATCTGTCCGCCCACCCATTCATCTGAACGTACATCCTGTCTGTCCGTAACTTCGTTTGTCCGTCTATCCGTTCGTCCGTCCATCCGACTATCAGTCCGTCCGCCCTTCTATCTGTACGCCCGCCTATACTTTCGTCTGTCCGACTAGCTAGAGTACAGTCTAAGACTATCTCTATATCTATATATAATAAATATATATATAATAATATAATAATAATAATAATAATATCACTAACTAATATCGTAACTAACTAAATTTACGATTCATCTATGAAATTTATATTAAATAATTGAAAATCGCAACGAACACTTATTGAAATTTATGAAATCGAAGTTCATAAACTTGGCAAGTCGAATGAATTGATACGGCGAGCAGCGATAATCGATAAAATATATCGATGGGACATTAGAGAGAGAAAGGGAGAGGGAGAGAGGGCGAGAGAGGGCGAGAGAGGTGCGCTGCATTTATTAGATTTACGATCAGCGTGGGGCATCGGCTTCACTTTGAAGATGCTGTCCAGCAACTCGCTGGCGATAGCTGCGGGCGTCAAGGCGTGAACACGCCACGAATGACAATGCGCTGCCAGCGCAACTGGAATGGGAGCAACATCAGCAACATCAGCAACAACTGCAACAACTGCAACAATCTGGTCGCAAATCTGTCGATTTTTATGTGCGCTTGCACGCCTTGGGGTATGCAATGCACTGCCAGCCAGCCAGGTGAGTGTGAGGAGTGTAGAGTGGAGAGTGGAGAGTGGAGAGCGTGGGGCTTGGCGAACATGTTGTAAATTTTCATGGCTTGGCAAATTGAAAAGGCGTCGGCTTGGCATTTCGGGCCGACTGCCTAATGAGCTTTTGGCTATTGGCCACGTTGCGGGCAGATGGCCAGGCGTGGACCTGGCCTGGACTCTGCTCCAGCCAGTCTGCGGCCTGTCACGTGCCCCGTTTGCACTAGAATTTATTTTAAAAAATGCAATCGGCGCGCTCACGCCCCCAAATGCGGCCAAAATGAGCGCTAATAAATTCACGCGCATATTAGTGGACCCGTTTCCCGAGCCGTACATATATATATATATATATATATATATATATATATATATATATATATATATATATATATATATATATATATATATATATATATATATATATATATATATATATATAGTGGAAGACGCTCGTCTGGCATTAAGAAAATCGAATTTCCTGATTACAGCAGGCAGCAGGCAGCAGCAGGAGCTGAAGCTGTCGCTGTCCAGGCGTCGCAAATTGCCAACACTTTTAATTGAACGCCGCTGTCGACGTCGCCGCCTCAGTCGGCGTCGCTGTTATTATTAACATTGCGGGCATAACGCCCCCAAAGCTAATGAACGCCAAAGGCTTTGATTTCTAACGCCAGGCGCAGTTAGAAAATGTTGCATGTAATTTGCAGCCAAATAGTCAACAACATAAATTGCCATAGATTAAAGCACGCAGCAGCAGCTGGAGCTGGAGATGGAGCTGGAGCTGGAGCTGGAGCAGCAGTAGTCCATTGCTCTGCCTCATGGTTCAGATTGCGTGCGCAGTTGTGGGCGTTGCCACACTTTCCCATTGCGGTCCATATAAATCGTCAACAAATTTAAATGAAATTACAAAAGGCAGCCAACGCCTCGGAGCGGCACGTTCGAGCCGACCAAATGAACTGGAACTGCAACTGGTTCAGGAACTGCGACGACGGCGACGACTACAATTGAAACAGCTACGGCCCAGAAAGGCCCATAAATCATTGCGGCCAACAGCGGCAGCGACAGCAGCAACTGTTTCAAGGGCAGCGCCGCCAATTAGCCAAGCCAAAGCGCCAGAGCAATCAATGAAAAATTTAAAAAATATATATAAAATATATATAATATATATATAATATATATACTGTGATGCACAATATATAAAAAATACTGTGAAATACAAAGAATACTAGAAAAATATTAGAATTACTGAAAAATACTCGAGAAATATTTCTAATATATTTCGAGTATTCTTTGTATTTCACAGTATTTTTTACTAATGTGAAGTATTTTTTAAATACCTTTATATAGTATTTCCTTGTATTTCAATAGTATTTTTTTTAAATGTATTTTCGTGTATTTGTTAGTATCCCTTTTTTTCCTTCCTTTTCTTTTCTAGTAAATTTTCATTTTCTAGTATTATTTACTAATACGGCTGTATAGCTTTATATAGTATTTTCTTGTACTTCAGTAGTATTTTTGTAGTATTTTCGTGTATTTGCAATTGTAATTGTAATTCTAATTATAATTCTAATTTTTTCTGGTGCTTTTTCCTAATATAGATTATTTTTTATATTTTACTATTTTCGAATATTTATTAGAATTTCTAATATTCTATATTTTTCTAGTATTCCCTATTTTTTCAAATAATTTTATTTTTACTAATATGAAGTATTTTGAACCACTTTTATGTAGTATTTTCTTGTATTTCAGAAGTATTTGTATAGTATAGTTCGAGTATTTTTATAATTTATTTTTAATAGAACGTTATAGCAAGTAGTCGTAGTAAGTAGCAGTAATAAGTCGTAGAGAATAGTAGTAGCTAAAAGTAGCAGAAAGTAAGAAAATAGTAGTAGATAGTAGTGGTAATAGTAGTAGAATATTCCACTTTCCAACACTGACTTAATCATTAAACTGATGCATAGAGAACTAAATCAATAAAACTGAAATATGCCATAATTTGTGCTATAATTGCAGGAGAATTTGCCATACAACTAGACCCAAAGGCAAATTACAGAAATTTGCGCACATTACGACAAAAAAAACAAAAAACAAAAAACAAAAAAGTATAGAAAAATATAAACAAAATATTATTATAATAGTAATAATAATAATGATGATAATAATAATAGTAATAGTAATGCTAATAACAATGATAACCATAATAGCAACCAAAACGGAGCGAAAATATGAAATTCAACGTAATCACAATGTTTTGGCCCAGCCGCAAATTGTGCGCGGATCAGCCTGAGGTAATGGCTACGCGGACCAGGGTGGCGGAGGGGCAGCGCGGGCGCCATCATTCAGTTGGGGGGCGTGGCAGAAGTGGGTGCAGCGTTTGCAGCAGTAGCGCAGCAGCGAAAGCAAACTGTTGCAGCTGCAGCTTAAATTATATTAAGACATAAAAGCAGAGAGGGAGAGAGATGGAGAGAGATGGTGAGAGAGAGAGAGAGAGAGAGACAGGCTAAGGCAGGCAGAGCCAGCGACTTGCATTGCACTAGGCAACGCTGCATGTTGCACGTTGCACGTTGCACGTTGCAAGTTGCCTTTTTGCAAATGGCAAACCAACAACAACAATGAGATGAGCATTGCCAGCGGCAAATGTTAAATTCCAACAACAAAAACAACTGAAACTCAGGTAAATCTAGGCACCTTTATATACTCACACACACACACACACAAGCGACATGCTAACATTATAATTTGCATATTTCGCCGCAGTGTTTTTGGCGACCCAACTCAGCTCCGCTGATGGGTGGTCAAGCAGCAGCAACAACAACCAGAACAACAACAACAACAACAACAACAATCAGTACAACTTTTTTTATTCAGGGAGTGGCCTTAATAGAAATGTTAACCTTTAGCTATAGAGCCGCAGCGTGAGTTTGAGTTTAGTATGTATAGTTTACTATAAATACATGTGCTATAAATAGTATTATAGTATAGTAGATTTATAGCATAAGGCATATACATATATAGTATATAGTACACAGTATTCATTCAGGTATATAGTATAATAAATCACCCCATTTTATATTTATATTTTATTTATTGTTTATACTTTGGTAAACTTAAAAAATATATTTTTTTAAGTTTTGTATTTTTTTTTAATATTTTTGTTTGATTTTTTTATATTTTTCTTTTTTTTCAATTTGTATTTTTTATTTATATTATTTTTAAAAATTATAAATTCGAACAAAGAAAAAAGTTAACTGTTTTTAATTTATTTCTTTGTTAAACCTTTAAACTTTTTTAATATTTTTATAATTATATAAAAATATATATATGTACACTAAAAATAATATTTTGTTTAATTCTTTAATTTGGATTACTTTTCATTCAGTAAATTAGTAAAAATTTACATGATTTTAATTTGCAGATATTTAATTTGTTTTTATTTTTTATTAATTCTTAATTTTTCCTAATATATATTTTTTAATTTTAAATTCTCATATGTTTATTCTTAACTTTTTGTATGTTAATCTATTTTAAATATTTTCTATTTTTTTATTCATTTTTCATTTTGTACATATTTATTATTAATTTGTTATATATTTATTTTAATTTTTTTTCTATATTTATTTGAAATTTATTTTCAATTTGTACATTTTGAATTGTTTCTTATTATTTTATTTTTATTAATTTTATTCGAACTTTTGTTAAATTTGTATAATTTAACAAAAATTCTGCAAACATAAAAAACAGAAATAAAAAAAAAAAAAACCAAAAGCTTTTTGCAGTTAACGTTTTTCTGGTCTTTGATGCTGATTAATGGCCGAAGTGGAGAAGTTTGGCAGGCAGCAAAAAACATAAAGATGAAATAATATAAAATAAAATAGAAGAAACAGCAACAGCCACAGCAACAAGAACAACAACGAAAAGTGCAGAAAAAGGCCAACAAAAATATGGCATTTCTAATTTAACAACTGCGCTTCAAATAAAAATTGCGTTTTTTGCCGACTGCTGCTATTTAATTATTTTCTTAGAGCTCATTTCAGCGGCGGCGGTGACTGCGACGGCGACGGCGGCGGCGGCGACGGCGACAGAGTGCGGGCAGCAAGCACACATCACATGTTGACCTTGATATTCGCATTCGCAGCGGAACCAACTTTGTGTGCAAGCGTCTGTGTGCCTATGTATGCGTGCGTGTGTGTGTGTGTGTGTGTGTGTGGCTGTGCGAAGCGGCGTGCAAAGCATTAAGCAAAAGCAGCAAGCGTCAACGTCAGCGCACGCAACGCAGCAGCTGAGAGCTTTAACGCCGTTCGTCGTTAGTGTAGCGTGCGAAACGACAGCAGCAGCAGCGCAGCGCGAAGGAAGGAAGGAAGGAGGAGATGGCAAAAGGCAAGGGCGCAGCGCGTTTGTAAAACTTGCGAGTGCGCGGGTGTGCGGGTGTGTGTGTGTGTGTGTATGTGTGTGTGTGCCTGCCTTTGTCTATGTGTGCGCACAAAATGTGAATTGCAAAAACGCAGGAAAAAATAAATAAATAAAATTAAAAATTATCTCATCAAAATGTGGCAACTGTTTATTTTAAGTATATTTTTTCTATGCATGTGTGTGTGTGTGTGTGTGTGTGTGTTTGGGATTTTATTTTGGGTGCGTTAATATCTGTAGACTTTAGCGTTGATTATGGCCATTATGATTAAGTTAATTAGCCAAATGCAAGCAGAGCCAGCCACAAATCATAAATAAATGAATTCCATCAAACAACTTGAAACGCCTTCATTTCATCTTTCGTCTCGTTCGCTCGCGCCCTGCCCTCCCCCCCTCTCCCCATCACCCTATCTCTCACTCTATCGCTCACACACACTCTTTACTGTTGACTGATTGCATGAAGCCGGACGAGTTGCGCTAATGCGACGATGACCTTGGAATTAGAGTCCAAGCAAAATTAGTGTGGCGAAAAAAAATATAATAAAAAACAACAACAATAACAACAAAAGCACATAAGAAGCGAAACCAAAGCTTAAAAAAAAACTAAGCTGCAAAATCTATGCTTAAAGAAAGAAGTCTCCAAAGAGCGAATACACAAATTGTAGACCTGCACGTATGTGTGTGTGTGTGAGTGTATAATTTATGGCATGAATGTATGTACATATGTAAATCTATACAAAGCAGCGCATGCACACACACACACATACGCACACGCAGTGCCTTTCGCATTCTCTGCTGATCGATGCTTTTTGCACTTTATCGTTAAATACATACATACAAACAAGCATGTGTATGTGTGCATAACAGTTTGAGTTTCGAGTTCGCTTGGGCATCAGCTGTTTGGCGCGTCACACGCATTTTTGTTGTTGTCGTCTCACGCACATTTTTCGCGCTCCAGACGCAGACGCGCCCCCAAAAACAAAAACAAAAACAAAACAAAAAACCAAAATACAAGAAATTAAAACAGCAACAGCAAAACATGCGTAGCGGCAGCGACGCAATGCCTGTGATGACGTCACAGCAAACAAGTTCGTGTGAGAGTGCGCATTCGCACATTTTGCATGCCGCAGACAGACAGTGAGAGAGAAAGAGAGAGAGAGAGCGAGGCAGAGAGACCGCACAGCAACAGCCAAACGGTTAACGCTGACGTCGGTATTGCTGTCGCGCTTGTCTGCCCACTTGTTGCCGACGAAATGACGCACAAAACGCATAAACCAAATATGTGTGTGTGTGTGTGTGTGTGTGTGTAGTTGCTGCTGCTGCTATCGTCTGCATACGTGCGTGAGTGTGTGTGTGTGTATGCGCTTTGTGTGATTGAACGAGTTTTATATTTATACAAACGCACACACACGCATACACGTACATATGTATGTATGTATGTATGCGTGCTTGTATGCATAAACAGCATTGACATTGAACTTGAACTTGAACATTGCGTTGCGTTGCGTTGCGTTACGTTACGTTACGTGACGTTGCGCTGCGTTGCGTTGCGTTGCTTTACGCATCATTCGCTGCTTGCGGGGTTTGACGTTGCCGTTGCTGGTGTCGCGGCTGCTTATCAACTTGTGCCGTTATCTGATGATAAAAAGTAGGTAGAGAGAGAGAGAGAGAGAGAGAGAGAGTGAGAGGCAACTGGGCCTGCTCGTCAAGGTCGCAATGCAAATTTATGCGCACATGCGAGAGATTTATTTATGCGACGCCTGCGCTGCATTGTTTACAATTCGTAATTAATTTATGGCTGCGACAGAGGCAGAGGCGGAGGCAGAGGCGGAGGCAGAGGCAGAGGCAGACGCAGCGACTGCGGCAGCTGTGACAGCTAATTGCAGGTAGTCGGCGGCGCCACACAATAGCGTCTAAATAATATCCGCCCAATGGTCAGCAAACAGAACAGAGCCAAAGAAAAAAAAACAGACACACGCACACACACACACGCACACACACACATAAAAAGTGGAGACTTTTTGCCAAAGCTAAATTGCTGCAGCGCCGCAGCAGGGCAGCGGGCAGCGCTGCACGCACAAAAGACGCGCCGGAAAGTCGCTCAAATCGCTCGACGTCCGTCTGTGCGCTTTGTGCGCGCTGCCCCATTGTCATTGTCTAACAACAATTGCGTGTTGAGTATGTGGTCAGTAGCAGCAGCGGCAGCAGCAGCGGCATCGGCAGCCAAAGCTTTTGTGGTCATCCATTTGGTAGCCGGAAGCTCGCAAGACGACGGCCAGCGACGCGTCGCAGCAGCAGGACAAAACATTCACAGTGAGACAATCGCAGCACTTGACCCGCCGAAATACCACACACACACACACACGCACACCAGTGTGTTTAGGGCGGCAGCTTCAAGGTCAGCAACAGGCGATTATCCCACGCTAAGCAAAGGGACAGCAAATGGCTCTTCCTCTTGTCGCTGTCCACCAAAGCAAAGCAGAAAGCATGGCCGTGGTGCGAGTGAGATGGCAAATGGCAAAAAAAGTCGTGCTGATATTGATTTGTGTTGTTGTTGCTGTTGTTGTTGCTGTTGCTGTTAACAATTTGCTGCAAATTGTAAAATGTTGCCAGCAACATAATTTAATTGACGCCGTTATGGGCACGGCTCCAGCAGCAGCAAAGCCAACAACAACATGCGATCAAATCTCATGTAGTCGTTACATTTTGGGCTACGCGATTTGCAAGCGAAACCGGAAAGAGAACGTTTACCGTTAAAGTTAACCGTTTGCATGCGAAGGAGTGCAAGCGCAGCACTGTGGGCAGCGTGCCACAGAGAGAGAGAGAGAGAGCGAGGGAGCAATATGAGAGATAAATATGATAGATGATATGTGTATATACATATGCATGTTTATAAACATTTATGTATGCATGTTTATATACATTTATGTATATTTATACGAATCGAGTTACATGATTTTGTTTAGCTGTAACTCTTGAACTAAACAACATATTGATATAATTCATTTTGCAAAAATTCACCAAATTTTTGTTTGATCAAATAAAAATATTTTAGCAATTTGAAAATCTTTTTTTTTTTCTTTAATTTTAATTTTGCATTTAAAGTAAAAAATGTTTTATTTATTTTTTTCAGTGTGCTTTCTTTCTCTACTTTTGACTAGCTCTTTTTCCACCTTTTTGACTCTCTGTCTATCTCTATTTCCCTCTCTTTCTCTCTTTATGGTATATACATATCTTAAGCACACGCGAATAACCATATCAAACTCTTGAAAATCGCATAGAGAGGCATCGAGTGCGCCACTCACACTGCACTTAGATTGGAGCCACTCTAAAACTGCGATATATACTATACACTCTGATGTATCTATGTATATATATATATATATATATATATATATATATGTATGTACATATTTCTTAATCTGCAAATACTAATTACAAACACATTTTGCACAAAGGAAAATACGACAAAAAAAGAGTCGAAAAAATAACACAAAATATATTTAAGCTAGCGTTTAAAAACGCGCCAACGCATGCGCGCGTTTTATTTTCAGTTCCTGTTGCTGACGTCACTTGACAGCGACAACATGCACGCTCTTGTTGCTGTTGTTGTTGTTGCTGTTGCTGTTGCTGTTGCTGTTGTTGTTGATGCTGGTGCTGTTGCTGTTGCCGGGCCACGCAGCTCGTGTCGCCGCTGACCTTCAGACTGGGTTTTTAATTTTGCTGCGTTTATGCCTTTGTTGTTGTTGTTGCTGTTTCGAGTTGTTGTTGTTGTTGCTAGCTAGTTGCGAACATTGTTAGAATTATGCCCGGCTTGGCATGGAGACCCGGCTTTGTATGGCCGCTCACCAACAACTTTGCATCGCTTGTGCAACAATTACTAATTATATACTACACACACACAGACACAAAGACACACACACACACACACACACATGCATATTTAACTAATGCCAGCTGGCTGACTGTTTTAAATGAGATACGGCGAGATATCTCTCTCTCTATGCGCTACCCTCGCTGAGTGCGTTTGCCTCAGTCTCTGCGTGTGTGTGTGTGTGTGTGTTTGCAGTTTTTAGCCGCACACACACACACACACACACTCACACATATATCTCTCTATATATACATATATAAATTTTTTTGTATATATTTTTAGTTTTTATTGTGCTCAAATATAAAGAAAAGATATAAATCTGTTGAAAATGCGCATAATTATAGCAACAACAACAACAACAACAACGACAACAACAACAACAACCTGAGCAGCAGCAGCAACAACACCTGGCCGTAGACCTGAGCTTTCAGCCTCTACAATCGGTCGTGACAAGAAAAGTTGTTAATTTTAATTATACATTTTTTAGTTGCCTTCTCCACTTGAATTTTGTTTGCATTTTTTGTTGCATTTGTTGGCAATTAAATAAAAAATAAAATTAAACTTTATAAATAATATATATTTTAGATATATTACATAAAGCTATGAAAATAAAGAAAAATCTACAATTTAATAGTCTCTAAACTACCAGCTCCTCAAACTCTACAAACTCTCCAAATGCCACAAGCTCAACGAATTAATACACAAAGTTTCCATACTGGACTTAATCTACAAACTCTACAAATTCTTTAAATTCTACAAACTGTACTAACTTTACTAATTCTTCAAACTCTACAAACTCGCTGCAAGCTCTACAAATTCTATAGACTCTACAAGCTTTAACAATTCTTCAAACTCTACAAGCTCTACAAAAGTCTACTATGTTTACAAGCCCTGGAATTTTTCACGCTTTACCTTATTGTAGAGTAATGTAACAAATTCTACTAACCCCTGAAAACTCTCCAAAACTCTACAAAACTTTCCAGCTCTACAAACTGTGAAATCTTCACTTGCTCAACTCTACAAACTCTACAAAAGTCTACTAGGTCTACGAACTTTACTTACTCTACAAAAGTCTACTAGGTCTATCAAATGTTCTTGCTCTACAAACTCTACAAAAATCTGCCAAGTCTACAATCTCTATTAGCTCTACAAAATTTGCTGCCTGCGAAGTCAACTTAACTTGATTAACTGTTGATTGTTAATCATGCTCAAAGCCTGAAATACTTTTACAGACTCTACACTATCTATCCATTTATCAAACTTTGAATATACATATATATTATAATCTATATATACGCATTCTTTTCAGCTTTTCCGCAACTTCAATTCAAACGAAAAAAAAAAAAAATGTTAATTGACTTGCGGCCAAATGCCAAAACGAGTCAAAACGCAAATAACTCAAAAGCTCAAAGAAAACAACAAAAAAAAAAAAAAAAAAAAAAAAAAAAAATAAAAAACGCAACGAATTGCGAGTGTGTTGTAAATTAACAATTATTGGTTATTAACATGACAATTTTATACCATTTTAATGCATACTCCGGCGACAGCAACAACTGCAAACAACGGCAACAACAACCAACAAGCAACAACAACAAAATGTCGGCAAGTCGCATTTGAAGGCATTTAATTGAATGCGTGAATTGCTTTTGTTGATTGCAGCCAGCCGTCATCGTTAGATTCCAGTTCTTGTTGCTTGCTTGTTGTAGTTGTTGCTAGTTGTTGTTGTTGCTGTTGTTGTTGCTGTTGCTGTTGCTGTTGCTAGCCGTAGGTTGCATAGTTGGCCGCGTGAAAACGTGACGTTTGAGCGCTGCACAGATTAACAGAGATTCGAATGTAAAGAAAACTCGCAACAGCAACAACAACAAAGCTGCGCACACAGCGAACGTTTTGAATATTTTTGTATAATTTTCCAATTTAAATTAACAGTGCTGTTGTTGTTGTTGTTGTTGTTGTTGTTGTTGCTCTTGTCGACTTTTTTCCCAGGCCAAAAAAAAAAAAAAAAAAAAAAAAATTGCCGGCAGCAATATGCGTTATTTGTGTTGCTGTTGCCGTTGCTGTTGCTGTTGGTGTGGAATGCATTGATATGCAATTGTTGCTGTTGCTGTTGTTGTTGTTGTTGTTGCTTTTTGTTTTCCTGTTGTTTCTGCTGTGTTTTGCCATTGTTTTATTGTAATCGCTAGAAATTGTAAGCAATATTAAAGCTGGTTGCTGTTGCTGTAGTCGCCGCTGCTTGCGGTGCCTGGCATAATATGGTAATATAATCAATTGATTGCTAATTGATAATTATGGCAGCGAGTTGAGTAATGCATCGGCTAATCAAATCGTGTAATCAACAAATTTTTGCAGCCAGTCCAAAGGCGGCAAATGCGATCCAGCAAATTTCAGTTGCGGAGCGAAAAGTTCAAAGCCAAAAAATTAAACATTTTTTGCTCAAGCCTCACGCAGTTGGCAGTGTTGCAGTTGGCAGTGTTGCAGTGTTCAGTATGTGTCATTGTGGTTGAATTTTTATTGAATTTCATCATTATTAGTTATAAGTTTCCTTGGGCTTACGAGAAATTGGTTTAATTTTGGGTTGTGAGATTCTTTGCAGTATTTCTTTAATTTTATATATTTTTTATTTATTTATTTTATTCTTTTAATTTTAATTTAATTTAATTTAATTCAATTTTTTTATATTTTAATTTAATTTAATTCAATTTTTGTTTATTTTCTTTTATTTTACTAATTAGCTTTGGCTAGGGCTTCAGCAGCACTCTGCTTTCACTCTCGTTCAGTTCGATATGTTATCGATTGCAGTAATCGATATAGACAGACGCAAGACTTGGCTTGGCTAGAGCTGAATGTATTTATATATATATATATATATATATATATATATATATATATATATATATATATGAATATATATTCCCATTGGCCTCTCTTGCTGCCTCAGCAGCAGCAACTGTTGCAAGCGGCGCCTGCGCAACTCCTTCGCATATTACGCATACGCAACGTGGCCACCCACATAACTGTATTTGGCTTTAGTTGCCGTTGGAGTTGCTGTTGCTATTGTTGCTCCACATTATCACGTTGCTAGATAATTATAATGAGCATGTTGCTGTCTTTCGATTGTTGTTGCTGCGGTTGCAATTTGTTCGACTTGTTAACATCCAAATTGCAATTAACTTCATTTTGTTGCTGTTGCTTTTCTTTTCTTGTTAACTCATATTTTGTGTGGTTAAACGATATTTTCGCTTTATAATTATGCAAATTAAATTTTCAGCTAGGGTGCGGTTGCTGCCGGCTAAGCCATGTTGCTTAAATGAGTTTGAATCGTGAACTATTTCAGTCTAATTGGACAGCTGGAAAAACGTTAATTTGTAATGGGAGCAGCGAACAGGCAGTAGATAAGGCATAAGCGATATCTTGATCGAAATATATATATATATATATTGGCTTGAATATATAGTTAAGTAATTTATTCTTCATTATTCATTAGCTTTAGCTTTAGCATCAGCATCAGCATCAGCATTTGCATTAGCATAATCATCAGCACAATCGTTACCAATATTTTCACCATAAACATGAGCATGAGCATTAGCATTAGGATTAACATTAGCATTGGTATTAGCATCAGAATTAAAATTAGTATTATCATTAGAATTTTGCTTTTTTTATCATGTTTCGTATCATTGTATTACTTTTGTCATTATCATTAGTATTGACATTAGCATTATCATTAGCCTTATGTTTATTTCTCTCATGACTCCCATCATTAGTATTGACATTAGTCTAGCTTAGCATTAGTTTTGTCATTAACATTAGCATTAGCATTAGCATTAGCATTGGCATTATCTTTCGCATTTCATCATTGACATTAACATCTCATTGACATTTTCATTGCTGCTGCCTTTAGGCACATCATTATCACCATGATAATTAGCATTAGATTAGAAGCCCCATTCCAACCTTGACAACTCCAGCAACGACAACCTCATTGCCTAGTCAGCTATCTGGATTACATTTAAATCTTATTCACATGGCAACTCGCTGGCTATTGGCCGTATCCTTGTCCTTTGCTCTGCTAGACTTGTGCATGCACTTAATAGCAGCAGTTGCACAACAGTGGCCACGCCCTGCCCCCTACCGGCCTCCCTCCCTCCAGAGTTTCCAGATTTCAGCTGTTGGCGCTGCTGCTGCTTATCAGTGACAAGCAGCAATTAGCAGTGCCGGCAGCAACTGGCTGAGAAATGTGCACAATATCTATTATTATTATTATTATTATTATTATTGGCATTATTGTTATTGGTATTATTATTGTTGTTATTATTAGTTTCCTTTTCGATATGAAAACTGTTGCATTTGTTGGACATTTTACTTGATTTGTGGCAGGCAGGCAATTTGTTGTGTTGTAGCTGCAATTGTTGTTGTCGGACATATGTTGCAAGTTGTTGCAGCTGCCAATAGAGGCGGCCACACCATGTTGCTGGCGGCTTGTCAAAAAAAAAAGTGTTGGCAAGACTTACGAGCTGCTGTTGTTGCCGTTAAGTGTTTGCATATGCATTTTGACAACGGCAACAATGAGTGTTGTGTGGCATGTTGCTGTTGGGCATGCTCTATGCCACGCCATGCCACGCCATGCCACGCCACGCCACCAGCCCCTCACTCGTCGATCAATTCCATTTGCAAATTGACTTGGCCAACAGGAGCAGCAGGATTAGCCCAACTCAATCAGCTCTTGGCGAGCCAACAAATCAGCTTAAGACAACACACCCACTCACCCACTCACCCACTTAGTCCGACCGTCTGCCCGCCCGCCCACTCGCATTTAGCCATCGAAAACAAAACGTGGCAAATATTTGCAACACTTTTTTGCCACTCACCAATTTCTTTTTTTAACCCAAAGTCATCGAAAGTCATTTGCCAACAATTGTGACGAGCGGCAGCGACTGCACCACTGAGCACCACCAGCAAGCTTCAGTGGTCACTGACTCCCAATTTAGTGGAAGCCCAGCCACACCCACCCAGCCGCCCACAGTTTGCCAACGACATTTGTTACACTTTGTTTGCCTTCGGGCAACACATCCGCTGCGAATGCGGCTGAAAAAAAAGTGACAATGGAGGTGGGACAACCAAATCGCATCAAATATCAACCGAGCATACGTTAAATGCCTCAAATTGAGTTAAAGTGCTGCTGCCGTTTGGCATTGAGACCGAGGGACCGACCGACCGACCGACCCACCGACCGCCCGCAGCCTCTAAAAGTTGCGGGTGTCAAGCTGAAGAACCAGCGCCCTCTGAAGTGGGCAAGGCAAGGGGCAAGGGGCAAGGGAGGGGCGTGGGCGATGACGTTGGGCCAGGGATTACAAAAGCCTGCGGCTGTGCGGCCAGCAAAAACTACAGCGCACACATGAACACACACACACACACATGACTAGGCATGTGCATAGAAATATAAGGTAGCGCGACAATGCGAGGGCAGTTCAAGCAGTACAGCAGAAGTATTAGAAAAATTCACATAGTATTTAAATAAATATGTTTATACAAATAAAAGAAAATAAAACTAAACATTTAAATATTAATAAAAAAAAATATATGTATATAAAATTTAATTTAAATAAATTCTACAAAATTATATAAATAAACATATAAAAACATATATTAATATAAATATGTATTTAAACTAAAATATAACTATGTATGTATTTTTTTAATAAACTTATTAAGTATATATTTTAATATAATATTAATATGCATTACAAAATAATAATAATAATAAATAATATGCTTTAAAAAATAAGTTACAAATTCTTAGTAATTAAAAATAATATAGAACAGAAATACAAATATTTCATTTAATATAATAAAAATAAATTAAAAATATATAACACAATAAATTTAAATTAAAATATGAAAATATGTTATAACAAAAATTATATATATAAAAAAAGAGAATGATCTAAATTGATAGTAAAGTAAAATTGTTTGCAAAATAGATAAATATTTGAATTTCCAAAAACCGAAATTAAAATTTTGTTAATTAAAGAAAAATTTTCTAATAGTTTTTACATATATAAAACTTGTCTTAGTCCGTACGATAACAAAATATGAATAGAAAACCTCAGATTGACTAATGTTAACTCTATAGATGAGTTTCGACTGATCAATCAGAGTTTTTTTTCTTGGTTCTTCATTCACTTGATTGTTGGCAAACAACTTTGGGGTTGACCCAACGTTTGCATATCAGTTGAGGTTTGCGTATTTAGTACATTTGGAGAGGACTGCGGCGTCCTGTTGTCAGCTAGTGCGACTCCTGCTGCGTGTCCTGTTGCTGTTGCCGGCTATCCTTTGCATGGACTCGGGGTTTTTGCTGCCGCACGCTTTAGATGCACTTTTTTTTGCTTTCTTGTTTTTTTTGTTTTTTATGTTTTAGTTTTGCCCATGGACTCTGGCATGTCCTGGCTAAATGTCCTGGCTAGTCTGTGGTTGGATCGGGGTCGCAGTCGGCGACGGAGCCTGGACTGCTGCCTGGGCTGCTGTCATCATTGGCTCGTTCATCGACACTTTGCTTTTTAATCAATTTAACAATTTTTTGTCGCTTTCGGACGATGTCTGTGAAGGCGCCTGCAGCGCCACAACTCAGCTCGTTATCAGCGGCAAAAACAACAACAAGGATTGAGTGCAAGGATATGCAAAAGTAATTGACAGCTGGCTTCCGCTCTGGCTTCGGCCTTCGCTCGGACTTCTTTTGCCACAACTTTGAGTTGCTTTCGCAATTGAATTCAATTCCTTGCTTTATTAGCTTTTGAGATATGTTGACATTTCTCCAAGTCCCTCTCCCTCTCCCTCTCCCTCTCCCTCTCCCTCTCCCTCTCCCTCTCCCTCTCTCTCTCTGTGTGTGTGGGTGTGTACATTTGCTAATTAGTTTGCCAAAGCGCTAACAACAACAGCAACACTTGCATGTGCCAAGGATTCATTCATTCATTTCGTCGTCGTCCTCGCTGCTCAGTTTCAATTTCATTTACCCCGTTTTTTTGGCTTCTTCTTCTACTGCTGCTGCTGTTGCTGCTGTTGCTGCTGCTCTTGTAATTTCGTCTGCCCCAAAATTCTGTCTAAAAAGGAAATGAATTCATCAGCTCCGTTTGCCCGATGTTGTTTTTGTCCCTGCGACTAATGAAGTTGACTCGACCGACAACAGTCAAAAAAAAAAGAAATGCAAATCGCACGAGTTATTGAAAAGGAGTCTGGGCAATGTCCACAAAAGTCCTGAGCTTGAGATACGTCCTGAAAGGCGCCCAGCCTCACATGTCCTGGCACCAGCCGTAGCCCAAAGGCACTGCCCAGTACAATTATGTACTTAGCCAGCGCAGACTATTTGGCTACAGCTCTGGCAAACAGCTCCAAAGGCACACAAATCTGTTCAATTCCTAATGAAATGTTTTGGCTCAGCTGGCGCTAGATCTAGTTAGATATGGGAGTGGGAGCAGCAGGTCAGCCAGGCTGAGAGTGTGGACTGTTTAGCTTAAATTTTCATTTGGATCAAAGCTTAGAAGTCTTTGATTCATCATTTTCCCTAAATTTTGCACAAAACTAAAAAAAAATCAAATTTTCAAATATTTGTAAATTCAAATTCAAATAAGTTAAAATTGTTTAAATTTCAATATTTTTTTAAAATTAAAAATATTCAAAATCAAACACTTATTTAAAAAAAAAATTTTTTTTTTTTATATTCAAGAAAAAATATAAAAAAAATATTTTAAACATAAAAACTTTTTTGTAATAGTTAATAGCTACATGTTTTTTTTTTAATTAAAAAACATTAATTTTTAAAATTAAAAATGTTGTAAGTTAAACATTTTTTATGACAAATTAAAATAAAAAAATTAAAATATTTAATATTAAATTATAAATGAATTTGCTTTTAATTTATTAAAATTAATATTATATTTTTTTCTTGAAAACTACAGGATTAAAAAATTCATATTTATTAAATTATTGAAAATAACTTAAAAATATTTAAATATTTTAAAATTTATATTTTTAAATTATTCAAGACTAAAGCAACGGCATACTGAAGATTAGTAAAGCAAAACTTAGTTTTCTACTTGGAAATCGAATCCATTAAAAAATGTACTAAAACCTTGACTTGGATTAAAAGCCTAAATCCTAATGATTATCACCTTAGCTTCTTCAAGCACTCTTGTAGCTGCAATACTAGCAAATGGTAAGAAATCCGTTTTGTGTCGCCGAGCGATCAGCAATTGTTGCTGTCGCAATTGTGGCTGTTGTCGCTGTCAGCGCCTAAGCGTGGCCTAATGAGCAACTTTGGCTGTCTTGGCGTGGTCAAGTGTGGCTCGATGCTTGAATCAGTTGTCCGGCAAGCACTGGCCATATCAGTGTCAAGCGTTGTTGCTGGTATAATAAACGCATTATAATTGAACAATTTACCAGTTTTGCTAGGCATTATGTAGACGTTGCTTAGAAATTGCATTCAAAATAACTTTATCAGCTCCAAACATCAAAAGGTAGCAAGCGCTTGGCTACAGGTTGTTGTTGCTGCTGTTGTTGCTGCTGTTGTTGTTGTTGTTGCTGCTGCTGCAGTAGCAACGCAGTTAAATATTTTCCGCTTAATTTAACAGGAATTTCAATTGACAGACGTGCGCAAAGCGTTGCGGTTTCTCTTGTTGTTGTTGTTGTTGCTGCTGCCTGGCAACGCATGATTTATGCACTCACACACACACACACACTCTCTCTCTCTCTCTCACACACACACGCCGACAGCCACGTGGCGGGGCGCAGTCAATTTCTATTAGGCGCTGACCTTGTCAACATTGTTGCCAGCAACAAACGAGCAGCGCCAGCAACATGCAGCGATGCCAGCAGCGGCGTCTCGTTTAGTGCTCTGCGCGCGCTAAGTTGACAATTTACTGACAAATGTGTAAATTGCATTTGATCGTGTTGCTGCTGTTGTTGTTTGTATTGCGGCTGCTGCTGCTGCTTCGTTAATTTATGCGACTGGCATTTTGAGAGGCCTACGAAAAAAATAAAAACAGCAACAGCAACAGCAGCGCCAGAGACGCCAGCGTTGGCAGCGACCTTGATCGCAGCATGGCGACAGCTTCCGCATTTTATAGTTGCCAGTTGCCAGTTGCAGTTGCAGTTGCAGTTGCAATTGCTCTGCCCACTCGGCAGTCGCAGTCGCGGTATATTCAGCTATTGAGCATATGTATATACTATGCATATGGTAATATGGATGGAGGTATATAAGGTATATATACGTACGGACTCTTAGACATATATGTGTATGTCCGTATATACTGCATACTATCGCAATTCACATCAAATCTTGTATTTTTCTTATATGCTATCTTTTTAGCTTAACTATATGTTTCAGTTTTAATCGATATTTATCGTTTAGCGATTATCGATGACATAAGTAGATGAAGTTCTTAATATAAGGAGTTTAATTCTATTGAACACAAATTAATAACAATTTTAGCTAATTCTTCAGCCAAACAAATTATCGATTATATATCAATTATGTATATATCGATTCATATCAATTATAATTCGATATCATATATAATAATCATATGTCGAATATACAAGTATATAGCTCACATATCAATTATATACCGATAATTCGACTATACCCATAATATAATATATAGATTATATGCCAATTATGTATCGATTATATATCGATTACATATCGAGTACAAATATATTAAAAATCAATTATATACAGATTTTATCTAAATTATATATCTATTATATATTGATAACATATTATACATATATCGCGTATATTTCTATTATATATTGTTGGTAATTAAATTCTTATATATATTTCTATATTTAATATATATTTATTTCATTTGAAATCACTCACCTTATGGGCTCTGATGGATGGGCCCCCTGAACAAGCTAATGTAACGTCCACCAGGCTCCCGTCCTGTAATAATTGACTAAACACCCCTAACAGGTTGGATTGATGATTGTTCCACCTCAAGCAGTATTGCTCACTGCCCATGTCGGTGACAGCTTACGCTGCTGCAATTAGATTAAAGCAGATAAATTTACAAATCAATATTTGTTCAAATATGTAGTCAAGAATCGGAATATTAAATCAAGGGAATATATATATTGGTAAATAAAAATTGGTAAACATATAAATATACATATATACCTATAAATACAGTTTATCCTTCTATGATCAAATTGTTTTATTTTGAGACTAAGTGAATTGGGAATTTTTTGAGAATATTATAAAAAATTTTCCACATATATATATATATATATGCTTAATATTGCCCTCAGCAAATTGAATTTGCTTAATTTATTATTTATCGCTATCGTTATCGTTATCGATCATTATAGACACACAAAACGCACGCGCATGCGAATATTTGCACAATTAAACGCTGCAGCCAATTGAAGACATTGCGTAATGCTTACACAGATAGACACACTCATACACACTCACACGCACACACTTAGTCATATCTTTTCGTATCTCTATTGGTAATTAATGGTAAAACGTGTGGCTAAATAAGAAGTGAAAAAAACGCGGTCAGGGTTCAAAAATGTCACTGACAACCTCTTGACAGTCAGGTGGATGGGGGCGTGTCTCTGGCTAGGGCGCGGTATTGCCACAGGTCGGCTTGACTTGCAACTTTTGCGCAGCAAAACACGGAAAATTAAGAAATAAAAAAAAATAAAAATAAAAATTGACATTAAAATTGTTTTTTTTTTTCTGGCAAACCTGGCTATAATCAAACGACGATTAGGCCAAGTTTGTTTTTGTTCTCATTCGTATTACAGCCAAATATTTTGCAGCCAATAATGCGGAATATAAAAGCTTTAAGAATGCATTAAATTAAAATTAATTTAACGCTTTAGGAAATAATAAAAAAATTGCTTGCTTATACTAATTACAAAAAAAAAAACATGTTTTAAAATAAATGCAAAATACATAAAAATAACACTGAAAAAAAAAAATTAAATTATATACAATTAATTTTTTACAAAATTAAAAAAAAATTATATTTATAAATTCAATTTCATTAAATTGATATATTCATATTAAACAAGTTACCAAATTATATTTAAATACAAAAATTAAAGCAAAATATATCAGAAATTTAAAAAAATTATATTCAAATAATCCAAAATTATATTAAAAAAAAATTTGTACGTTTTATTAAATCAAATATGTAATGAATAATATATCAAAGAAATTTGTATAATATTAAAATTGTATTATGTGAAACTATAAAGCTCTAACTAAATAAAAAATTTGTAAACCTATGAAAATGTACAAAGGAATTTAAAAACTTATATATCATATTATATATGCAACAATTGAGACCCAAGATGATTCATGATTAAATGGCAAACCTTATTGACTATGCCCACAACTGCTTGTTATCGATAACTTTGCCAGTCGTTCGCGCTTAATTGGCCAGCCTATTACATATCACAATTACTTTATAGAGTCGTGGCAATAATTAATACGAAAGTCGTGAGCTAAACGCATGATACAGCAACGAGGTGAAAATTAGAAAGAGATCAGTAACGAGAGCAGCAGCAGCAGCTAGAGCAACAGCAACAGCAACAAATGCAACAGCAACAGCAAACAGTTATAACAAGAAGAACAATAAACATTTCCGGCATGCGTTGCGAGTGTTTGATGGCTGTCTGTCGCAGTTGTTGTTGTTGTTGTTGCTGTTGCTGTTGCATACAGCCAGCAATAACATTCATTGCCACAGCAGCAGCAGCGGCAGCAACAGGAGCGGCGGCAGCAGCAGCGCAAATAATAACGAAGCAATAAACTGTGAATTTATTTCAACAAATAAAACTTTGATTTATTGCGCTACGCACACAGCATGCAACGAGGCGTCTCTGTGTGTGTGTGTGTGTGTGTGTGTTGCTGGTTAAGTAAAAACATTAACGGCGCACACACGATAGAAATACAAGCAGCAGCAGCAGCAGAAGTGGATTGGCCCCCAGAGATATTGCCACAGATAACGACACGAGCAACAATCGCGAGTATCGAGAGGCAGCGGGACGGAGCGAGATAGTGAGATCAGATTGAGAATCCGTTTGAATGGATCGTAAATGTTAAATACGCGTGCATTTGCCGATGCGATTTGACTAAGGCGAAAAGTCGTGCGAACTTTTACCAGGCCCAAGCCAGCCAGTTAAATATCAATTTGTGGCCAAACAACAATGCGAAATGTTGCTGCCGAGAAGTTATGGCCGTTGCCAGCAGCAACACGCAATGGCCAAAGGTCGCGACAAGACGCAAATTAAATTTGCATGCAGCAAGAGCAGCAGCAGCAGCAGCAGCAGCAACAACAGGTCGTCACTTAATTAAGAAAAGTTGCTAGCGTCCATGTTGCTGCTGGCTGTGAGGGCAATGTTGCTGGCGTGCCAGGTTGCTGCTGATGCTGCCCACGCATGATTTTTGAATTAGCGCGCTGTGTAAGAGCAACTAATATAATTGACAGTTGCTGCTGTTGCTGTGGTTGCTGCTGCTGCTGCTGCTGATGTTGCTGTTGCCTACGTGTTCTGTTGCAGACATCAAACGCTGCACTGCATGCTAAGTAGCTGCAAGGCCTGTGTGGCAGACAGAGAAAGCGCACGCGTCTGTCTGTTGCATGCAATTTGGGTCTGTTAATTGTTGTTGCTGCCGCAGCTGCGATTTATGCCGCTTGCATGCTAATTATGAATGCCAGCAACATGTTGCTGTCGCCGTCGCTGCCGCTGCCACTGCTACTGCTGCTGGTGGTGGTGGTGGTGGTGCTGCTGCTGCTGCTGCTGCCGCCGCTCAGCTGACAACTAAATCAGTCAAAGACGGCGACCGTTAATTGCGCAGCAGCACACAAAAAAACAAGCCAGCAGCAGCAACCTATTGAGTTTTCATGCTACTTAATGAGCAACAGGAGCAACGGGCAGCAACAGCAGCGTAAGACAGGCAGCAGCAACAATTGCTGCTGCGCCTCCCATTGCGCACAGTTTGGGCCAGGCCCAACTGGCAACTGTTGCTGCTGCATCTTCTTCATTTGACGGCACGATTCAAAAACTTTTCAATTAAGTCGCCGTTGCAGTTGCTGCTGCTGTTGCTGTTGCTGTTGCTGTTGCTGCTGCTGCGGTTGCTGCCTTAAAACCTCATTAATATTGAAATTTGTTCGTGTGCATGAGTTATTAGCAATTTTCTAATTAAGCGCCGCTGACGAGAAGCTTCTCTGCCTTTCGCTTTCCCCTCTCTTTCTCTCTCTCTCTCTCTCCCTCTCTTGCGCTCTCCCCCTCTTCATGCGCTCTCTTGTCCCACCTGCTGCACCACAGGCCACCGCCACCGCCGCCGCAGCCGCCGCCACTGACTCATGCTTGGCCGCTCACATGCGAATTTGAATTTGAATGGCGCCGCTGCACCACTCGCCGGCCGCACTTGTCACACACCCACAGCACGCGGCATCCAGCGGTGGTCGCTTCTCCACAAAGGCGCCGCCATCGAAGTTTCGCGGCGCTGATTTATTTATTTATCAGCGTAATTGCCAGCTAACTTATTAGTGGGCCACATAAATTTCCACCGTCAAACGGCGTTTCACTGCCAGCGCCGCCCACTGGGCGTGCCACTGCGCTAAAACGCACGTAATCGAGTTCAGATGGCGTTGAGGCGCAGAGCCGCAGTGCCGCACAGCCGGCGCCCCTTCGCGCCTCGGAAACAAACTCAATTTGTGTACTGCCAGAAGCAGAATGCAGCAAAAAAATCAAATATTTTTTCGAAATTAAGTTCAAAAGTTCAACGTGAGAGCTTTAACTGAGCTTTAATACAACTGTCAATATACTGCAATAGGCTTTATGAGCTTCCAGTGCGTTTTATGCTTCTCCTTAGTAAGCACCAAATAGAGTTGATCGCACCTTTCAATGAGCAATACTTTAGAGAAGAACTTTTGGATGAGCTTTAAGAAAGCTTTAAGTGAGTTTGACATTAGCTTAGAGTTTTCAAGTGAGCTTTACGTTCAAGTTGAGTCCTAGAGATTGACTGATTTATAGCATTTTAAATATGTTTTTTTCTAATTTTCAGATTCTAATTTATATTTATTTATTGTTTATTGACTTAATTTTTAATTATTTATATTTATTTACTTAAATTTTGATATATTTAATTTATTATTTATTTAGTTTTTAATCTATTTTATATTTATTTATAACACTTTTTATTTTATTTTTTATTAAATTAAACAAAATTTAATTTCTTTTATTTTTATTATTTTTTTTTATATTTGTGCTTAAAATATTATTCATTTTAGTTTTTTTTTATATATTTATATTTTTTTTTTAATTTAATTTTTTATTTAAGATATTATTAATTTGAGTTTTTTTTTTAAATATTTATTTTCTGGTTTAATATTATTTTTATTTAAGATTAAGTATTTTATAATTTTATTTAAGTTCTTTATTAACGTTTTTTTTTATTATATATATATTTATTTTATTTTTATGTCCAAGTTCTTATTTATTTAAAAATTTTCTGTATTTTTGTATATTTTGTACGATTATTTCCCTTTTTTTTTTTTTTTTTAGTTTCCACATTATTAATTATAAATTTGCCCAGCTGATATATTTGGGTTTGTGCGCATTTTGGCACTGCCAACAAAAGCAGCAACAACAATGCGAGCAACAGCAACACGAGCAACTATTGTGGTCAGTGGGCAATCGCTCGATGACGATCTGCAGACCCACACAAAGATGCACAACGGCGATGGCCTGGCCATGGAGCTGGGCTGAGCAGCAGCAGAAACCGCCAGAATCATAAGACAGTGACATTGCCGGCAGGCCAGACAGCAGACAGCAGACAGAAGACAGCAGGCAGCAGCAGCAACACTTGACTGATGATGCCAAGTGGTTGCAGCAACACTTGTTGCGCGGCGAGCTGAAGGGCAGCCCAAGTGGGTGCGAGGAAGAATCTGAGCATGTGTGTGTGCGAGTGTGCGTGTGTGTGTGTGTGTGTGTGCTGCGTGTGAGTACGCCTACGTGCGGACTAAAACGATGGCGGCACATTTTAAATCAAAAAGAAGGGCGCACGACGACGCAGTTGCTGCTGTTGCTGCTGTTGCTGCCGCGCCCAGCGACTTGCTTTGCCACGTCGATTATTAATTGCAACATGCAGCAGTTGCATTTTCCTGCAGCAGCCAAGGGGGCGGCACGGGGCGCACTGCGGAACAGACGCTGCATGAGAAACAGTTGCAATTTTGTTGTTCGTTTCAACATTGCCGCCGCATTGCGATTATCATAATGCTGCCTGCGTTGCCGCTGTTGCTGTTGCTGTTGTTGTTGCTGTTGCTGTTGTCGATGTGAATGATGATTATTTTGATAAGTTGCGCAACATGTTGCTGGCATATTATTGTGATCAAGGCACTCGCTCACTCGCTGTCTCGCTCTCTCGTTCTCTCGTCCTCTGTCTCGCCCGCTCCATGTTAATTGCTTGGCAACAATGTTGCCAAGGTGTTGCCCGCCCTGTCGCACCAAATTGCCGCTTGTCGCAGCGCGGAAGTCGCCTCCTCGGCCCCCAGCCAGAGCTATGATTATAAACGCGTTATTGATTTATTAATGCGTTGTCTAAGCTGGTGAAAGGATTTCGCTTTAGGTGCTGCACATAAATTTCCAAGCATTTAAACTGCGGCTTCCTGCGTGGCTTTCTATTGTTGCTGTTGCTGTTGCAGTTGCTGTTGTTGCTGCGTGGCGAGTTCAAAGTGGCAAGCGTTGCTCAGCAAGCGCTATTCTCCACTGCAACTGGGCAGCTGCACACGCCCACGCGCTGGACAGTTATATACGAGCCACAAAAAAAGGGCGCGCGCACGCTTGCAACACGTTGCACACACAGCAACAACATATGGAGAAAAATGCAAAATTATTACCTAAAATGATTAGCTAGGCTGTACGTGTGTGTGTGTGAGTGTTGCTGCTTTAAGCTACTATTGCCACATGTAACTGCAACAATTGCTGTGGTTGCTGTTGTTGTTGCTGTTGCTGCCACCTACAATATGTATGGCTTTGGTGTCGCCTTTGTGGCACGAACATGACTTTTGGTGGCGCATGCGTGTTGTCTGGCAGTTTGTTGCCATTGCTGCTGCTGCTGTTGCCATTGGTGCTGCTGCTGCGCCTGTTACCGCTGATTTAGTGGCCAGTTGCTGCCGATAAGCCATGGACAAACAATGCAGTTTGCATTTTTATACACACAATTTGCAGTTATTTGTGGTCAGACGATAAGCAACAGCAGCAGCAGCAGCAACAGAAACAGCAACAGCAGCAGCAACAAGTGCATGTTGCTGGCGTGCAGCAGCAGTTTTATTGACATATAGCTGCCATGAGAGGTCAGCCATTGAAATGCAATTAAATTAGACGTCTAATAATAATACAAAACAAAAAACTGGAGCAACAACAGCAGCAGCAACAACAGTAACAGCCAGCCTTGGGCCACTGCTGCTGCTGCTGCTGCTGTTGCTGTTGTAGTTTTCGGGCACTGGATTTATATTATTAGCCAATTGTTGCCATGATGAAACGGCATAAAGTTGCTGTTGCTGTTGTTGTTGTTTTTTGCGTGCCGAATGCAAAGCATCATTTGTCGGTTCTTTTTGTTGCTGTTGCTGCTGCTGCTGCAGTTGTTGCTGTTGTCGCCGTGCGCACATTGCGCAATGATCGTTTTCAATTTTCATATAAACATTTGTTGCCTGCTGTTGCCTTCACCTCGTTGCCGCCGCAAATCGTTGCACGTTGCCGTTGCAATTATTTGCTGGCATTGCGCGCATTGCGCAAATCGTCAGCGACAGCAACAGCAACGGCAACAGCAACAGCAGCGGCAGCGGCAGCAACTGTGACAGCTACGTGCCAAGACCACCCCAATAGTCATTAAACTTTAATAAGCTAGGGATCGTTGCGGTTCTTGTTGCTGTTGTCGCTGTTGACACCACTGCAATACGCAGCTGTTGCTGTTGGCTTTTGTCAACTGAGCAGCTTTGAGCAACTAGCATTGCTGCTTTAACAATTTATATTATTTTAACTGCGAATATAGAACTTGATATAGATATAGTCAGATATATATATATATATATATATATATATATATATATATGCAGCATCCATCAAAATTAGACAGCTGCGGCAGCACCAGCAGCAGCAGCAGCAGCAGCTGTATGCTCCACTTCTGCAACAGCAATCGCCAGGAAGCCGTTGCGCCGCGCGCCTGCCTAACTGCAGTTCGTGGCACAAACAATTTCCGGGGGCCGCATCTCTCGGCTCTGCGCAGCTTCAAGTATTCAAGTGAGTGACTAGCATTTAATCAAGAGCAATCAGTTGCGGCAGTCTGAACAGCAACAGCAACAGCAACAGCAATAATTGCTGCGTTGGCCACGTGCTCCATTTGCAATTGTTGCTGGCTGGCAAAGTTATCAACATTTGAGCGACGATGACAAGAGCAGCAGCAGCGGCGGCAGCAGCAGCGACAGCGACAGCGACAGCAACAACATTGCATTGATATGGCACACGCAATGCCCATTTGTCTGGCATCTGCCACAGACACACACACATTGATATTTTGATAAATGGCAGCAACATGTTGCTGTTGCTGTTGCTGGTGCTGCTGAGCCGCAAAAAAGATTTATGATTATTGCTTTGTAATTTGTGCTTAAAATATGTGCCGCCGCCTATGTTGTCGTTGTTGTTGCCGTGGACATGGCTGCGCATAAAAATCAATTAGTCTTCCCCCAACACACACAAAAAGAAAAAAGGAAAAGAAAATATAAAAGAAACTGCTGAAAATTTGCGTTCAGAAATGCATAAACAATAAATGTTGCTGCGGTGCACGCGGCAATTGCTGATGATGGCATGCCGCAGCGCCACCTATCGGCAGTTAAATTGATACTAGCTATAGCGGCAACAACAGCAACAGAAACAACAACAACGAACAAGAGTCGCTGCCTTGTCAGCTGTAAGCAGCCAATTAATGTTGCTGCCGTTTGCAGCATTAGACGCAACAACAGCAACATGTTGCCAGCGTTGCATGCAGCGCAATTTATTAATGAGATTGCTCAGTCGATTGCAAAAAAGAAAAGTAGTTGAAAATTGTATGCCGCATGCATTGTTGTTGTCGTCGCACGCACAGCACCAGCACCAGCAGCAGCAGCAGCAGCAGCAACTTAGCACGGCAGCAACATGTTGCTGTTGCCAGCGGGTGTTGCACATTTATTGAGCGCTTATTAGCTGTGCGTGCCCGCCGCAACAGCCCCAAATGAGGTGTCAAATGACAATGCTGCCTCGAGCAGTGCAGACAGCCATCCAGCGGGTGGCGTGTCGCGACGAGGGAAGTTTGGCGAGTTGCTGCTGTTGCCGTTGTTGCCGTTGTTGCTGTTGCCCCTCGGGCGCTGACGTTGACGCAGCTGGCGCGTATTAAGGTCAAAGAGCGATCGCAATCGCAATCGGATCGTGTCGCCCCAGCTGTCAAACTCAATTCGCCTCCGCAGATAGCGCACAACAACAACAACAGCAACATACAACAGCTACAACACACAGCAGCAACACATGCAAAGGTCAGCCAGCTGCCTGCCTGGTTGCCCGTTTGCCGTTTGCCCGTTTGACTGCCTGCCTGCTTGCCTGCCTGCCTGCCTGGGGCCTGTCTTGGCTTCCCAAAAGATTGTTCCAGTCTGGCTTTAAGGCTCAACGCGTTGCTGCTGTTGTCGTTGTTGTGGCTGCTGTCCCCCCGCGCTTAGCATCATAAAAATGTCAAAGCTTTATTTGCAGGCCTTTTTGTTGTTGCTGTTCCTGGGCGGCTAATTGGCGTGTCATTGCCTGCAACGTAGGCATAAATCTGTTATTTTATACCCGCATGTGCAACACGGCGCATGAGTAATGTGGCCGCAACACTCTGAAAACGAAAACAAAAACAAAAACAACCAAACCTAAAGCTCACTCAAGCAACAAAACGCTTCACAGCTCCCTTTTGAGTGCAACAAAAGATAAAAATCCATTTAACGCTGCACAACACTGGTCGACCAACTCCACAATAATAGAATTGAGGTGCAAACTATTGATGATTGAGTAACGATAATTGAGTTCGATAACTCGGAGGATTTCGATAGTTTTGTAGATCAGTGTAATGATAACTAATAATAAATGGTCACTATGATTGTATTGTTAATTGTCGATAAATAGTTCATCGATTTACTGATAAGCACGATAACTAAATCGATTGCTATTCTGATTTATCTAATCGATAGTTATATATTCCATAGCTGAATTTGATTAAACAATTCCTTGATTAAACAATCCTTCAATCAATGTTGATTACGATAAAGTAATTGATAATTTAACTTGTATTTAATAGTTTATTATAAAATCCATAGCTACATCGATAGTTATCTGATCGATAGCTGAACTTTAGTTATATAATTGATTTCAATTTATTTCTATATATATATTAGGAATTTATATATATAAATATATATAGATATATATATATATAGACTTTAAATATTGCCCTCTGCCTGCCTTCACTTGCCTTAGCCATTTGCTAGCGATGCACATTTATATTTATATCGTTAACCAACAGTGTTGCTAACTCGATCACTCCATTGCATTATATAGTAAATATAATAACTATATATAAATATATATTTATATATATTATAACTACTTTAATCACATGCAGTTGTTTCCTTCTGGCTTCTGGCTTCTGGCCATCTTTATTACGAATGGCTAATAGAACAATTATGTGAGCTAACAGCGCAGTTAGCGTACATTTTTGTGACATTCAAATTGTGTTAATAAAAGCGCAGCTAAATCATTTACAAAATAAATCACCAGCTCGACAGCAACAACAGCACGAAAACCTTTCAAAAATAAAGCCAAAAAAAAAGGCTCAAAAAATATGAGTTTATGTCAATTGGCTAAAAATAGCCTAAAACTAACGAGCAATAAAAAAATGCCGTTTGGCCAGGCTCTAAAAATACCAAACAGACCGAGAGAGAGGATGGTGGAGAGGGGTGGCATGAGGGGCAGGAGAGGTAAAGCCTGGTTGTTAATACAATAATGAAACGCGCTCTGTTATAATATTTACAGCGCTTTGCATTAACTAACGAGCGCAAAGGCAACAGCAGCAGCAGCAGCAGCAGCAGCGAACCGGTTGCAGCAGCAACAGTTGCCAACAGGTGTGCATTAGGTGAGTTGGGGGCAGTTGTTGCACATTGGACTGTGGGGGAGCTTATCAAGGCGCAGCCTCAGCTCAGCCTCAACTCAACTTTCACTCACCCGCCGCTGCGGCTGCTGCTGCCCACACGCTAATTGCGGCAAACAAACGCACGAAAGGAACGCAATGTGGACCACCAACATGCAGCGTGCAACATGCCACTCACTCACTTAAGCAACAAGCAAAAAGAAGCAACTGCAGCATAAAGAAATAGAGTTTCGCTCGGCACGGCCCATAAACAAATAAACACTTGACTTGATTGTGGCCATGGCCAACAGTTGTTGTTGCTGCTGCTGCTGGTGCTGCTGCTGCTGCTGCTGCTGCTGTGGCATTGTCATTGGAGACGCGACTTGCCCAAATCAAATGAAGTGTAATTTATGCAAAATGTGGATCAGCCTCTGCCCAGTAGCTGGCGGAGGAGGCCCACGCCACATCATTCATGCCACAAACGTCACAGCACATAGCAATTATGTGGCACAGCAGCTCAAGTGCTGCAGTTGCCGTTGCCGTCGACTGTTGCTGTTGCTGGCGTGTTGCAATAATTTCAACGTCGCCACAAATCTGCCAACATAATTTTGTTATTTCACTGCCACTTTGTTTGACGTGCAAATGTTTGCCTTGGCTGCAGTCTGGCCGGCAACAGGAGCAGCAGCAGCAGCAGCAGCAGCAGCAGCAGCACATCCTGCTTGCGCCCAGATGATTTTTCAATTTGTTGCAGCCTAAGACAATCAGCAACCGCAGCAGCAGCAACTGTTGCAGACTCTCTCAGAGTCGACTCTCAACTCCCTCATGGGGCCTGCTGCGGTCATAAGTAACTTTAAATTATGATGAAAGTAATTTTCTGCTTCAGTAGCTGAGCCGCGGCTGTTGCTTGATTTACGCGCCAACAGCAGAAGCAGCAGCGGCAATGGCCGGGGCCGGGGCCGGGGCCGGGGCCGGGGCCGGGGCAGCTGCAGCGGGAGGAGGCGTTGCCCGTTGCGCACTTTTGAATTGTGGCCACACTCTGCTATTGTCCGTTGAGCAGATTTCGTTGTTGTTGTTGTCTGTCTGTTTTTTTTTTTTTTTTTTTTTTTGCGTGTTGCTGTTCAATAGCTTTGCCAAGTGCACAAGAGAGGGGGAGAGAGAGAGAGAGGGAGGGAGGAGCGAGACAGCACAAAAAGCAGGCAAGTGTAAATTAAGTAATTGCCTGGCAGTAGCTGCTACCGTTGTCATTAGGACAGACTTCAGTCAAAAGCCGATATATAAAGAAGGCAAGCAGTAGCCGTAGTGCCAGCCCAAGCCCTAGTCCAAGTCTGAGCTGTGGATAGCCGTGAACTCTGTGCTTAACCTGCCAAACTGATGCTCATAAATATAAGTGAGTGAGGGAGACAGAGAGACAGAGAGACAGAGGGGGAAAGACAGTGGATAGCTACCAACTGAAACGATAAAGCTATATCGTATGTATATAGTTTATCGAACGATACGAACTGAAACGATATAGTTATATCGTATACACATATCGTAAATAGTGCATTCGAACTGAGCCAATGTACGTATATCGTATAGCCATACAACTATATCGTACGAGTAAACGAGTATATCGTACAGAGACAGTGAATGGCTCTACAATATGCAGCGATAATCTACGGACTACGATAAAGCTTTATCGTAAGCATTTGCGATATTCGTTATATTCTACACAAAAGTTATAGAAAATATTAGATACGATAAAATGTATACAATATAAGTTATACGATATAAAATAAGTTGGCTACGATATTATGTTGTCTATACAAAACTTTATATCGTAAGTTCCTGATATCGTAAGCTGTGTATTTTACATGCGTCTCTTCTCTCTTCTCAGTCTGCTCTCTCCTCTCCTTATACATGACGGTTTATCCCTTCCTTCACCATCAGCATCAGCCAGCGCGAACTGTACGCATTTGAGAATGAGTGAATGTCAATAGATTGTGCATAGTGATTCAATAGTTAACTCATTTATCGAATACCAACAGAAATTGCCCAAAAAAAAAAAGAGTAGAAAAAACGGAAATTGCAAAGCAATTGAAATCGTTTGCAAATTACTGAAAAGGTCTTTGGGGTCTTTTTTTAGAGAGAGAGAGCGAGTGGGGAGAGGGGGATAGAGTGACGCCCCTCGCTCGCGGTCAAAAAGCGTTTTATGCAACGTAATAGCCCAAACACAATTAACAGTTATTCATAATCATTTCGAATGCAAAATCGAGATATGCAAATGAACCGCAAGCCAAAGTCGAACTCGAAGTCGAGCTGCTGCCACTCGCACTGCAGCAGCCCCATGGAAATTAAGATCAATTTTCAGGCAAGCAAATCAATAAAATAACAGCAAGCAGCAGCAACAGCAACAACAACAGCAACGGCAACAGCAACAGCAACAATAACAGCAGCAGCAGCAGCCCAATAGACACTGAACATTTCAATTGCTGACCAATGGAGCAACAGCTGTTGCTGTTGCTGTTGTTGCTGCAGGGACAAAAACTAACTCTAATATCATTTTGCATAGCATGTTGCCGCTCTTAATACCCTGTAGCTGATGCAAGTAGTTCAAATGGGTAGTACGAAAAGTTAACTATAAAAGTCTATATGAAGCATTATTAATCGATAACTATCGATGTTACACTTGTTTATGTTTTACGCAATCTGCTTGATTGCAGGGCTGTCTCTCTGATATATTGCACTTAATCGATAACTATCGATAGCCGACTGCAACTTTTTATATCAGTCAAGCACCGGGCCTAATGAAAATGCGATTCAGTTTTAGTCGCGGTATCAGAAAGTTCTCCCACTTACATGAAACTATTATTTCGGTATATTTCTAGCTACATCGATAAATATCGACATATAAGACTATACTGATTATTATATATAAACAGTGAGCTAGTGAGCTTTAAAGCAGCTATTCTTAATTTGCCTTTAAGTAAAAATTATTATAAATTGATTATAAATTATGATATAAATTTATCGATCTATTCTCAATTTATCGATCAGATTTTGTCATACAACTCGCATAAACTCTCAGCTAGTTGCCAACAATTTAAAAGCAATTTGAATTTTGAGGGGCAGGTGAGAGGCTGGTCAGAGAGTTGGTTGGTCAATTTTCATTGATTTGGGCGAACGCTCGTTGAATTTGCATTTTTTGAGAGTCTCCGCTGCAAAATCGTGTGTGTCAATTCTTTTGGTGTCAGATTTCAATTTCGTTTGTTCGGTTTTCATTGCGTATTGTTGCTGCAAGGCAGCAGCAGCAGCAGCAGCAACAGCAGCAACAAGCATTGGCGGCATTTTTACAAAAGCTGCCGCCATTGCAAGTTTATTAATTCATTTCGCAGCAACAGCAACAGCCACAGCAGCAACTGTTTTGAGTCAGCGGCAACAACAGCAAATTGTCATCCCCCGCGGCTCGTTTTCCATGTGAAATTTGCATTTTCCATGCGATGTTGTTGCTGGCTCCACACCTTTGGCGGCTGTTGCTGCCGCTGCTGCTGCTGCTGCTGCTGTTGCTGTTGCTGCTGCATTTGGCCATTGTGTTGATTTATGCGCACATTTTGTGGTCATTTCTCTATGGCCAGTCGTCAGCAACAACAACAACAACAGCAGGCCACAAAATGTGACAGCCTTTAGCCAAAATCAGCCAACTGTACATGGATATATATATATATATATATATATATATATATATATATATATGTATATATATATATATATATACTGATTTATGTATACTCCCCCCCTCTATATATGCCTTTATAACTGTGTGAACTTTTTACAAATCGTTTTAATTCGGCTTTGGTTATTCGCTTCGCTCTTGTTGTTGTTGTGTTCATATTTATGCTAATGTTGTTGTTGTTGTTAACCTGAATATCTATTTAAGGCATTTACCTGTTGCGCAATTTGGTTGTATTTAAAATAAAACTTCCAAAAACTAAGCTTTCCCACTCACCTGCAAAGATAGAGCAAAAAGAAATAAAAGAAAATTAGTAAAATATATCAAATAATTGCAATTTAATTGCTACAAAAAATGGCAATTAAAATATATATCGAAATTCATAGATTTTTAAAGATCGATAATAATCGATAACAATTATCCAGCTAGCTCTCTACCTACATAATTAAAATTTTGTATGAAAAAGTTGCAATAAAAATATATTCAAATAAATTAATTAAAATTGTATTAAATCGATACATTTCAATCGATAAAAATCAATCTAAGAATGCAATTATAAATAATATTCAATCATTGACATTCCCTAATGAAAAAAATGGACAAAAATTTTAAAATATATGAAAATCAATCAATTAAAATGTTCTAAAAATCGATAAACAGCTATCGATAACAATCGCCTGGCATTGGCGTAATCATGAGAGGCGAAGCCCAAATGGCAACGACTTGGCCACAATTCGCGCTGATCGCGACCCGAAATGCCAAGGCAAAGTTATGGTTTTCATTAGGCCCGGCCAATAGATAGAGCTGGCCAGGCAAAAACAGTTAACACACACCCGCTAATCTGAGCACATAACTTAGCAGCGCCAAATGCGGAAGCGGCAGCCGCAGCAGCAGCAGCAGCAGCAGCGGCTCAGAAATGTTTGCCACTTTCTAAAACTAAAGAAAACGCCTCAAGGAGCTGAGCGTGGGCCTGCGGCAAGCAGGGGGTGGGCGAGCAGCAGCCGCGGAGGAGTCTGCAGTCTGTTGCTGTTGCCTTATCAGGTTGCCCCGAAAATAGCAGCGCAGCGTAATCGAAATTGCGCATCGTTGCGGCGTTGTGGCAGCAATTGGAATTCGATTAAGGCGGCCAAGGCAAAATGCAATTAGAGGGTGGATGCGTTATTAATGTGGAGCGATGTGCGCCAATGCAGACGACGCTGCAAAAATTGATAGAGAACATATCTATATATATAAATGTGTATATATATATATATATATATATATATCTGGGTCTGGCATGCGGAAGCGAAAAGCGCCAAAACGTCAGCAAAATGTGCGAAAAATGGCTAAAAAAAAAGAGCTAAAACCTGGCAGCAACTGCAGCAAAAACTGAAAAAAAAGACGCCAACACGCGCCAACAAGGCACTTGATAGTCATGGGCAAGGTACGACGCTCAGCAAGCGGAGCGCAGCGGGCGTGTCTGCAAAGGGGGGCTCTATATTAGATTGCCAAGTGGGAGGTGTTCACGCACACACACACTCGCACACACATGGACACACAGAGGCATAGCTAACAAGCTCTGGGCCTGTATTAAATGAAAACGCATTAAAGCTCAGCCAACGCTCAGTGGGCGTTGCAGCAGCAGCAGCAGCAGCAGCAGCGGCGGCGGCGGCAGCAGCGGACGCTGCCAACCTGAGCACAGCTGGCAGTGGGTGTGCCGAGCAGCGCCATTGACGCGAACGCCACAAACTGAAGACGTTAACATCGATCGGAGCTGCCAACTTGCCAAGAGATCGCAATAAAATTTTAAGGCCGAGAAAATTCTGGAGAAAAAAGTTAAAATAATTCCAAATTTGTTTCAAATTGAAAATAAATGAGAATATTCCAATTTTTTAATTTAAAAAACAAAATTTTTAAAAATCTATTTTAAAATTATTATAGTTATTAATAAATTAAAATTCATTTTAAAATTTTTTATCTAAATTTTACAAAATAATTATTCAAATAAATAATAAAAAATTCTTTAAAAAAAATTGTTGGGCTTAAAAATAATTTAAGATGAGTGAAGTGAAATTTAAAAAATATTTGGATCTTGAGGTCTATTTAGTATGTGACAAGTTGGCAGTCCGCAATTTCAGTTCGTTTCGCTAGCGGCTGCCGCTGCTCTGCTGCCCGCTACTCTGTGCCCTGTTCGGCGATGATTGTCAATTTGCTCGTCGAATGCTGGCGACGGGTTTATCGCTTATTGTCATCTTGGGGCCGGGGCTAATTAGAAAAACACGTGAGCACGCACAGCGGCTGCGTAGTTGTCATAATTAGAGAATAGAGTGAGAGAGGTGAGAGAGAGGGAGAAAAGAGAGAGGAGAGAAGAGAGACTTTCAGATCAGCTTGGAGTGTTTGAATATTGGCTGCGATAGCGACTGGGCGACAATTTGCTAGATTGATTAGGCGTCCAGCCTATGCCGCTGGTGGTGCAGATTCGCCAATGCAGTGTAACCGGTTCAAGCAATTAATGCCTTAAATGCGGCTGCCTGGTGTGGCATTGTTAATTAATAAAGCGGCGCGAATGAGCTGCAACAACAACAGCAACGACAACGAAAATTGAAGAGTCGAGTCGAGTCGGGCTCTGGCTATGGCTATGGCTCTGGCTCTAGCTCTGGTTCTGGCAGCTAATTGTTAATGCAAAAATCGTTGCAAGTTAGAAAATCAATTTTTACTTTAATGATCTGGCAGCCAGGTGCTTATTAAAGCGCATCCATCGTCAACAACATCTTACTGGTTGCAGGTTGCTGCTGTTGCTATTGTTGCTGTTGTTGTTGCTGTTGCAAGTAGCCGACTATAATTAAGCGTCAGAAATGGCTGCAAGGCTCGCACTCTGCCACACTATCAGCCGCTCTCTCTCTCTTACCCTCTTTCTCTCTCTCTCTTTCTCTGCACCGTTAGCGGGTGTAAAAAAAGCAAATGAGTTGCCATAAATTATTATGATTGCAACTGCAACAGCAACAGCAACTGTATAATGACATATTGCCAGCCGATTGACAAATGCAGCTGAACGCAAAGATACGCCACGATGCAATCCAAAGCCCGCAATTCGATTGCAATTGCCAGCCTTTATTATTATAGGCCATGGCCAAGGCACTGGCTTAGCTTAAACACTGCCTGCCAAAAGCAGCTGCGCCAGCCACAAGACAACTTTGCACAGCTACAAATTAAACATTTGTTGAAACGAGTTTCATAAATATTTATGAATTGAGTAAATTTCTATATATATATAAAAAGTAATAAATATATATTTATATATATGTTCATAACTGCCAATAGCTTGATATCTCTTATAAGAAAAAAACTATCATATAGTAATTATGCATCATCTGATTAGACCCTTAGACACCAAGTCTTTGGCAGTTGTCCAATTGGTATTATCTTATATGCTAAGCTGATTAAGTGTTTTATTCTTATGGATCTAGTGCTTTGTTGATTTATAAATGTTAAGGAATTTATGTATATTTATCAAATATATATATATATATTATTATATTTTTTTATTTTGGTAATTTAATATTTATATTTATTGTATTTTTACTCAAATTAAATTTATATTTTATTTTCATTTATACATATTTTTTTCAATTTATTTAAATACATAATTTTTATTTTTATTTATATATTTATTATTTTTTATTTCAATATATTTACATTTTATGTTATTATTTAAATAATATATCATATCTGTTTAGAAATGTATATTATATTTTCTATGAAATTGTTTTTACTTTTTATATTATAAATATATATATATTTTAATACTTAAAAAAAAGGCACAAAAAATGCCACGTAAAATATGTTTTGCTCTCTGTTTGCTGCTTAATTGCAGCTATTTAGCTATTTGCTGCACATGGATCAAGCTGAAATGGTAATAAATTTTTAGAAGCCTACCAGCTATGCGTTGACTCTGCTTGACCACGCCCCATTGGCCAGGCTGAGTCGCAGTCCGCCTCAAAAAAATAAATAAATAAATAAATAAATAAAAATGAAAACCAAAAAACCAACAGACCAGCTCTATGCAGGCTAAGTGTAGTTGTTTGTGTTTATTTTTAGTGGGCGTGGCCAGTTGGCAGTTGGCAGTTCTTGCTGTGGCGGCGCCTGCCAGTGCCGGGCCAAAACACTATAATTAAGTCATGCCGAAGGGCACCATTCGAATGGTGCCACAAGAGCACCAGTCGAACTGCATGGAAGGGTATTTGGGCGTGTGTGTGTGCGTGCGTGTGTGTGCGTGCGTGCGTGTGTGTGTGTGTGTGTGTGTGCGTGTGTGTGGAGCATGCGTTGACCGCAAAGCGACAACTTCCTTCTAACCCAATTTGCGACTTTTCTAAACTTTATGCAAAATACTAAACAATATCCGCAACGCGTTGTCAACAAATGACATGAAATTGGCAACAGCAACAACAACAGCAACAACAACAACAACAACCACATTTCCGTTTCAAGCAATTTCCGCGACGCTCTCTTGACTTGGCTGGCATCGAGTGTCATTTGATTGGTAAGCAATTTACGCAGGCGACAGCAGCAGCAACAGCAACAACAGCAGCCAACAACAACGACCCTGACCCGCAGCAACATGTTGCATGTTGTGTGCAACGCCAGCAGTGAATTTTATTTTTTATTTTTTGATCTTGCAGGCATCAAATGCTGATGTTGCTGCCGTTGCTGCCGTTGCTGCTGTTGCTGCTGTTGCTGCTGTTGCTGCTGTTGCTGCTGTTGCTGCCTGGCAGCATCCGTTTGCCGATTTGTATATCTAATTTTCATAATCTCTAAAGCATGTTAGCCGCATTCGATATGCCAGCAGCAGCAACATGTTGCAGGAAATCAAGTTGGTCAGCGGCTGCCTCATTTAAATGCGTGCAACAGCAGCAACAAGAACAACCGGCGGCACGTTTTAGCAACGCATGTCAACGCAACACAACAGCAACATCATAATCATCAGCAGCAGCAGCAACAAGCAGCAGCAACCAAAGCATACTTTGTAATTAACACACAGCTTGCTTCCGGCAACAGAAACCACAGCAGCAGCAGCAGCAGCAGCAGCAGCAGCAGCAGCAGCAGCAGCAGCAGCAACGGGAGCAACAAGTGCGTGCAGCAAACATGACATGTGACATGTGTTGGCTAGCGGGTGGCCAGCAGACGCGACATCTTCTAGCTGCTGGCGCTGCACCTGAGCAACAACTGAGAATGACGAATGACAAGACATGCAAACGAGTTCGGTCTGGGCCTGTGCCTGTGCCTGTGCCTGTGCCTGTGCCATGGCTCAGACGTTGACAGTTTAGGCCTGGCCATGGCCATGGCCAAGATGTCACTTTTCATTAGGCAGCTGCTGCTGCTGCTGCTGCTGCTGTTGGGTCTGGGCATGATGCATGGGCACCTGTTTGGCGCGGCGTTTTAGATTAGTCGCCTGTAATTAGTTAATAACATGGCATGGCATGTCTAAATTGCAGTCGCGACATCAAATTGTAAGCGGCCGCATTTTGATGCTGCTGCTGCTGCTGCTGCTGCTGTTGCTGTTGCATTTTGATTGATGTTGCTGCGGGCGCTGCGTAAATCTATCGAAACGGCAGCCCAAGCATAAAAAATGTTATGCATATTTTTAATTGATAAGTTTTTAGCACATGATAAATTTTAATATGTGGCAGCTTGTCACCAGCGACAGCAGCAGCAGCCGCAGCAGCAACCTGTTGCTCGCAACAACAGCAGCAGCAGCAGCAGCAGCAGCAGAAGCAACATAAGCCGACATAAATCCATTAAAGCCATACAAATTCCAAGTAAATTAAAAGCAGTTAAACTCAATTGATTTTGAGAAGCTGCAACAACAACAGCAGCAACAATAAAAATAAACAACAGACAGCAGCAGCCGCAGCAGCAACAAGCAGCGCCCAAAACTCAGAAGACCACAAACATATTGCTGGCACGTCCAGGCCTGGTCCAGGCCGAGGTCCAGGCTCCACAGACAGGCACAGGCCAAAAGCCTCAGCTCAATAAATTTTTATCGCATGTGTGTCTCAGTGCGTGTGTCTGTGTGGGCAAGTCAATTGGCCTGGCCGAAAGGAATGCGTTGATATTGAAACAACTATGGAAATAAGAGCAGCAGCAGCAGCAAAAGGCCACAACAGAAGCCAAAGCAAAAGCGTTGTACAAACACATACATAACAGCAACAACAGCACCAACATTGGGCTAAAGGGGTAAAACCTTCGACCAGCTCACAGTGTGCCACAAGCGCGCGCTTTAAGCCGCCTTCAAAAAAACAAAAAAAAACAAAAAAAAACAAAGCAAAAAACGAAATGAAAAAGAAAAGAAACGAAACGTTTAAAAGGGAAACCAACGAGGCACCAAACATGAGTCATATGCCAACTGCAACAACGGCAACAACAACAATAGCAACTATCGCTGCGGCAGCAACAACAACAAGGACAGAGTCAATATTTTCTTTATTGTTGGCCAAAAACGTTTGTGGCAGCAACTGAATTACTTATGCTGTCTCTGTCTTAAGCCCTATGTCCTTCTCTGTCTTTATTTAACTCGTTTCGTCTCTCTGTCACACTATGTTTTCCTGTCTCTCTTTCTGTCACTATCTTCCTATATATATATATTTCTCTACGACCATATCTCTGTCTCTTTCTCTCCAATTCTTTCTTGTTTTATTTTTGTCTCATTCTTTATCTATCTATTTCCCCTCCCTCCCTCACTCTATCTCTTTCTCTCTCTCTCTCGTCTGCCTTAGTTTTTGTTTCTGTCTCTCTCTCTCTTTCTTCTGTATACCTCTATCTCTGCCACCATCGTATCTGTCTTCTTCTTAGTCTTACAAAAGCTCTATTCGATATTGATAGGCGAAGCTTAAGCTAAATTAATATTTTTATTTTTATTTTTATAAAAACTTGTAAATATTTAAAAATATTTTGAAAAATTATTAAATTCCCAAAATTAAAAATAAATAAAATATTTTTCTGCAACTGATCAAAAAACGGTTAAATTTAATCAAAATTTATGAATAAGCAAAAACAAATTTTTATTAAATTAAAATAGTTTTTAATATTTACAATTTTAAACTAAAAACTATTAGAATTTTATTGGAGGTTACATTAAAAAAAAAAAATTCTAAACCCTCTAAACACTCTTAGAATTTTTTTTTGTCAATTTGCCAAGCCTCAAACTGAAGAATATATGATAGAAATATTTATACAAATAAATTTTAGCAAATATATAATATGTTTATTATTAGAGATTTACATATATATATATTTCTCTCTATATAATGTCTATAATGTCCCCCAACTCCTTTGCTCTTTGCAATATAAAACTAATAAACAAGTGCATGATTATCCAAGCAGTAGCTAGCAGTAGCCGTAGGATTGCGGCCAAGTGTCGCACAAGCTGCAGACTAAAAGGCATCTTAGCGGTTGCTGTTGTTGCACCCACGCAGGGTGTATGAAATGCCAAGCGACGAGCTGAGGCAGCAGCGGCAACCACAGGCAGCCTTTGGCATTTAACTGACCCAACTGCAACAGCAGTGCTGTGGAAGCTGCATAGCTGGCTGCCACTTGTGCAACAGCAACAGCAGCAGCAGCAGCAGCAGCAGCAGCGGCAGCAACAACAAAAACTTTCTCTGACCAAGAATGCGCGCAGCTGCAACAGCAACACCAACAGCAACAGCAACAGCAACACTGCAACAATAGTGTATGTATGTTGAGCCTGCTGGCCAAATGTAGCCGTAGTCCAGTTCAGTTTTAGTCCAGTCATTCATGCGCTTGGCCAAGTCACTCACACACACACACACAGATAGTTAGAGCTGCAACAACAACACCCGCCGCGTGTCGATTGAAAATTTATGATCACAATTTTGGTTAATGCATTTTCGTGTTTGTGCCATGATTACCAAATGTTATTCACGCTCCAGTGAGTGTATTCACATGTCCATGCGTATGTGTGTGTGTGTGTGAGTGTGTGTGTGCCTGCCTTGGTCTTAGCAATCAATGCCAAAATGGCGCGGGCGCAGTGCGACTTTTTGGTATTTACGGTTAACTAAACATTCCAAACGGGCCACGACAAACTCCACCAACTACTGCACTAGCTGACTGACTGACTGACCAGCCAGGCAGCCAGGGTTGCCAACCACATCCACAAACAGACACTCACCCACCCACTCACACTCACATCATTCATTTGTTAAGTGTTCAGTCGATTCCCAGTTAATTAACTAATTGCCACTGTGCAGTTAGTCAAATCTTTTTCACTTCATTATTTGTATTTTAAGGCGCAGTGTTGCACAATGCCATTTAGTGTTGCAAGTTATGACAAGAGCGCGCCTTTTTCCAATTTAGCAAACGAGTCAACAATTTGTTACACTTTGACTAATTTACGCTTTTCTCACAGCCAATATCATAACTAAAATATGATTTCAATAGCAAATTTAATTGGTTTTCGCCATTGAACTATTTCCTAATACTAAAAAAAAAAAACTAAGGCAGCAATTGTAAATTATTAACAGTTAACTATAATTTATAGTAAATTTTTTAAAATTATAAATGTGAAAATTTTGTATTTAATTGTAATAAAACTAACTATTTAAATTAACTGTTTGTTTAAGAAAAATTATTTATAATTTTTTTGTTATATTAAAACATTAAATTAATACTATAAAAATTTAAGTTAATGATCAAAAATCTTTTTTTTTTAATTTATATTAAAAAATTTAATTTATGTGTGTAATAAGAGCCAACAAAAATATATTTTATTTTAAATAAAAAATATTACAAATAAAAAATATACAAAAATGCTTAAATTTCTATTTAAATGTTTTTTTATGCTGCAAAAATAAAAATTTAAATAAAAAATTTTGTTTGCTTTTCTGGCTATATATTTAAAAAAAAAAAATTAAAGTTACTGTTGGCAACTCTAGTTTGGCAGCAGCAACAATTGCCGCTGCCAGCAGTAGCAGCAGCAGCAATTCCAATGGCCGCTTAGCAGCTGCTGTAAACATATTTTTGGCGTATTTCCGTTTTGTAAACTGTAAACTGCTCTCTCGCCTGACTAGGCAAAATGCATGTGGCATGCGGCATGCGGCATGCGGCATGCGGCATGCGGCATGTTGCTACTGCTACTGCTGCTGCTGCTGCTGCTGTAGTTGCTCCCATTTTTGGGTTAGGCGTAGGATTGTTGACTCGGCTAATGTGTCTTGTAATTTGCATGGCCATTTGTGAAAAGTGAAAAGCGCACCGCAGCTTTTCCAGCCAACTCGTGTGTGCGTGCAACGTTATTTTCGGCAGCTGCTTGCCAATTTTTCGCTTTTGTTTCTATTTCTATTTCTCTTTCTTTCTTTCTTTTTTTTTTTGGTTTTTGCGTAAATTATGCGGCGCATTTTCGTACCGTTAGGCGCATTGGATAAACAGTAGCACTTACAAACGCCTTTTATGGGCGGCGGGGGCAAGCAACAGCAGCAACAGCTGACCAAAAGCGTAGCTCGGCTTTACGTTTATTCAAAATAAGCGAAGCCGCACACAAAATGTTGCCAGTTGCAAAAATGGTCAAAATGCAAAAAAAAAAAAAACAAAAAAAAAGCCAAAAATGAAATGAAAAAAGGCTAAGCAAAAAAAGTGGGCAAAAACTGTTTATGGTTATGATTGCGTCTATGCGAATGCTAAATATGCCAAGGAATGGTAATGCGATCGTCGTCGTTGTTGTGGTTGTTGCTGTACACGTGGGCGTATGAGCAATGTTGCTGCTGTGGCTGCTGCTGTGACGACTGCTGCTGCTTTCACACACAATTAGCGTGTGTTGCTGGTGTGCGCCGCATCTTTGTGTGGGTGAGCTACGAGAAATGCCTGGCCATAAATCATGCCACGACTTTGGCTATTGTCGCTGCAACTGCAACTGCTGCTGCTGTTGATTGTGTCAGCAACTGCCGCTGCTGCTGCTGTTGCTGCTGCGGCAACGGCAGCAATTGATTTGGGCAACTTTTGCCAGTTGCTGCTGATTGCCAGTTGCTTTGCTTTGCTTTGCTTTGCTTTCTTTTTCCTGTGTGTCGCGTTGCTTTGACTAATGATACGAAATACGCAGCAGCAACAGCAGCAGCCACGGCCACAGCAACATGTTGCTGACACGCGCGCATCGTTAGCAGCAACCAGCTGCGGCTGCCAGCTCGCTGCGTAGGTGTCAAACTAAGCAACATCAAGCGGCCAGGCTTAAGTTTCATGCGATTGTCATTGTTGTTGTTGCTGCTGCTGCTGCGGTTGCTCTTGTTACTATCAGCAACATATGCTGTTGTGTTGCTGTTGATTGTGCAAGTGTTGCTACTGCATTCAGCAGCACTCGACATACTTTGCTCTTGCTTTTGTTGTTAATGATTACTAGCAACAATTGCTGTCGCTGTCGCTGCCGCTGCTGCTTGGAATGTTGTTGTTGCTCTTGTTCTTAATGAATGTATTTTTGTAGCAGCAACTGTTGCTGTTGTTGCCGTTAAACTGGGCAAATGTTTTGTTGCTGTTGTAGCAATTCGACACCTGTTGGCGCTTAATATCAAAGCCAAAGCTGAGCACGTGAATGCTGTAAACAGCAACAGCAACCAGCACCCAGCAACCAGCAACCAGCAACCAGCAACCTGTTGCTGGCTCTTGTAGGATCATAATTCACACGCTGCAATCGAAAAGCAATAAAAGGCGAGCAGCGCCAGCAACTGGCCATCATCATAAACGGCACGATTACAACTCAGACGCCTGGCCACAACAGCAACGGCAACATAGCAGCAGCAACAGCAACACGAGCGATAAATCGATGCAGGGACAACAGGTGTCCAATAACAACATCCAGCAGCAGCAACAGCAGCAACAGCAGCAGCCGCAACATCCACAGCAACAAGAACAACAGTTGCCTTTTGTGGTTGCTGCAGCTTCCGCAATCTCGCTGGCCTTCGACCAGCTTTTGACACCGGCAACAACAGGAACAGCAACAACAACGACAACAACGACAACAGCAGCAACTGCGCTCTCTGTAGGTCTCTGGGTAACAATGCCAAACACCGCAAAGGCAAATGTTCCAAATGCCTTGCCCCTCAGCATGTTCGGGGCCAATCTGTGGCACGCGGTTACCCAACTGAGCTTGGCCAAGACAATGCAAAATGCTGCAGCAATTGCCGATGTGACTATGTAAAATCTCAGTTAAATTAATTCATTTAATTAATCAAGACTCAAACATTATATTATAAATCAATTTTTAAAAAATAATTAAATATAAAACAGAAAAATTTAAGTTTGCTTTAAATTTAAAAAAAATAATAATAATTTTTAAATTTAAAAAATATATAAAAAAAATTATTATTATTATTATAATTTTTAAATATATATAGCTAAAGAATTTATTCAATTATTCAGTTGTGAACAACAATTTTTATATTTTATGTAAATTTAAATAAATTTTTGCTTGGAGTGAAATAATTATTTTTGAATTTTTTCAAGTTTATTTCTATATATATATATATATTTTAATTAAATTTAATTTAATATTTCTTTTAATTTGATTTATTTTTTCTATTTATAGAAAACATATTCCGAAAATATATATAAATATTTGCTGAAATTGTACACATTTCCAAAGGACAGCCGCACGAATGTGGCCAAGTGCAGGCCAAGTTTTTGCTGCTCAGACAGCTGAGCGGACGGAAGCGAAGCGAAAGGAAAATGAATAGCGCAGAAAATAGCGCAGAGCAGGCAACAACTGAAGAAGAGGCAGATAAAATAGCGCGCGTGCAACCTTGAGATAATTTAATCGTTTCTGTTTGAGAGCAAACACACAAACACACACACACACAGAGAGAGAGAGGGAGAGCGAGAGAGAGGAAGAGTCGAGGGTCGATCGGTCTAGCCAAATGCGAAATGCCAACAAACAATTGAAACACATTTTACACAGCAAACCAAAGGAAAGTCAATGCGAACGCAACGGAACTGGAACAAGTTCACCTGAAACGAAATGGCAATGGAACAAAGTAGAAAGGAACAAATGAAATGAACTGACTCAAAATGTGAATCATGAAATAGAACAAAAACGAAACTTTATCGAAAGAAATTAATATAAGAGCTAAGATCGCATGCCTCTCAGCTCTCAGCTCTCAGCTCTCGGCGCTCAGCTCTTCTTCTTTCTGTGTATCAAATCAGTCAAAGTCTTAGCTTAAGGATGTGCAAACTGAAAGTCAAGTTCAATAAGGCGAGAAATTGTCGAAAATACTTAAAGACGCATCATTAGATTCCGCTTCCAAAAATAAACAGCAGCAACAACAGCAGCAGCAACAGCAGCAGCAACTGTTGCTGATGGTAAAAGAAAGCATTTCTTTATCGATGCAAATTGTTGTTGCCAAGCACTCGAAGTGAACTTTGCACAAGGCAACAGGCACAGACAGCGAGGTCTCAATGTTGTTGCTGCTGCTGCTGCTGCTGCTGCTGCTGCTGGTGCTGCTGCTGCTGTTGGTGTTGGTGTTGCTCTTCGTCTCATCATCAGCAAACACTGATAAATTATTTGACAGATTATATTTGCGTTGAACTTTGGCAACAGTCGGCGGCTGCATTTATTAAAAATAAGAACACACGACGCCAGCGGTCGCTCGAGCAACAATTTGCACACAAAAATACGCTCAACAAATAATAATGGCATGACCAAGCGCTGAGAGGCACAGCTAACAGATGCCCTGTAAACTAGATAGAGGCAATTCCAAATTATCAAAATTATAGACAAAGACTCTCACAGATTGTATAATTCACTTGCAGGCGTGGAAGATGAGTGAAAGACAGAAAGAGTGAGTGAGTGAGAGAGGGAGAGAAGTAAAGGTAAAAATTGCTGATGAGAGCATGACCAGTCAGTTGATATATGTCTATATATTATATATATATAATATATATTTTATATACAAATATTTTTCCTTTTTTATTTATTTTTAGTATTACATAATATTTATAGCCATATTATAGATAACATATATTTTTCATGGCAATATTATTTTGTTCAAATACAATCAAATATACAGAGTATTTGAAGTATTGTATAATATTTATAGGGTATATAAAAGTATTAAATTTTTCAGTCATGAAAACATTATGAAAACACAAATTTGTTGAATTTAAATGCCAATATAAATTTGTATAGGGTATATCTACAGCCTATCATAAATTGCTTACTGCAGCTTACACACTTCAAGAATAGCTGCTGTCAGGCATGCGCATTTTCTCCTTTACAGGGTATGAGCAATATCGACTAAAAACGCCTAGAGTGAAAGCATGCGGACGGGCTGAGCGGCAGGCGGCAGGCGGCAGAGACCGACTGCCAGGCAGCAGCAGCTGCTGCTGCTGCTGCTGCTGCTGGAGCCTGTGCCAAAGCTGCAGTCAAGCTTCTAACCCACCACTCCCCACGCAACCTGCCTGCCTGCCTCGGCACTTTTTGCCCGTTGCCAGTTCGTTTGCTAACAAATGAGCGTCATGTCTTTGCCGTCGCAAAACAAATCTGAGCAATTTTTTATGATAAATAACACCCGAGCTAGAGAGAGATAGAGAGGGAGAGAGAGTGAGAGAGATAGATAGAGTGAGGAAATGAGACACATGAATATGCACTAGAAAATAAACGTAAGCATTTGTGAGATGCATGCCAAGGTGCACGACTGCGGAATACCCGGTAATATATCTGCATAAATAAGGACATACAGATATATATATATATATATATATATATATATATATATATATATCATATTTCTGACAGATCTTGGAAATATATTGTGTATATAAAATTATATGGAAAAAATAAATTTCATATAAATGAAAAATTATAAAATATTTCATATAGGAAAATAAGTTCATCAGAAACATATATATATAATTTCTATAAAATATATTATATATCAAATATATTATATAACAGATATCAAAAACAATTTCAAACGAATATATAGCCTAATGTATTAGGTAAATTTATGATTCAATTAATTGAATTTAGGAAAAATATGAAAGTAATGAATATACCCTTCTCTGCCTCATTAACAGGGTATATGCTCGTGTGTGTGTGCAAACTACATGGCATAGGCCAAGCTAAGCAGTCTGGTAATATTTAGTGCGGGCCCCCAGGCGCTTAACGGGGTGCAACGGGGAGACGCCACCAATTGGTGGGGCGCAACGTGCGGCGACTCGACGCAACTGGCGGCGACTTGTGCAAACAAACAAATCGCTGCAGATTTATTTTAGTGCAAAGCGCAGAGCAAAATTGCTCAGGCATGCGTGGGTAGTCAGTGCGAGAGAGACAGAGACAGAGACAGAGAGTGAGAGTGAGAGGAAGAGACTGAGACAGCGACCGGGCGCGCAGTCGCAGAATGCGGCTGGAATCGATGCGCGATTGAAAAATGCGCGCTTTCAGCGCGGTAATTAAAAGATGAATCGTTTGGCATGTGGCAAATCTAATAAGTTGCCACAGCGCAGCAGCCGAGCGCAGAACTTGCAACAAATGACGTGTCATTAAGAGCGATAACGCCCCATTTTCGTGGCAGCCGAGCCACGTTCCACACACACACACACACACACACACACACACACACACACACTGTATGATTGATGCCAGCTTTTATGGCTAACGGAATGTGGCATGCAACAACTGACTGGGCAGCTGCCAGTGAAAGTTGCACCCCTACACAGCTGAGGCACACGACGACCAAAAAATACCCAAAATAAGGAAAACGAAAATGTTGGACCGTTAAGCGGAAGCAACCTAACGGCACATTCCATAGAAAAGTCGCACAAGACGTCGTTGGCCAAGTTAAGGCAGGAACTGTTCTTGCAGCTGCCGCAACTGGCTGCACGTGCCACAACTTTCACTGCGACCGAAGGGTTGCCCAAACACTCATTTAGCTGATAGAAATCTTCCCCTCGACTCGCTGAATTGGGTCAGCTGCAAACAGCTGCCGCCCGGATAACGGAGCAACGCTCTCAGTTGTCCATCAAGTCGGTCAATCAGTCAAGAATTTGCTTTTTATAATAATTTGCTCTACTTACAGTTTTCGGCTTGGCACTTTTCAGCTCTGACAAAAATTGTACTTGAACACAGCGTTGTGGAACAATCGGAAATCAAATGGCAAATGTCAAGCGTCGGACGGCACTTTGCAGTGTTGTCAATTGGATTTATTTATAGTGCTGCAAAATTAGCTCAGATTTGAGTTGACTAATTTTGCAGTGTTGCCTAAGACTTCAAATAAATGAATTTACAATTCTTGCAAATATATATATATATATATATATATACATATATGTGTGTATATACGATAGGTATACGATAGGCGTACAATATATATACGTTAGGTATGCTAAAGCTGTACGATAGGTACATGGTAAGCTCACGAGCGGCTTGCGATAGTTGTACCATAACTATATGCTCTACCAACGATAGCTGTGCGATATATGTCCATATATGCGATGGCTATACAATTTGTATAAGAGTTTACGTCTGTAACTTTGGGACAGCTGAACGGCAGGACAGGACTAGATCATTGGGTATGTATATACTTAAAGCTAGAGATAGAGGAAATGGATGAGGAATGGAGATAGAGAGAGACAGATGGAGACAGATAGAGAAATCCTCTCCCTATCTCTCACTCTTGCTTTACTTTCGATTAGCTCACCAAAATGCATGTCCCGAAACGAAAGAATACGACGACAACTTAATGGACGCTCAGTTCCAGGTGCGCACTTACCTGCAAAATGGAACGAAAAAGAGAGAATGGCAATTAGATAAAGGCATTAAACAGGGTAGCAAAGGCATAGAGCTGACCATCGATCAGCGGAACAACAAAGGGAAAAGCCGCCGCGCATTGTGTGCAAACTATACAGAGAGAGCGAGAGCGAGAGCGAGAGAGCGAGGGAGATGAGATGAGATGAGAATGCATTCGATTGGGCGAACGCGAACTGCAATTAAGCACAATTCAATAGCGATGCAGAGTCAAGTGCAACAGACACTTGCAACCGTGCAACAATCAACAATCAGGGCAGCAGCAGCAACAATGGCAATGCTGTGAAAATTGATTAAACTCATTCATCAAATCGAATCGTCGTGTGGCAAGTGCAGCGGCAGCAGCTGCAAAGCAAATCAACTGTTGGCTAATGAAATTATGGCACTAGCAGAAGAAGAAGGCTTATATGTGTTGCATAAATATACACCAAGAGAGAGAGAGAGAGAGAGAGAGAGAGAGAGAGAGACGGGGGGTAGAGGGTGCATTTAAACAACTTTCGAATGACCAGTTGACTAACCAACTAATTTGCTGTGAGAGAGAAAGGCAGTGCCGGGGCGTGGCCACAATTTACTTTATGCAGTTAAGAACAACAACAACACCTGAGGTGAGAGAGAGAGGGAGAGAGGGGGGGTAGAGAGAGAGGGCAAAAAGCAGATATGATCCAATTCAATTTAAGCGCGTGTCGCATGCAAACGACACAAACAGCAAATAGTAAATTGTTGTTGTTGTTGTTGTTGTTGTTGTTGTTGTTGGTGTTGTACAAATGCAATTACAACTAAGCACACAGACACACGAAGAGTTGACGCCACCGCCAACGACGATGGCGACGGCGTTGCACTTTTTTTTGTTTTTTTTTTCGCTCCGCCCACTTTTCCCACACCCATTTTTTGTGTAGTATTTTATATTTTTTTAATTTTTTTTTTTTTACAATGACGACGGTGTCACGAAGAAACAACAACGTTGCAAAAGAGAGAGGATACAACAACAACAACAACAACAACAATAAAATCAGCTTCAAATTAAACTAAATAAAAAACCAAAACTGAAGCCGAAAGCTGAGATGCACTATAAATTTATATATATAAATAAATGTATAATAAATGTATACTAAAATAATAATACAAGTTAATGAAAATGCATTCAGAAACAAACTAATAAACAAAATTAATTAATATTACAGATATAACACTAATTTACTCAAATAAAAATATTTAAATTTTCAAAATATATTCAATTTAAAACTCAATAAGTAATAAAAGTAATTTAATTTATATTTATTTCATATAAAATATATTTATATAAAATTAAAATATTTAAAGCGATTTATTTGATATAACAAAATATATTTTATAAAAATACAAATTGTATTCAAGCTAAAAAAAATATAAAAAAAAAATAAATATATATACTTATTAAAATAAATAAATAATTTATTTAAAATAAAATATATTTATATATAATTAAAATACTTAAATCAATTTATTTCGCATAAAATATATGTTATTAAAATAAAAATGAGATATTTTTTTTTATTATTGTATTAATTATATTATAAATATTTGTAATTATTTTCGTATGATATATATAAAATTGTTTATTCAATCATTTTTATTAATTAAATAAATATTTGTATTATTCATTTTGCAAATTTATTTGCATATTTGAATTAAACATTTAAAAAAATACTTTTAATTATTTCCATTAATAATTTTATACATATATTAAATTATTTCAATTAGTAATTTTTTATATATTTTTAATTAATGTAATTAAAACTGTTATATATACTTTTAATTAATTTTAAATAATTATTGAAGTAATTTTGTATTGCATGTTTTTTTTTATTATTATTTATATATATTTTATATATTATTTTTCAGCGACATTCAGCAACTATTGTGAATGAATTTCTACAAGAGCTCAGCACTCATTGTGCACTACCTTTGCCTATGCCCTTGCCACATGACATGGCTTTTCATGCTTTGCTCTTAACCATTTTCCTATAGCCAATTGTAATTGAATCAAATTTATGAGCCTTTCCTTACGGCCTGAGCACGGCTGAGGCGAGGCGAGGCGTCTGTGAGTGAGGGCGTGAGGGCGTGTGGGCGGGCAGCTGAGTAAACTGGGTAAACTGGGAAACTGTGCAGCAGCGCCAAATGCGATTCACACCTGAGCATCGTCTCGCCCCCCCCCTCTCTCGCTCTCTCCTGTTTGCATTTGTTTTACTATTTCTTTTTTTTTTTTGTGATCTCTCTCGTTGTTGTTGTTGTCGTTTTTCTTTCTCTCGCCATTTCGTCTCATTCTCATTCGCATCTGTTGTCGTTGGCTGTCTGTCAGCGCTGACGTTGATGAAAAGCGTTGCGGCACTCGTGGGAAAATTGACGCTGCTCCTCTCGGCCCGCCCACCGCCCACCGGCCCGACCTGTGGGCCCCTCCCTTGTGCCACGTTTGCGGTTGAAGCTGTCTGTGTGCGTGTGTGTGTGTTTGTATGTTTGTATTGCTGTTTTTGGGCTTTGCCGTTTCGCGTGGGCTGATGAAAAAGTTTCGCCGCAATTCGTTGCACTGCATTAAGCAAAGCAGTGCGGCAGCAACAACAACAACAACAACAACGAAAGCATTCACAATGACACCAGCAACAACAATTGTTGTTCTCATCGCATCTGGTTTGCCTGCTGACTGTGAAGCAAAAACAGATCGCATTTGCCTGCTGCTTCTACTGCTCTCTCTCTCTCTCTCTCTCTCTCTCTCTCTCACACACACTCCCTCACTCTCCCAATGCCTCTCTCACTCTTATCGGCAATAGCAAACAGAACACGCATATAATGCGCCCTTCGCGCCCACCTCTTGACCCACCGTCCACCGCCTACGACTACAGCAATGCTTATCAGCAAGCGTCGCCGTCGACGCTAGCAGCGCTGCTAGCGACGCTTCAGTCAGTCAGCGCACTGCATATGCATTTCACATTTCGCATTTCCAAGTCGAAATCTAATTTCATTTCCAAATTCTCATTTTATTTTTCTTGCAAATTTTGCTGATAAGCGTCACAGTCGATAGAGCTGATAAAAGAGCTACAACAACAACAACAACAACACGAACAAATTTGCATATGAGAAAAAAATATATGTTAGATTTGTAGATTTTTGAGTTTGTATAAATTTATAAAAAATTGTATAAAATTAGGAATTGTTAATAATAAAGTTATATGAAAAAAAAACAAAATAATAATCTCATAATACATATATATATATATATATATATGTATATATACATAAATATATATAAAATAAAGAAGTATAGAAAAATATACAGTGTAAATAAATAAAATAAAATATATAAAAAATTAAATTAAAAAAAAAAAAAAATATATATATATATATATATATATACATTTAAAAATTTTATATAATTAATTTTATAAGAATTTAATTTATATAAGCAGTAAAGACAATTTATATATACATATATTATATATAGAACATTATTATATTATTATTCTGTATAATTTTAAAATATTGAAAATTTATAAACTATTTTTCAACCATTTTTTTTCTAACATTTTAACTTTCAAAATTTGTCAGAATTGTTAGTTACTTATATTACTATATATATATATATATATATATATTTATATATAGTTATATATATATACATATATATATATATATATATATATATATATATATATATATATATATATATATATATATAAATATATTTTTTATTTTTTTTTATTCCAAAATGATTTACATTTTCTAAATCGCTTGGTAAAATATATTTTGTATATTTTTCAAAATATTTCAAATTTGTTTTTTTTAATTGCCTCTGAGGAGCCCACCAAAACTGTACTTCACAAGGACTGAGATTGCATTCATTACAACTAAAACACAGCGAAGATGAAATGAACTGAATTGATCTGCAGCACGGTGCGTATACGTAATGTGGCTTCTGGCGTATACGCCATACGTGTTTTGAATTAGGCTCTGGATTGATTGCGGTTCGCAGCATTTGCTTGTTGACTTGACTCACCCTGTTTGCTTATGCAGCAGGCAGCGACACACACACACACGGTAAAAATTTGTTGTAAACTACAAACAAACAAAAAATTATTTGCACAAATGTTGGAGGAAAAACCGTTCGTTCACTCTCTCCCACTCTCTCTCTCGCCCTCTCTTTCGATTATTATAGGAAAAACGTGGCGTTCATTTCTTGTGCGACAAAGTAAAAAAAAAAATTAAATTAAATTCAAAAAAAAAAAAAGAAGAATTAAATAAATGGGAAACACACGAAAAAAAATGTAGAAAATAATTAAAGCGGAGCAGTTAGCGGTAGCTAAATTGCTCGCAATTACAGCTATAGCAGCAAAGCGCCAGGCAACAACGGTAAATGTGTGAAACGGTAAACGGCAAACGGCACGGACTGCGTCCCAAGGAATTTGCGCATATGAACACGTAGACGCAGTGCTGCTACGCTGACGCAAACGCAGACGCAACGCTGGCGCGACGCAGACGCGGCGGCGGCGACGGCGACGGTGGCGACGGCGATAGCAACGTTACACGAGCCGCCCACGACTCCCACCACAACAAAACCAACAACAATATAGAGTGTGACGCGTTTAGCCTTGAGATCGCAGCCAGCCGCATGCAGCGGGGCAGCGACGCACGCGTCTTTGCGCGCCTTTTTGAAAAACGGAAATTGCCAAAGGAGACGAAAGCTAAATGGAGAAAAGTGCGTAAATTATTGTTGGTTTTGGCTTAGTGGATGGATGCGTGTCGAGAACCCACTTAGAATGCAACGTCAGCGACGGCGACGACGACGACGCACACAAATAACTAACAGCGACTGTAGTAAAATGACAACTGAAACCGCAGGCGAAATGAAAACGAGTAACGACAACAGCGACAGCGACGACGACGCCGGCAGCGACGCTACTGCAGCTGGGCTGCGCTCGGCGTTGGCGTACAAAACGATTCTAACGCAACGACGACGACGCGGTCTTTTGCTGCTTGGTGTTTTTTTTTTCGCATTCTATTTTGCAAGCTTTTCACTTTTCGACGACGCGACGTCGCTGCGACAATTGCACTCGCATTAGATGTAGAGCGCAGCAAGAGCGCAAAAAAATGGAGAGAAAGAGAACAAGTGTGTGCGAGAGCGTGAGAGAGCAGTGCGAATTTTGTGTGTGTGCGGAAGTGCAGCGGGTGACGCAGCAGCGTGCAAGGCCAAACGCGTGCGAAAGAGCCAGCGTGTGTGTGCGTTCGCTGTGTGTGTGTGTTTGTGTGAGTAGCTCATGCATGTATGTGTGTGTCTTGGCAAGTGTAACTGATCGTATTAGACGTGTGCTGAGAGCGCCCGTCGCGTCGCGTCGCACTCTTCGCACAGCTTGCGAGAAACTGCAGCCAGCCGCCCTGCGATCGGCAATCGCATATTGCACGCGCGTGCCCTTGAAAACTTGACCCAAACGGGGCTGCCAAAGCGTTGACGTTGCCATGCCCCCCACTAGCGCCCCCGCCTATGCCACGCCTGTGTGATGTTTGCTCGCAAACAAAAGAAAGTGCACAAATTGTTAAAATTCTTAAAAATAAAACAAGTTCGTGCATGTGTGCTCAAAGCAGAGAGAGACGAAAAAAAAAACAGCAAACACAATTTTGGGAAAACGGCAAAACGCCACGAAAAGCTCGCATGTGTGTGTGTGTGTGTGGGTGTGTGAAAGCCGTTTTCAACCGTTTTCATTGCCAAACACAATTTTTATACAAATGCGGTGCGGTATTTGCTTTTTTTGTGTGTGTGTGTTTTTTTTTTTGCATTTTCTATTTTTTGCTTAGTTGCGCAAATATTGCAAAATACAGGCAGCATCAAAAGACGCAAAAACTGCATGACAATAGCCGAAACTGAAGACGACGAAGACGAAGCGCACGAAGAGCAAAGAGCGCCGCGCATGTGATGTGCTGATGCAGCCAGACAGAGATGAAGAGTGTGAACTACTGCAAGTCTACACTTCTCCACATTCTTGTGAATGTTTATACACACGCACACACCAACATACATATGTATGTATGGGCTGTACATGTTTGTATGTATTGTCTGCGCTATGACGTTTGCGGGAAGTGCGCAAATGGGCAAAAAAAAGTAAACAGAAGGAAATTGAAACTAAATTTGATCAGCACGAATTCGATATTAAATATGCAAGTGAAATTTGTTCGCATGAAAGACTAATCAAAAAAAATTTCTTTCTATCTTACAGGAGTGAAATGAGGTGTGGAATTGTTTGTTTTAAATAAAAAATAAATAAATAAAATAAAAATATTATAAACATAAATTATCTTATATTATATCAAATTTGCGAATTGCATTTGATTATTGTATTTGTTTATTTTTCTGCATATTGCATAATTTTGTTTATTTTTTTTTTTTAGCTGTGATCCACTGAATGTACATGAAAGGAAATTCGATCTGGCCGACTCTGCCGCGCGTAGGGTGCACTAAGAACTTTTCTATGCGGCGATCGCCAAAGCAAATTCGAAAGTGTAGAGATACATACACACACATACATACATACGTACACACTTACATAGCTAAACGTTCATACATAGTTTTATGTGCGCACGCTGCCAAAGTCGCGCCAATTGTAAAATGCTCAAGGTCGCGCGGCGAATGCACCTAACTGAACAACAACAAGAACAAGAACAATAAAAATGGCAACAACAACAACAACAACGACTACATCGCTAGCCCGCCCGCATACGCAAAATGTTTGAATGTTCTACAAATTGCAAACTAGTGTACAAAGCGCAGCAACAACAAAAACAATTTGCGCTCGTAAATTGTAAAAGCGCCGCAGTCGCTGCCGTTGGCACTGCCGCAGCCGCAGCCGCAGCCGCAGTCAACAGCGCGACAGCAAATGAATTTCACTGTCAAGGTCGAGGAGCGTCGCTCGTTCTGATGCGCAACGCATTGCCGATCGCTGCAGCGAATGGCAGAGCGGCAGAGCGCGGTGCAGAGTGTAGAGAGAGAGCAAGAGCAAGAGCAAGAGAGAGCGATAGCGCGCGCTGGCGCGTGTGGGCGCGAACGCGCGTTCGGCATTGACGGAAACGACGCGCGGCTTATGTAAGCGCTGCAATGCGAGCGCGCTGTGTGGAGAGAAGCATCAAATGCATACGCACGACGTCGCGTCGCCGTCTCGGGCGCAGCGACTGCTGTACATGTGTGTATGTGTGTGTTTGTGTGTGTTTACATACATGTATGTAGGTCTCAGCCCCACCCTCTCGCACACGCAGCATTTCCTGCAGTTTGTCGCTGCGCATTTCATATCGCGTCTGCTTTTTCGCCTTTGTCGTTGTTGTTGTTGTTGCTTTGTGTATTTTGCCGTTCGCATGTTTTTCTATCGCCGCAATTGTTTTTCTCAAGTTCGTGGCTCTTGTGCAATTTGTTAGCCCGCCCTCGCCCTCGCAACCACCCACACCCACCCGCAGATGCGTAATAATTCACAAATTGCAGCGAGAGCGGTAAACAAAAACAGTCGTAAATCAAAATGTTGCGACTAACCGAGACTGGCGGACGCCACGCCCAGCCATTGCCCAAAATGCAGACATAATTTGACATAAGCGATGTTAAAGTTCAGCCACAAAACAACATCAAAGGCAACGCGAAATAAAAAGAAAAAAAGCTTCGATGATCATCAGCTGATGATGCCAGGCACTGATTGACTCAACTCAACGAAACTTGACGACGACGACGGAACAGCGGCGATAATGTCAAAGGCAGTCGCTGCCGCTGCGGCTGCCGTCCCGAACACCCCCCGAAGCTGCGTTCCTATTCGGCACCAGCACTCGGTCGTTTAATCATGTTCAAGAAAAAAAGTGCAGCGTCGTCGTCGAATGCAGCGCCTGTCAAAGCTGCGATTAATCTCACTCGGAGAGTGCAGATACGCAGAGAGCGCATACAGCCTGAAGCACAGTGGTCAACGGGCTGATAGCAAGGCATGAAAATGCTTAATGTGTAATTGTAAACAAAGGCTAGACTAATTATCTGAATTAAATATTAAAAATAAATAAATAAATGTAATAAAATAAAGAAATATATTTAAATATATTTATTACAAATAATATAAATATATATGGAAATTTTGTGCAATTCTTAGAGCATTCATTTTTTTTAAATTATTAATTTTATTTTACAAAATATATTTTTAAATTATAATTATAAAATAAGTAAGTGCATTAAAAAAAAAATACATATATATTTTTATAATTTTTAATAGACTAAATAATTTATTGATAAATAATATTTGTAAAACCTCTTATTTCACAAATATTTAAAATATTTTATTATATTATAATATATTATTGCCATGAAATTTCTATAGTTCGATCCACTGTGCCTGTGCCATACATAATTGAGATATGAACTTGGTAATATTTCATAAAAAGCCTGACCAGCGAGCTGGAGAGCTGGGTAACTGGGCAAGTGGCCAAGTGGCCAAGTGGCTAGCTGAGTGCTGATCGCGGCTTGTTCGTCTAGAAATAACTTAATTGTCACTCAATTACTCAGTTTTCAGCTAAAAGCATTCATTGCTCTGGCTTAACGTCAGACCCAAACGCCCACCGAGGGACGGAGGTGAGCCAGCCGAGCAGCCAAGTGAGCCAGTTGAGTCCGTCGAGCCAGTCGAGAACTTGAACTGGACGCTCGTTACTCGGGTCCTGGGCTAGGCGTGAATAATAGGCGAGAGCCTGAATGAAAATTGATGACTTGCGACAGTTTTTGGCCAAAGGGCAAATGCGGCTAAAAGAAGCCACAAAAAAAATGCAAAAAATTCTGTATATATAGACATATGTGGCTAGATATATATGCATATATGTGTATATATATTCATATGTTTATATATATAGGAAAAAATCGTAGCAAAAACATAAAACTGGGCACGGCCCAAGCAAAAAGACGCCAACCAGATGAGCACACAAAAGCTCTCTCTATCTCTCTATATATATATATATATATATATATATATATAGATATATATATATACATCAACGCGCATAAAAGCGTTTGTCATGCCTTTCCGAGATGAGTTCCTCGGGCTGCATTCAGGGATTGCCAACTCAATGCAACCATCAATCAAATTTGCTTGTTTGCCCCACTGTACGTGCGTGTGTGTCTGTGTGGGTGTTTGTGAGAGGTCGCTGCAAAGTTCATGGACCATTTGCCTTTCTGGTGCGATATTTTGATTGACGCCTCAATCGAAATGCCGTGATTGAAGCGCTTGAAGCTCAGCTCTTGCCGATCGCAAGAATGCTAATGAGATCTATTAAGATGTATTACAAATTGTATGCCCGATGGATGGTTTGATTGATTGATTGACTCTGCGCTTGAACTATCATAACAATGTCTATAGATTTTTAATAATTGATCGCAAGTTTGCATTTGATAGAACTTCAAGTTGATTGCATAACACGTCAATAGTTCTATAAGAATCGCTGGCTTGCTTGATTGACAGTGATTAAAGTTGTTTACAGTTTTTTATTTTAGAGTACATATTGATTGATTTGAGTTTTAGTTTGAGACTTAAGGGAATTTTCTTTTTTATTTGTGCATCATTCATGATTGACGTATGCTATGATTGATGAACATTTGCGATTGAAACGAACAATTTCGTTACTTGTGAAGTCCATGATTGATCTGTACACATTTGTCTATATTTTCAAATAATTTATTGTTGCTTGTACATCAATCATGGTTGATGGTTGATGCGCATTGTGATTGAACTAATTTTCAATGAGCATTTGTGTGAAATTAATGAATGTTATTTGAGTTATGTAATATGATTTACATACATAATACGATGATTGATAAGTGATTGAAGCGTGATTTATGCATGATTGATGGTTGATTGATGCAGTTTTACCAATTGATAATCAATATGCATCTAAAATGTCTGGATTGTTATTGATTGATGAGAGATTGACGTCTGCTTGATGTGGTCTTACTAATTGACAATAACCTTGCATGCAAAGAGCTCGAATTTATGCGTACATCATGATTGATGCAATTGCTACATTGTCAACTGGCAGCTTGATTGCTGTTAGCCGGCACAGCTTGGCCTCTGCCTCTGGTGCCACACGGTTCACATGATGCCGCCGCACCACATAAATCCTAATCAAACAAGCTGGAGATGCGGCTGCAAGGGCTCCCAGCCGGAGCGTGCATCTATAAATCCATTAATGCCATTTACCGCATAAACATAAAGAAAACGCTCCACAAATTCCCCAACTGAGGCAGAGGCAGAGGCAGAGGCAGAGTCGTAGTCACAGTCGAAGACTGTGGCTGAGACTCCGTCTCCAGGCATCAACACTATCAACGAGCGGCAAAGGCCTCCGCCTGGCCATCAGCGCGCATTGCAATTGCTCCATAAAGTAAAACTAAATTGCTCAATAATTTTGTCCACATTTGATTATGTCTTTTTTTTTCTTGTTCTTTTTCTCTTTTCTTTTTTTTTTTTTTTTTTTTTGGCCAAGGCGATGTTGGCTTTCAACTTCGACTCGAGCGAAGGAGGCGCGAGTGGCGCAGCCCTGCGAATTGCAGTCACGATTGTTGCCCGGCGAATGGGGCCCACAAATTCAAAACCCATAAAGACATCAAAGCAGCAACGCGTGTAACAATTTGCCAGCCAACCAACAACAGCAACAACAGCAACAGCAACAAATTCATGTTGCTGAACTGGCAAACGCAACAAAACGCAAATTAACAACGGCAACACACAGAGAGAGAGAGAGAGAGAGAGAGAGAGAGAGAGGGGCACAAAAGACAAAGGCCTTAGTGGGAGTAGAAGAGAAACGAACAGACAGACAGACAGACAGACAGGCGGACGGACGGACGGGGGCAGGCAAAGCCTAAGACATAGACAGCTCGGGTCGTGGAGCAGCAGGAGCTTGTGGAGGCGCTGGCAACGTCGACCTGACCATGGCATCCGCATCCGCACCCGCACAAGCAACACCAACAAATGCAAAACGTGCAATATGAACACTTGAATACCCTTCAACAAAAAAATTAGACTTAGAAATATATAATATAAGAGATAGAGATAGATAGAGAGAGAGGGAGAGAGAGAGAGAAAATGATGAGGATATCAACAGAATTTTGGAAACAAAAAATATTACAAAAGAATATATAGAAAGTTATGAAAGCAAGTCTATAAAATATTTCTCGCTTTCTCAACTTTTTTAAGGCTCTAACATATATATATATAAATATATATTTATTTTATTTTATTATTATTATTTTATTTTATTTCTTTTTTCCTAAATGATCTTGATACATATATATACATACATATATTCATATATATTTTATTTGTTATGTATATTTTGGATATTCAATATTTTCAATATATATACATATTTATTTTATATATTTTATTATAATAAAAAAATAAAATAAAAATTTGTCTATAAAAAAAAATAGAATAAATTAAAAATGAGTTTATAAAATAATTTTTTTATCGTATTATCTATATATATATATATATGTATATATTTATATATCATTTTTTTTAACATTATATTATAATAAAATATTTAGAAAACTTAAAACAAATAACAAAAAATTGAATATATTAATAAATAATTTATAAAATATATTTATATTGAATACCTCCAATTTCTAAGTAGTTTTTAGATATTCATCATATAGACATACTCATAGATAGAATTTTTCATATATTTTTTATTTATTTATATTTTAAGATTTTAAAGAATTTTTGACGCAAAAATTTTAATACAATATATATATATATTTTTTTAATTTGAAGACCTAAAACTTAGAAGTAGACAAAAAAAAAAAAAATAAATAAAGAAAAAGCAAAAGAAAACCACGCTTGAGATTGTTAACTCAGTGGAAAGGGCATTTGCATGAGCGATCGATCGACGGTTTCAATGGGAATTGGCTGATCGTAGCTCAAAGCCAAATGGCGGGCTGAGCACCGAGTCCTAGACACAATATGCGGAATTTTGTGTTCCCATAATTTGTGATAAGCGGGCTTGGGAGAGCGCCCACCCACACCCCGAACGATCGATCGAACGATCGATCGATGATGATGACGATGCTGGCGCCTTGTGTGCCGCCGGTGGGGGCACGATCGATACTACAGCTGAAATGCTCATTAAAAATGTAGAAAGCTTTAAGAGAGTTAGCGGCTCTCAGCTGGGATTGCGCTGTCAGCGCTAATCGCACGATCTTAATTTACAGCAACAATCGCAGCAGCAGCAGCGGCAGCAGCAGCAGCAACAACAACAACAACAACAACAAAACAGGACGACTACCGGCAACAGTGAGTGAGAGATCGGCGATCGCAAACGATCTTCGAGTTGTGGCCAATTTGGCGAACGCAACTTTCGCTTTTGGCTGTTGCTAACGATCGTCAATCGACGGCAATTTATTATTATGCAGCGTTTGTTAGCTCGCATTTTAATTCAATTAAAAATCGGTTAGAGATCATGGTAATTATGCTACACATAAAGACCCACCTAGCCATAAAGTCAACCCAGCCAGCCAGATCGACTGTGCCAACTCGAGCTCGATAGCGGCGCTTTGAATTGGTTCAGCATCGAAATGCGATCAGGCGATTAGATCCAAATGGAATTATCTGATGGATATTTAGATTGGCAACTTCAATATAGAGAATGACAGAGAGAGACAGCGAGAGAGAGAGAGAGAAGGGCAATAATGTGATCTGCTATGAGTTCTATGGCTTGAACTAGATTAGATTGGCATAAATTAGAAATAAATCTAACACTCGTTTATAGCTATAAATAAATTTAAGCAGCTCTTTCTCTATGCCTTTCTATCGCCTTCTCGCACTGCATTGCATTATGCATATATCTGACTCGGACTGATCAAGATATAATGAGGAAGTTGAAGAACAAGATTTTGATCTCATCTCCTGCTGCCCATCTGCATATTTTATCTTTTTCTCTTTATCCTTCTCTTGCTGTCTCTCCCTAGCTTACACTCAACTTCCCTCTTGCTCATTCCATTCTCTTTCTACAACTATCTTCTACTCTTTTGCCTCTCACTATCTCTCTTTCTGTTCCCCATTTTCTCTCTATATCTATTATATATATTTTTATATCCCTCTCTGTCTCACTCTATATGTCTATCACTGTTCTTTTTTCTGTGGCCATATATCTATAACCGTCTCTCTCTCTCTCTCTCTCTCTCTCTCTCTCTCTCTCTCTCTCTCTCACTTACTCTCTCTTTCGCTACTTCTAGCTACTTCTCAGTCTCTCTCTCTGTTTTCTTCTCTACCTTCCTATCGTCGCCTATACCTTTCTTCCACTAGCTCTCCTTCTCTATCTCTCTCTCTCTCTCTCCCACAACCTCTCTCCCTCACACCCTCACCCAATCTATTTCACTTCTATTAGCTTTCCCGCTGCACTCAGCGACATTTCGACAACATGACAAAACGTTGCTTAAATCGCATAAAAATGTTAAATGTTGCATGTTGTTTGCATTTTGGAGGACAACAACAGCAGCAGCAGCAGCAGCAACGACAGCAACAACAGCAACAACAGCAACAACGAGCAATGTTCGCCTTTTGAATAACGCCAACAACAACGCGTGGGCGCACAATAGAGTTGTCGTTGTCGTTGTCGTTGTTTGTGTTGTTGTTGCCGTTGTTGTTGTTGTTGTTGTTGTTGCCGTTGCTGTGCCGCTGCGTTTTTTGACATTTTGTAACACGCGCCTGCCAAGCGGCATAAAAATTGACATATTATAATGTCATTGGCGTTCCCGATTTGCGCCACTGCGTCGACTGCCACAATTCGTCAATTCGTTTGGGGCGGCCAGCGTGGGTGGGCAGCGCCACAAGAGTTATGCGCAGAGTTGCCACAGTCAGCGCAGTTGTTGCTGTTGCTAGACTCCTTGTTGCTGTTGTTGTTGTCGTTTTGTTTGTTTTGACAGGCAACGCACTTCAACTTCGACTTTGGCTTCCAATTTGCATGCCCTAGCAGAGGCATAGCCAGACTGTCATTAGATATGTAACATTATCGGAGATTATAGTCAATCAATCAATCAATTGAATCTATCAATTAATTAGTTGAGCAACCAGTCCTTCTATCACTAGTCATTATTCATCAATCATTAAGCATTAGGCATAAGTGTTCTTCTGCCATTAGTCATAAATCATTAAGCATTAGGCATAAGTCTTCTTCAGTCATTAGTCATCATTCATCAATCACTCATCAGTCAACAGTCATTACTCATTACTCATCACTCATCAGTCATCAGTCATCAGTCATCAGTCATCAGTCATCAGTCATCAGTCATCAGTGATCACCCATCACTCATCAGTCATCAGTCATCACCCATCAGTCATCACTCATCACTCATCACTCATCAGCCATCAGTCATTACTCATCACACATCAGTCATCACCCGTCACTCATCATTCATCAGTCATCAGTCATCAGTCATAGCTCATCAGGCAACAGTCATTACTCATTACTCATTACTCATCACTCATCAGTCATCACCCGTCACTCATCATTCGTCAGTCATCAGTCATCACTCATCACTCATCAGTCAACAGTCATTACTCATTACTCATCAGTCATCACCCATCACTCATCATTCATCAGTTAACAGTCATTACTCATCACTCATCAGTCATCACTCATCAGTCATCACTTATCAGTCATCACTCATCAGTCATCACCCATCACTCACGCATTCAATCGCTCAATCACATTCAATCAGCAAGGGTATTCAATCGTCCACAAACATAAAATCTAACTATCGCTCTGCTTGTTCCTATTTCGCTCTTTTTTTTTTTGCATTTTGCGTGCTGTCTAGCCAAGACACAAACCGACCTCGCAGTTGCTGTCTCTTAGCTGTTGGCTGTTGTCTTGTGTCTGTTGCATTTGCCAATACACAACATTCTTATCAGATTGTTGCAATATTTTTGCTGCTCAATGTTGCTGTTGTTGTTGTTGTTGTTGTTGTTGTTGTTGTTGTTGCAGCCCGCACTCGAGCAGAGCTGCAAAAAAGAGATCTTTATCAAGACGTAGGTTCAGGCTGCGGTAACAACAACATGGTTAGCAACAACAACAACAACAGCAGCAACAAAAACATGTAATGAAAATTATGACAAGCCAAAGAAAAAACCAGCAACAACAACAACAACAACAACAGCAACAACAAAAATAAAAGTAGACAAAAAAAAAATTGTAATATGAAAAATTATAATTCAATGGAAAATTGCGCCCACACACGCGTAGCACACACACACAACACACACAACACAACACACACACAACACACACACAACTATTGTTGGCCTATTGCTTATCGTGAACGGAAAGCGTTGTCGTTGCTGTTGTTGCTGTTGTTGCTGTTGCCTGGCGAGAGTTGTCAACTGTTTTCAGTTTTTTTTCTTCTCTCTCTTCCTTCTTCTACTTCTTCTTCTTGTGATTTGGGTAGCTTTCGCTGCATCCTTGGCTTATATAATCGCCGTACATTTAACAACATCCATCAATCAGTGCGCGCTTTGGCCAAACGAAATTTCCGATCGATCGATAAGTTGCATGTTAGCTAGAATCGAATGTCAAGATCTAACTGTCAAGATTACTCACAGACAGAGAGAGAGAGAGAGAGGAAGAGGAAGAGCGATAACTGAAAGTGGAACAGTTTAGGCTCAGCACAGCTGGTGACTGAATTGAGCATCAGCATTGAGCTTATAATCAGAAATGCGTGTTCCCAGCGCTATCAACGCCATCAGCATTGCTTTGCCTAATGCAGACAATTGAGCTGGCTTTAAATTTTTTTTTACTTTTTTTTTATTTGTAGTTTTAGCCAAGTTAAGAGCTCTCTCAGCCATGCTATCAGTTTCCCTTGCGGGCTTGCAAAGTGAATGTCATTGCTGAACAAGTTGCTCCTTTGAACCCATTTAGTTAATTTTGTCACTTTTCCTGCTGCGCTCTTCTATGCGATTTTCATGTTTTTTAAGCTAAGTAGCTTAAATGCCTTTCGCTCTCTCTCTCTCTCTCTCTCTCTCTCTCTCTCCCTGCCTCGCTCCTTTCTATCTCTCTTAAGTATTTCTTGCATTTTCTATGTTGTGCTCTGTCTGCTTCACTAATCAATTATCAATTTTGTAACATGCGCCTTTCTATGCGATTTTCAGGAATTTAAGTCATAAAATTATTTCTCTCTTTCGTTCTCCTTCTCTCATTTATATTAAAATTATTTAATATTAATTTTTTTAATAAATAAAGTTAAGCTTTTTCGGCTTACTTTGCGACTTTCTATGCGATTTTCAACTACTTAAAGTCTACTTTTTGCGCTCTCTTTCACTCTCTCTCTCTCTCTCTCTCTCTCTTTCTCTCTCTCACTTCAGCCCTTCGTCTCTCTCAGCGCCCACTCACGTGCGCCTCTCTATGCGATTTTCACGACCTCTAGTCAAGCTTTTAGCCAGAATCACTTGCCGTCTTTGGATGTTGGTCAATGGATCTATGCCATATTTGGTCGCTGGCTGGCTAAGGTATATTAGCATATCAGCTGCTGGCAAGAGACAACACACAATTAACAACAAACAGTAAGAGAATTACAAATTGCAGCGACCGTTAGGCGCTGAGACGTTGCAGCACGCAGCTTCCGCTGACAACAACAACATTGTCTCTTGTTCTTGTTGTTGTTGTTGTTGTTTTTTCTGCTTTTGCTTTTGCCTTTGTCGTTTATCACGCATCGCTGTCAAAGTGTCACTTTAGCTTAACGTTGGTGTAACGCCAAAAGATATCACAGACACTGACTCCAGCAGCAGCAGCAGCAGCAGAGGCAGCAGCAGCTGCGCACGCGTAATAACGCATAATGTGCCAACAACAACAACAACAACAACAAAAATCACGTTAATGACAGCGACGACGTGCCTTGAAGCCTGGCTATGGCTCTGGCTTTGGCTTTGGCTTTGGCCTGGTCTCAGCTTTTAGCCCAGGCATTGGCCATTGGCAGCCGCGCAATCGCTGCAGGCTAAAAGCAAAAGCAAAAGCAAAAGCAAAAAACAGCAGAAAGCAAGAAAAGCAGAGAGAGAGAGAGAGAGAGAAAAGGAAGGAAGGCAACTGCTGTTTTGTCACATCATTATCAGTTGGCCCGTTGCGCAGAATTGGTGGCATTATTGACATGACAACACACAGCACAGCACAGCACAGCAGAGAGCAGAGAGCAGAGCTCGACATGGCAGGTGTGAAGGAATGCGCCACTAAATCATCCTGTGCGGTCCATTTTGATTGGACGCCGCACACTCTGTCGGCGATTGGCGTCTTAATAAAGTCATCTAGCGGTTAATATTATACATGAGCTGAAAAAAAAAATCAACAACGAGCTACACTGGGCTACGCGGTTCGTGGAGTATGAGAATTGAGTTGAACCGAAAGTTTGACTCTTATCTGAGTGGAATGTGGCAGCTCGTTGACTCCTTAGACTGGATCGAAAAATTGAAATAGCTCGCCTTACTATGTGATTCTCATGGAGTTAAGCATGGAGGTAATTTAATTGAGGAGGGAAAGATGAGAGGAATGGGTATGGTGGAGAGGAAGAACGAAACAGAGAATGAAAGATAGAGATAGAAAAAAGAGATATAGAAGAATAAAGAGAGAGACACAGAGAGAGATAGAGAGAGACAGAAATTGAGAAAAAGACAGAAAGAGCGTAAAAAAGATAGAGAGCGAGAGAGAGAGAGAAAGAAAGGGAGAGAGAGAGAGAGCAAGAGAGAGGAATATTAAGAGAAAGATAAATAAATTTATGAAGAGAGAAAGAGAGAGATAGATAGGGAGAAACATAGAAGGAGCTATAGTGACAAAAAAAAAACAAACAAAAATATAAAAACATGTGAATATTAATAGTTAAGCTATTGAGAATCGCATGGAGCGGCCTGCAAGCTAAACAGCAAAATCAGCAAAGCGAAAGCAAAAGAGAGTAGTGCAAGTAGGCAATGAGAATCACAAAGAAAGGCCCGCAAAACAGCAAAGTAGAGCGAACGTTTACCACGCCAACCTTATGAGAATCACATAGAGAGGCTTTCAACCAGAATTGTGCCCTAAGTACGACACGCATGACAGATACTCTTATGGCAATGGGGCCATAATAAACTGCAGATTTTGTAGCGCAGTGTACGTCAATCAGTGGAGGGAATTGAAACGTTTAGTGCGCCGCACAGGCCCAGATGAAATTGAAGTTGAAGTTGCAACCGCAGCCGAAGCTGATGAAGTCCCAGTGCTGGCCACACAAACAAAAAAGTGTGCTTGCGCCTTGTTGCATGAATAATTCATAACAATGAACGACAGCAGCAACAGCAGCAGCAACAGCAACAGGCACGCCAGCAACATGAAAGCTGGTCCAGTTATTAACTGGCATTGTGCGGAGTTTGTGAAGAAAAAGTGAAAGCTCATAAGGCAATCAGTCAAAACGTCATCAATAGAATTAAGTAATCAACTCGGCGAGCCGCAAAACTGACCACACACAACACGCAGTTGCTGCCGGGCCGACAGCAACATGCGCCTTTGCTAACAATGCCTTTGCCAATGCCAGGCAACAGCAAAAAAAGAACAAACACTGTCAAGAGCTGCGCATTGAATGTGGTCAAAAAGGAGTCCGTTGGCCAGCGACTGGCAGGACCACCAACAAAATGAGTTGCCAAAGAACAGCAGCAACCAGCAACCAGCAGCCAGCAGCAGCAGCAGCAGCAGCAGCAGCAGCAGTTGGCACTTTTTTCTGTTCAGTTTTTAGCTTCCTTTTCTTTACTGTTTTTTGTTGGTCAGTTGCTTGGCCAGGCCAACAGGGCCAGTTGAAACAGACACGAGAGAAAACAAATGTCGATAAAGATAAGCAGCGAGGCACTCAGACACAGTTGCTCCTGCCACAGCCACTGTTGCTGTCGCTGTCGCTGTCGCTGCTCCTGCCACTGCCATTGCCAATTCCACTGCCACGGCTCTTGTCTCCTGCTCCTGCTTCTGCTTCTACTCCTGCTCCTCGTCCTCCTATCTGGCTGTCTCTGCTGCTTGCTTTTAGCTCCATCACTGCCCCTCTTCCTGCACACGTCTCAGTTGCTGCTCTACCTGCATCTGCAGCGCCCTCTAGCCCTGCCCCCACCCCTGCTGCCGCTGCAGCAACATGTTAATTTCAACCACTAACTGCCAACGCGAATCAAAGACTTCAGCCAAGTCTAAAAAAAAACATAAGAAAACAAAACTGATTTTAAGCATTTGCTGTTGCTGTTTGAAGCGCGTGCCCGCGCCTTGAGTCCGTGTGGCACGCTCCAGCTGCAGCAGCGTGTTGCAAATGGTAAACAAAATTTTTGAAAAACTTTTAAAGATTAAAAAATTTATACAAATTGAAAAATTCAAAATTTTGTTCAATTAAAATTTTTTTTTTAATTTTTACAAATTTAAAAACATTAAAAAATTTTTACAAATTAAAAAAAATTGTTTAATTAATATAATTAAAAAATTAAGTTCAATTTACAGCATGTACATACTTATGCAAAAGCTTTGCCAATTCTTGTTGAGCTTTTGTTTAATTAAGCAGCTTTTAAGCTGCCTTCAATTAAGTAGCTTAAAGGTGCTTAGAGTTTTTTTTTAAGAGTTTTAGACGGCTTTTCAAGGCACCTTAGAGCTAAGAAGGAGCTGAGAATGGGCTGAGCACATGTTGAGAGTAATCTGAGAGAATCAATTGAGAAACAGCTGAGAATGAGCAGAGAAAAGGAGAAATAATTTATATGAAGATATTTTGAATTAACTTATATTGCATAAACCTTTTCCTCTCTCACTCACTCTCTCTACCCTTCCCTCTCTCTCTCTCTCTTTCTCTTTCTCTTTCTCTTTCTCTCCTTTTCTGTTTATTTCTATCTCCACTTCCAGTTCACCATCTCATGCTCCACTTTGATGCGCTTATCACTTATTTTTTTGGGATCTGGGCAATTGTAAATAGATTCAGCATAAAAATGATCCAAAACTGCGTTATTTTTTTCATGCTCGCTCAACAATAGAGTTTGAAAATTGTGTGCACAGAGTGCAATTTGCAGTGGCCTCCAAGTTCAACTAACAGCAGCAATAAATACGAGACACGGGAAGAAGAAGAGGCGCAGTTGAGGCTGCAGCTGAAGCTGAGGCGAAAAGATGCAGCTGAAGACGCGGCTCGAAAGATGTGGCAGCTACCCAAAGGAATGCGGCGGCAAATGAAATTGGCAACAACAGCAACAACTTGGCTAGAACAGGCCAAGACAATTCGAGTTGCGTGATTTGCGTGAGCGTCGTGCGTTGACTGACTGACAAACTGACAAACTGACAAACGGACGAACTGACGCGCCTTCCTCAATGCCTGCAACTCACTCAATCTCTCTCTCTCTGTCTCTCTCTCTGTCTCTCTCTAACTGTTGCGGGAGTTTTTCTTCTTCCTCTAGTTTTTTTTTTGTTTGCCAGCTGCAAGCAAACCGAAATTACAATACACATACGCTCATAGCTGCAGTTGCAGTTGCAGTTGCAGTCGAAGTTGCAGTTGCTCAAAGCTCAGCAGCTGAAGCCGCAGCCGCAGCCGCAGCCGCAGCTAGAGTTGAGGCACTCTTGGCACACACCAACACAATTGAAATTCCTTTGGCGCAGAAATTGCATTTCACGCTGAAAATGCGTGCTCTGCGTGCAGCAGCCTAAAGTGCAACGATAGCAGCAGCAGCAGCAGCCACAACAGCAACAACGGCAACAACGGCAACAGCAGCAACAATTGCTGCAACGAAACAATTATGGGAGCAGAGGCAAGTCGAATGGGAGGTACTCTAAGAGCTGACTCGAACATCTATACATTTTTACCTTTATCTATATCCATATCAATATTCCTATCCGTATACCTTTCCCTATTCACATACCTATCCGCACCCCTATCCTTATCCATATCCAAATCAATATTCTTATTATTATCCAAATCTTCATGCATATCCATACCCATACCCATTTCCTATATATATATATATATATATATATATATATATATATATATATATATGTGTATACTTATAAACATCCTTATCCGTATCCATCTGCGTATTTATGTTCCTATCCGTATCCTTATACACATCCATTCCCATATCGATATTAAAATATATCCTTAGAAATATTCTTATCCTTATCCTCATTCATTTCCATATCCATATCCATTTCCTTATCCTAATACATATTACTATCCTAACCCACATCCTTATCCCTATCAATATCCATATCCCATCTCCACTTCTATCTCTATCTATCGACTGTCAAACACATTGACCTAGCTAATGGACCCCGGCGCGTGTACAGAGCGCGTTGAGAGCCAGAGAAAACGCACAAAACTTTATGGGATCAGAGCTGACTGGCAAACTTTATGACATAGTGATGTTAATCTCAGCTCTGTCGGAGTTGGACGCGTAGCTGGAGTCAGCTTCAGAGTCAGAGTCAGAGTTGGAGTTGGAGTCAGAGTCGCAGTCGCAGTCGCAGTCAGTAGGAGGCAGCCAAGTAGCATTCGGGGCCAAAGTGTAGGTGCGCGCCTGCGCAACGGCGGCAACTGTGGCAACAAGCATTGGATGCCGCTGGGTGGCTTTTGCTGCGATTGTGGGTTGCAATTCCGTCATGCCGCTGAGTGCCCAAAGCGCAACACTTGCCAGCTCTTTTTCCTACATATATATATATATATATATATACATATTCTAGATATATATATTTTATCTATTTATCCTGCGTGCTGCAGTCACGTTTGCATCGAATTTCTTTTCAGAAAAGCCCAACAAGATTATAGAAAATAGTAACAAGAGAGGTCTAGTGGGGAGTGCCTGACTAGTAAATACCTCGACCATTACTAAATATAGCTTACATGTACATATATATTTTTCTTTCTCTCTCTCTCTATACCTTGTAGCCCTCATTTTGTTGGCGAATTTTGGACATACGCAACATTTTGCGGCAAGCGCGACATGAGTTGGCATTATTGTTGCTCAAGCACTGGCGAAACCACATTCGAGTTTCGGCCCAGTGTTTTGAGGGCCCGCGTCAGGGGGTCAACAATCTAATTACAAGTCGGCACACGCAGCTGTCGCCCCACAAATGCTGCACTCAACACACTCGTTCGCCAACGAATGTCGTGACTGGGCGCAGTTCCCCAGTTCTAAGGCGCTGCCTCGCTCTCCTGCCTTGCTCTCCTCTTGGAGCAATCTGAAATTGGATTACTATAAGAAGTTCTCTAATCAAAGCCATCCGAAATCTGTTTGGCAGCGGCTGAGACAAGAGCGAATGGTGTTGGAATTGTGAATGCCTACGAGAGCGTCAAAGTGTGAGAGGCTGAGGCAGCTGAAGCTTGACTAGACGAAAGCCCAAGGTGTGAGTTGGTAATAACTCAGTTATCAAGATGTTTCGTATTTGATTAGCCTAATCATAGGCATATATGTTAGTCTTCGATAAGCTAGACAGTTCAGAATATCGGAGCTATAGAATATTACTGGAAACAAGTTTATAGAGGTAAAAGAAGATAATCTGGAGATAGAATATAATATAAGGTAACATAAAAATTGTTCTACTGGTACTTCGAAGTAGAACCGAAAAAAAATTGTTTGTATATACATATATAATATGTGATCGGGACAACGAGCTGTCTCTGGCTGGCTGCCTGTGCGTTCGTGCGTCTTTTCGACTGTATGAACCCAGTGATCCTGGGAACTAGAATATCTAGAGACGGCATTATTATTTTTTCTTTCTTTTTGCACTTTTCATATTTGAATACCAGAGAAACAGAAGATCTTATGATTATGAAAATATACACTACATGTATCAAATCTATAATGATGATAATATATAATAAAAAAAAAAATAAAATATTATTAAAATATTGGATTTCTTTTAAACGGTACAAAATATGCATACAATATTTTTCATATTCCTAATAATAATTCTCAAGATAATCACACGTCCTTACCTATATACTATCTTATATTAAAATCGAAAAGAACTTCAAACTTTTCTTGACACATCTAAAGGCTATTCAGTTCCGCCCATTTATAACTCCCATATCACAATGAAAAATTTCCTGCGGCAATAATAAGTGAAAAAAAACTTGAAGGCAAATGACAGTCTTAAGCTCGCATAATTAATGATAATTAGCCAATCGCATTGACAGCGCAACGAAACGAAATGGAAATGGAAATGGAAATGGAAATTGAAAATGCATTTTCCATTTTCATTAACCGACAAACAAAAAAAAAAAAAAATGGACTTACGCTCTTAATGCACTTTACGTCAAAACAGTTGCGATATGTGGGGGGCGAGGGGGCGTGGATCCGATATGGGAAATCCATTAATAAATAAAGGCCGCACTGCGTTGACAACACTCACCTGCAAAGAGAGCGAGAGAGAAAGAGAGAGAGAGTGAGTGAGTGAGTTGCACGTAAAAAAAAAAAAAAATATTATTAAAAAAGAATTTCATTAAGTGCAAATGCAGCAAAGGGCCAGCAAAATGGCGTCCATTATAGGTATATGTATATGTGTGTGTGTGTGTGTGTGTGTGTGCTATAATAATGGCTGTTGCTGTTGCATGTTGCATGTTGCGTGTGTGTCAACTTTTGCACTTTTTGCGCAAATGCAAATAGTGTAAAATGTGAAATGTGAAGTGAAGTGAAGTGAAGCAGGTGAATTAAGTGCGGTGAAGAGCGTGGCCCAAAAGGTAGGCTAGCACAGGTGTGTGTGTGAGAGAGGGTGTGCGTGTGTGCTTGTGCAAATATACATATATATATATTTATATATCTATATATATTTATATATATATATATATATATATATTTCACACGAATGCCAAAGCCGAAACATCGCTACGAAGCTGTCGCAAGCAACGCTTCAGCAATTCGCACTGCAAGCTATATGTGTGTGTGTGTGTGTGTGTGTGTGAGTGTGTTAGTGTGTGTGTGGCTTAACTTCAATGGCCGTTGCATATTATTGCTGCAACGCAACTAACAACAACAT
>JAWNOX010000192.1:2057500-2142500 GCA_035045555.1 Drosophila fulvimacula
CGACGGCTGGACTGCCCTTGACACCTGCATCTGCTAGGTAGCTCTAATAAGCCAAACTAATTGCACACCTTCCACTCGGCTGCGCTGGCATTGAATCTAGTCGCGCTTTGGGCTTTCAGCACAATTTCGATTTCAGATTTCGATAGATCGTTTCATTTCATTTCATTTCGTTTCGTTTCGCTTTGATGACGGAACTTGAAAAGTAAATGCCGCCTGCAGTCAAGAGAGTCGTATATATATATATATATAGATGTATATATAGTTTTTTTTAGCCAGCTCTCTTTCATCTTGCCAAAGCCACCCTGTTGCGTTAGAATTTATACATAAAAATATGTATATATAATATATATATATACATATATATTTTTATGATTTTTTATTGTTTTTTTTTTTTTTTTTTTTTTGTTCAATATTTCATTTGTTATCCGTTCTATTGCTTTTGCTTTTCTTTCAGTTTGCTTTACCTCTGGCTGAGCTGCATTCGCGCTGCGCACGCGCAAAACTTGTTAGAAGTTTTGTGTTCTATTCTTATACTATAAACATATATATGAACATATATACATATACGTGTACATAGAGAGCGGCGATTGTTGAGACGGGCAAGGCGGTAAGTCGGGTAGCGCCGTCATCGCAGCGCGCATGTTCAAGGTTAACAACGCTCGAGCAGCGGCTCAAGTGTGTGCACTGCGGACCGTCGATAGCTCTAACAAATGGTTTAATGGAACGGACGCGCTGCGGCGCGACAACCCGGCATGGCATGGCATAGCATAGCCAGCAACTTGTCGAGTGGGTAGCAGTCGATATAGGGCAGCGGGGGATGGGCATATGAATGTCCGGGGAGTCGAGCATTAGGCGTTGTCACAGTCGCAGCTGTCCCAATGGCTTCAACTTATCGGCAGATTGACAGAAAAGTGGAAAAAGCTATTGATAAACTGTTATGTGATCGGGTTGTTGTTCCATTCCAACGTTCCTTGCCGTAAGGAGGGGTGGGGGGAGCTAATAATTGAATTCTACTTTATTAAAAATTAAGTTATATACGAACTAAAATAATTGGGAAAGTCATATACGCTTTACTTGCTGTTCCATTTCAGCATTTCTAAGAGTAAAAAATATAGTCTATATATATAATAATAAGTAATCTAAATTTTACTGAAAACTAATCAATCAACTTTAAACGCTATTCGTATTTATTTAAACGAACTGTTTCATGTTCCATTCCAGCGTTTCCATCTATGGGAGCCTGTCTTAGCTAATTATTAATGTAGTGTGGCCCATATGTATATAATAAAAAAAAACTCATTGATAAATGATTGTAGCATATCTTTGCTGTTCCATTCCAGCATTCCCTGCAGTTTTGCCTTGCGAGTGATCAGGGAAGTCATATATTGTACATATGCAAATCAAATCTATTATTAAATTGCTGTGCGACTTATTTAGTGTTTCTTTCCAGTATTCCATCAAGTAACTATGTGTTCATCTCCGATATCAATCAAAGAAAACTGCTTGGTAAACCTTTAAACGAGCTCTTTAGTATTTCATTCTAGTATTCCTACCACTATAGCCTTTGCTCTCTTTCTACCATTCCAATTTGGTGGTTCGCTAATAGAATTCCACATTGCTGTGCGCTCCCAATATCAATGCTCAATGCTGGAATGCGCACTGAATTCTAAAATCAGCTGATAAAGATATGAACGGAAACTGAACTGAGCCGAAACAGTTAAGCAATCTCTTTTGTGTTCTATTTCAGTATTCCAGGCATAAAAGACGCCATGTCGTATGCAGAATTAAATCGCGGAACATGTGTTTCATTCCAATAATTATATTGTGGGAAATAAATCTCTGCAGCGCAACAAATGGAAATTGAAATGCTAGAATTTCCGTTTTGCCACTCAACTTTTGCTTTTCCAAAAATTCGAATTTCGGAATAACAAATTTGGTCGTTTATTTTTTTTTTTTTTTTTTTTTTTGTGATCGAAGTCGGCTTTGCCATCGACATTCAGTCGACCTGCACAGTTTTTCCTGCTCAGGTTCATTTTATAAATAATGCTCAGCTGAAGCACACGTTTTATTTTTTTTCTGTTTTTCGTTTTTTATTTCATCGTTTGGCAAAAACTTATTGTATAAATCGTAGCAAGTGATAGTATATAAATCTTAATTTATCTCCGGTGCAAACCAAAATTAATATCGCGTTCAAATGACACAAAAACAAAAACTAGACCAGCATCTGCAATTGCCGCCGCCGCCGCAGCAGACGCAGCAACAACAGCAACAGCAGCAACAACAACAACAACAACAACAACAACAACAACAACAACAACAGCAGCCACAACCACGACCACCACAATCAACACAACAACAACAACAACAACTAAAACATCATCGTCAAGTAGAGGAGCATCATCAGAAAGAAAATAAGGAAAATAAGGAAAATAAAGAAAAAAAACAACAGCAACAACAACAACAGTTAGAAGAAAAAAAACAACAACCAACAAAAGAGAAACAGCCGCAACAACAAGAGAAACATCAGAAACATGAGAAATCGGAGAAACCAGAGAAACCAGAGAAACAACACCAAGAACACTCAAAGCAACCAAAGCAACACGAACACAAAATATTCTCGAGCGATGCGGAATTGCTGCGCGACTTGGCTAAGTCCCAGCCGCGGGCTCAATCGCCGCAGGAGAAACGCGTCGGCCTAATCACTGCCATGGGTCACTTTCGCCCCAAGAATGCCACGCCCATACAATTCTACAACTACGTAAGAGAGTTCTGCATAATGCACAACTGTAGCATTGACGAGGCGATGGAACGAGCGCCCGAAGCCTGGACGAAGCTCAGCAAGGATCAGAGGAAGCTCTACAATTCGGTAAGCATGGCTCTCGGGAAATATCGTTTATTCAAATTATCTTTCTCTCTCACTCTCTCACATAAGGCATCAACTGGTAATACATATGGATGCTTGGGCTCATGGGCATATGGGAACAGTTGAAGGAATTCAGGGCATTTCCTTGTTAGTCTGTTTGGTGTTACTCTAGATATTTTCCAGATATTTGAACACATATAGTTCTAATTATCGTCCTATAGTTCAAGCAATTAAACTAACTAAACTGTTCCCAGTTATTGATACTTAATCAGCAACATGTCACTTAAAGTATAACTGTTCCTACACCTTAGCCAATTTATCCTCAGTTAAAGTGTTCTCAGGCAAACTGTTCTCCCCCTTCGTATATTACTAAATATTCAAAATATTTATAGCTCAAACTGTTCACAGTTTCATCTCTTCGTAATTGTTAATACCTGAAGCTATTCTTAGCTTCAATTTTTTTACCTTAAACTGTTCATAGCTTAAACTGTTCCTAATTTATACTATTCATAGTATAAACTGTTCGTAATTTCCACTGTTCATATCTCAAACTGTTCACAATTTATACAAAATCAGTCCAGACTTTCAACTGTTCTCAGTTGCAACTATACATAGTTTTAGCTGTTCTCTTCCAGATCAATAGATCCTGATGAAACTCTGCAATATTACATTCCAACTGTTCCCAGCTGTCATATGTTAAGTGTTCCCACTTGAACTCTTCCCACTTCTTACAACAATACTGGAAATGCTTTCTTCACTCATTTCCAACTCAATTCAGTCTCTAATGTTCCACATTCCACTGTTCCAGGCAATGCACGCTGCCCTGCCCATTCCCGTGCCGCGGCACTTGATCTATCGGGCGTTTCAGATGGAACGCGCGGGTCGATGGAAAATCAGCTCTGTTACTGCCGCCAATGGCTCCTCCACGCTGTATTCGATGGAGTCGTATTCGCCGCCAGTGAAGCCCACCAAGCTACAGGCGCGCCTGAAGGCGCAGCAGCCACGCTACGACAATCTGGCCGAGGTTGTGCCCTGCTGCCTGGAGTCGCCACGCACGCAGCCAACGTCGTCCTCGTCCAGTTCGCCCAAAACGAAGACTCCGCCGGAGCTGGTACCGGAGCCGAACTTGAATGCAGTGCGCAAAGGACGGACAAAGTCAGCGCCAACGGCGCCAGTCGCCGCGCCACAGCTGCCGCAGAAGCAGCAACAGTCCCAGTCGGCGAGGAGCAAGAACAAAAAGCTGCTCAATACATCAGCGGTGAAGAAGAAGCAGCCGAAGCCAGAGCCAGAGCCACAGCAACAGTCGTCGCAGCCCCCACAGCCGCCACAAGATCTCGAGCAGACACTGGCGGTGGCACATACGAAGCCGCCAAGCGATGCCAAGCGAAAGCATCCACACAGTAAGAAAACTAAGCAAAAATCCTAAGTGGAACTGGCCGATGCGCCAGCCAGTTCAGCACGGAGACACATTGTACCCGCGTTCCCCGAAAACCATGAAAAACATGCATGAACGATAAACGAACACTCGAAACACAAATGGAGCACCAAAATGGACACAACACTACATGGAACAATGAAATGGAACAACAAGAAGGAACAAAAAAAAATGACAAAAATGGAAAAGATGGAAAATCAATTTGGAAATGGAAAATGACACAAACAATTACACAAAACGCTTGAAGGCATGTAAGAAGGTATAGACACGCACACCCAGAGACAACAGACTTCAGATCGTGTAAATAGATAGATATCGATATGTATGTGCAGACAAATGTAGAAAGACATAGATCCTTACGCGCAGATGCAGATACACAGGCATACACGCTCACTCAGCAAAGAATCATCGCAAATGTATCGATACATATCGATAAATATCGATTACCGACTGTTTATAACGCTACTTGCTGCTGCCACGTGACATCGACTTCCGCCCAAAGATCGATGCTCGAATTAAGAACACAAAGAGAGAAGAACATAGGCAACGTCCATGTATAAAGTTGTCATTGTATTCGTATTATTAATGTTAATTTACAACATTCGTACAAGTTTCTTTACACAGAAAAACTTATATTAAAAAAACAAACTATGTACGTACGTAATGTTGTTTTATGATTATTACAAAGATGGTAGAGAAAGAGAAGTAGAAAGATAACCCAAACAACATATGAAACTATGCTTGAGGAACCCTTTCAACCGATCCTTACCGAATGAGCTCTAATTGTTGCATTGTTGAATATTAGCGAACAAAATGTGGTTCTCATTAGAATATTAGATGATCATATTTTGTATAAATTTAGATGCACAAACTTAAGAATTTCAGAAGGTAGAATTAACCTAAATTTACTAATTTAAGACAGTAAAAAAGAGTAGTTCTATCTCCTATATTATTATTATATTTTTATATTTTATTATCATTTTATTATTTTTTTTTTTTAAATTATTAATTGAAAATGGCGTAGAATCAATTATATCTATTATATATTATCAGATTCACTTTGAAGCTCACATTTATTATGATATAATAAACTATATATATATTTTTAAAATTAAATAATATTTGTATAATTGAATTTCAGACTTTAATGTTATTTCTACAATGATAAGCTGTATTTGCATATGAAATAGACAAAAAAAACAATTTTTTTTTTGTCTAAAATTATATATTTCATAAGAGTGAAATTCGGGACTAGCTTATATCATTAATATTATAATATATATGATCTGTGATATTTATATGTATTCAAAAATTAAAGATAATTCATATATCTCTGTAGTACATGGGCAGATTTATACATATATCTTATTGATACAAAATCTAAGGCACTTTTTGATACGCAAATATTTCTATACAGCTCAAAAAGGTAGCCGAATAAAATAAAAAGAGCAATTTTCCCTGCCTTTTTTGTAACCTGAATCATATATCTGCATCTTACAGAAACCTAAAGATACCTCGTTATCTAAAAAATACCTACATCTGTATGAATCCTAGATACTTCTGCATATCTCAGCTACTTGTGTATCTCGTAATCTTATAGGGTATATCAAAGATACTTTTGTATCTCACAGATATTGGTGTATCTCAAATGTTTGCATATGCTACAGATAATTCTTATAGATTTGTGTATCTTCACAAATATTTTTGTATCTGACCGATATATATATATATATATATATATATATATTTTTATATATGTATATATATATACTTCAAACTAGCAGATACTTATTATTTTCTCAGGTATTTGCATATGTCGCAGATACTTTTGTATCACGCAGATAATACCTGTGTATTCCAAAGATACTTGCTTATCACACAGATACATTTTACATACATACATACATACATGTACATGTGTCTTGGTCATGACGTTTGATGAACCGTTATTTAGGTAACGCACACCATAGGCAATAAAAAATAGTGTTGTCGTTGTTGTTCCACAGACAACTAGCAACCTAGAAGAGCCCGCAACAACAACAACAGCAGCAGCAGCAGCAGCCACACAAAAAGATAAATGAAATCAGCAAAAAACCCAGCAGGAAAAAAATTCGCAAAGAAAAAATTTAATTTTTTTCGCTTCTTTTTTTTTTTTTGTATTTTTGCCAATCGGCACGCAGTTGCCGGCAGTTGAGCGTTTGACCTAAATACGCTGCCTGCCTGCCGCTGCTGCTGCTGTTGTTGTTGCTGTAGTTCTCAATAGGCTAAACTTAACGCGCTTTTGTGCGTCGCTATAAAAGACAAAAAAAAAAAAAATAAATAAATAAATAAAAAGGCAAGCAAAAAATAAAATGGCAAATAAAAAGAATTCGCTGTTAGATTTGCGTTGTTGTTGCTAATTTCGCAAAAAAAAAAAAAGAAAAAGAAGAAGCAAAAAGAAGAAAACAGAATTCTATTCCGCGTTCGGCCGAAAAAGCAGGCATGAAATGAACAACTGTACACAAAAAGCGAAAAGTCACTGTCGACGCTGGCAGCGACGGCAACGGCAACGGCAACGCTGACGCCTGCGCAGCCCACGACATCGTTTTGACTCTGGTTCTTCTGCTTTTGCTGCCGCCGCCGCCGCCGTCGCCGCCTGCTGCTGCTGCTGTTTGGTGCTTGCTAAATTTATAGCCGCTTACGCATGACGCCAAAGAGCAGCTGACAAAAGCTCACACGCACGCACACACACACGTATGAAAGCTGGCTGCTTTGGCGTTGCTTCAGAGCACAGCCAAAGGCAGCGTCGTCATTTCGGCAGCGCCATTTGACTTCTAACTGCTTTTATAAACAGGCAGCAAATGGACACACACACACACACACACACACATAGTATATATGTATATATATATATACAGACTTGTAGTAGACATAATGCGCACATGTAGGCGCTAACTAGGCGGCCAACTAAACATAACTAGCGTCCTCTGCTGACAGCGCTGCTTTGTGTTGTCAAGCTGCAAAAGCGCAGCGACGAGCAGCGGCGATTACGCAATGCGTTCGTTGCTTTACACACACACACACACACACACACACATACATAGGCTAAGAGCAGCGCCAACAGCAACAACAATAACAACATCATTTTGTTTCGTTTCCGCGATCGACGCGTTTGCGAAAAAAAAATAACAAAAATGAAAAGAAGAAAAAAATTCGCAAATAGCAGAAGTTGCGATGCGTGCGACCCAATTGGAAATTTGACACACAAAAGAATGTGCCAAAGCGAGAGAGCAGATGGAGAGAGAGAGAGAGAGCGTAGAGACTCCGCCTTATGATAGAAATGCGACCAAATTATATAAACTAATATATAAAAAAAAATGTATATATATATCTATATATATATGATAAATATATAAAAAATATAAAACATAAAAAAATAGAATATATTAAAAATTAAACAAATATATAAAAATACACGAAATAAAATATAATATATATATATATATATATATATATATATATATATATATATATATATATATATATATATATATATATATATATATATATATATACATAATATATATATATATATATATATATATATATATATATATATATATATATATATATATATATATATATATATTTTAATATTTTGATATATTATATATAATTGAACACAAAATTTAATATGCTTATACCATATTAAAATTTTCATTCACAATAGAGTTAGATATAAATAAATATACGATGATATAGGTATATTTATTTATATGTATCTACTATATTATGATATTATATTATTTTATCATATATATATATATATATATATATATATATATATATATATACATATTAATTTTGTAAATTTCCTAAATACATGATAGATTTATCTCTTACCCACTAGGCATCCGCACTAGCAGCTGTAACCCATTATACCCTACATTTTCCTTAGATAACTCAGCTTGGGGCCATATTAAACAATATGGTTTTGTCAGCTAAATTATAGACTGCATCTCTGTAAGCTAAGATATGTTTTGACTTTGTATATTAGAGATACTCTACGTAGGTATATCTGATACTAAGATATATCATATATAATATACATATATATAGTTTATATATGCTAGAGCCTTATGTATCTCAGAGATACTATCTAAAGGAGATCTTAAAGTCTTATACATATATCTTATATGTATACTTTTCCGTTTGACAGATATATGCCTTATAGAGACTCTCAAGTTACTTCTATATCCAATGAAGACCATTTATTTATGAAAATAGCTTAGAGAGAGAAGGAGAAGCAGATAGAGAGATATAGTTAGTTAGAGCATTTCGACTTCAGTCATTTGAGTTTTATTACAGCTGTCCAAACAGCGCAAAAAAAAAAAGAGAAATTTTCGCAGTTGGCTCTGTTTGACCTTTGGCTTGGCCGTGGGCGTGCGTTGTGCAAAATATTAAAAAAAAAAAATTTTCAAAAAAAAAAAAACTGAAAGATCGACCAGCCAGCGAGCCAAACTGTTTCTAGCGGGTCGTTAGTCAGTTGGAACTCAATGCTATCTGCGCAAACACACACAGAGATAGGCACGCACACGCACACGCACACGCACACGCACACAGACACAAATTAGTTCACTAGGTGCCTGATTGTTGCCCGTTGTTGTTGTTGTCATTTAAATTTAGCGCTGAGCAGCGCAGCGCAGAGCGGCTGAAGCATTGAAAATCATAAAGAAACCCAGCAACAACAACAACAACAACAACAACAACAACAGCGGCCACAATAATAATAATAAAAATTTCGCACATATCTGTCCTTGACACACATTGCGTATACGCAATTTACGCAGGCCGCTGCCTGCCGCGAGAGCGCGCCAGTGCGTATACGCATTAGTGTTCTGCGTGCGTGTGTGTGCGTGAGCTTGTCTGTGACCCACTTACGTATCTGACAGATACAGATAAGAACATATGTTTAGCGGTATTCGCCCCAAGTCGTCGGTATCAACAGCTGCTCAACTATGCACACCCTGCCTCCCTGCCACGCACCCTCCCTCACTCTGCCGGCAGGCGGAAGTGTTTGCTGCCTTTACGGGCGTGGCTGGCATCTCTATTGAACACTCGGCTGCATTATTGGCATTGATTAATTGACGCGCTGCCGGCAGTTCAAAAGGTGCCACATAAGACAAATTATACGAATTCAGTCAAAAAAAAAATTGTTTTTATTTATGTTTTTATTTTTATTTTTTTATTTATTTATTTTTTTTGGGCAGCTGCACAAATGTGCATCGAAAGTGTTGTTGTGCGGCTTAAATGTTGGCCAAAGATCAGCGAAGCCGTTAAAGATCAATTGCGGCCAAACAAATGCCCAAGACAAATGATGTGCGTATTTTTAGCTATCCAATAAACAAGTAGATCCAAACAGCGATAAACCACGTACTATGTAAAGCTTAACCTACATATACATAATAAACTATATATAAAGAACAATTTAATATGGAAGTACAAAAGAAGTAAATGAAAAAAAAACAAACAATGAAAAATTATTAAGAAAATAAATTAAATATTTTTAAGGAAATGCAAAGAATTTAAAGAAAAAAAATTGTTTAATATATAATATATAAATATCCAAATAATTTTTAAATATTTATAATATTAGTGTATACAAAAGATTCTGTTTATAAAATTCTATTTATAATTCTATTATAAAAATATCTATATGATTTAAAAATTGATATTTTTGTATTTCACATAAAAATAGAAAGATAAAAATTAATATTTTAGAAAAATATTAAAATTAAAATAATATCTATGAATTATTAAAATTGTTAAAGCACTTAAATATCTTAAATATAAATTTAAATTAATTATATGTAAAATGTATGTAGGTAAAATATGTTAGATTAATATATAAATTCAAAAAACATATATTACAAAATTATCAAATAGATTTATTTAATTAATTTTTTTAAATTTGAACTTTTCCTAAATAATTTTATATGAATAATAACATATAATAATAAAGAAAATAATGACAACTGAACTGGAAATGAAATTATAGCATTTTAATGTTTACTTAAATGTATAATGTTATTGATGTATGTATATAAATATATATATATTCAAGATATCTTTATTCAAAGAAAATTAGACTATTTCCAAATAAATCATCAAAAATGTATTTCTCTTTTTTTTCCAATATAAACAAAACTTGAAGCTTGTAAAAATTTGGTAAACGGCAGCCAATAAATCGAATCAAAATATAGAAAAATTGCACAAGAAATAATATTTCAGTATATGTAGATAATATATATAAAATATTATAGAAACTTTGTATTTATATATTGAAAAAAAAACATTTTTTTGCCCCTTTTCATTGCACATGGAATAGAAATTAGCAATTAAAATTTTTCATTTAGTTGCTCTTTCGTATCTTATTATGATTATATGCTATTTATTATTATTTTTTTTATAGACTTTACAGATTTCTTTCTATATATAAATTTACTATTTCGCTCAAATAAAGCAGCGTACGTGCCTTTGGCTCGATACGCGGCAAGGGCCAAGGCAAGGGCTGCGGCAAAAGTTGCGATAACACTAACACACACACACACACACACACACGCATTAGTATATACACATGTTTAGTACATGCGAAAAAAAAGAAAACAACAAAAAATTAGCAAACGAAAAAAAAAAGAGTCAAGTGCAGGAAAACGCACAGCGTGCGTTACTCTCTTTGTCCTCCTCTCACTTCCACTCTATCTCTGTCGCTCACATTGTTTTAGTTGTCAACTGATAAAGCGCGACAACAGTGCAAAACGGTTTTTTTCTCTCTCTCTCTCTCTCTTCATATTTGCTGCTTCTTCTGCTAGTTATTTATTTTTCGCTATTGTTGCTCATATAATAATTTTGTTTTTGGGGCCATATGTTTGCCAAACATGCGAATTGCGTAAGCGTCCAACATCGCTGTCGCTGCCAGCGCCGACTGCGACGCAGAGCGAATTTAGCAAAGAGAATTCGCAAATTGGGCGAAAAAGATCACGAAACAAAAGCACACACACACACACACACATACAGGCGCGCAGACACAGCGACGGCCGCCAGCTTCCCTGCTCTTCAACTTGACTTTGAAATGTTGAGAGAGCGAAAGAGAGCGCGCGCTGAAAAGTTTGCCAATTGTGCGTGCGAGTTGCCAAAAGAGAGCCGAGCGAGTGAGCGACTGAGCGAACGGTGTTGCTGTTGCTGTTGCTGTTCTTGTTGTTGCTGAATTTTTGGCAACATTTTGTGTGTTTGTGGGGCCCGGCCTCATTTAGTTGTTGTTGCTGCGGTGCGTGCGTCGATCTTTGCGAATTTTTTTTTTGCGTGCGTTGTTGTTGTTGTTAGCGTTGCCGGCGCTGACGCGTGGCTCACGCACTTTTTTATGTTTGTCTGCGAGCAGCAGCGACGTCGACAGTTCATTGGCTTTTGGTGCGTGCGCTGGGCCTATGACTATGATTGTTGTTGTTGCTGCCGCTGTTGTTGTTTTGTGCGTGTCGTTGATCTTTCGGGCAAAAACTAGCAACAACAACGAGCCAGCCGCAAAGATTGCGCCGCAAGTTCAATGAACTTTTTTGCGTTTGGTTTATATACAATTCATGTGTCTTATTGTTGTTGTTGTTGTTGTTGTTGTTTGCGCAAAACTATTTTATATATATATTTTTTTTGCGCTACTGTTGTTGTTGTTGTTGTTGTTGCTGTTGTAACACAAAGTTCAATAGACTCGCGAATTTTTGTGTGTGTGCTCGCTGCTGCTTCTTCTCTATCTTCCTCTTCTTCTTCTTCTTCTTCTTCTTCTTCGCCTTTATACACATGTATATTTGATAGTTGGGCCTACCGCATTGAATTAATAGCCCCAGCCCAGCCACTTTTATTCATTTCTTTTTTTTATTTATTTATTTTTTTTGGTTTTTTTTTTATTTTTTTTTTGATTGCGATAAAAGCTCAGGCCTCAGATTCTGCTTTGTGCATTATTGATATATTGTACAAGTCAGCCAAATAGGCGATAAATACCATTATATATTATCATATCGGCGGGGGCGTTCTACGCGGAGGGGGCGTGGCATAGATAACTGCGATTAATAGCAGCTACAAGTCACCTGTGCGTATATGTTTGCCCAATAAAATTTTGAAGCGATTTTGAATCATCAGCCAAATAATTGCAATCAATATGGGTTTATTTATTTATTTTTAAATATATATTATAGAGAACAGATTTTTGTTCGATATGTTAACAATATTTTGCTTTGCTTTGCTTTGCTTTAATCAATTGCTAAACGTTCTTCATTCGATCGATCGATCAATTAATCAAACGCTTGACATCCCTCGCTAACAACAGTATTTCTCTATATATATTTTAATATAATAAAATATATAACGAAATATATACAAAACTATTAATGTTTTTCAAAAATTAAAAAAAAATTTATTGACATAAATTTTTCTCAATTTTTTTTTAATACCTACAAATTTGATCAATTTGTTTTAAGCTTTTCACCATTTATGTTACGCTTTTTGGCACTCTTTCCAGATAGCGCATAATTTATAATTAAGTCAATTTTTTTTAATTATAATTTTGAATTTTCAAATAAATTTAAAAAAATAATTTTTTTCTTCATAACTTTTAGTTTACAAACAAATTTTAAAATATAACATTATTTTTAATATAATTTTTAATTTTCCAAAAATTTTAAAATATTAGAATTTTTGTTGAATGATTATTTATATTTTTTATTTTTATTTTATTTTATTTTTTATTGAAATTGAAACCATTATATATATATATTTTTTTTTTTTCTTGTCATTTTATATTATATTGATATATTTAAGCATATCTATGTATATATAACTATGCCTGAGAGACAGCTATAGATGCTCACATGCTGCTTAATATAATTTTTCAAACGCTTTTCAAGTGGATATTTTTTCCGTTTTATTTTTATTAGCTGTGCAAAATTTATGCAGTTTTCTGTCCCAAAAAAAATATATATATATAAAAAAAATAAATAAAAATAAAAATAAATAAAAACAAAAAAAGGGGCAAAACTTTCGAAAGTTCTGGCCATGGGAAATTTGCAATGAGCGATGGATGGAGACGAAGGTTTTTTTTGCCTGGTGAAATTTTAAATGTCTAATTGCCGTGGCAGTCGCCGTCGTCGTCGTCGTTGTTGTTGTTGTTGTTGTTGTTGCTATAAAGCAGACTATATATATATATTTACATAAAAGGTACCTAGTTAGCCCCTTATATTTGATGTATTTATTTTTATTTTCTGTTTCTTAATCTTATATAAATTTTTTTTCTATGCTTAGTTGTCGCTGGAGCCGCATGAAAGTTGCCTTTAAAAAAAAAAAAAACCGGATTTATGCGAAATTTCGAGGGCTACCAAATGCCATAAAACCGCCAAAGAAATTTTATGGCAAACATTTTCTAGCGACAACAACAACAGAAAAGCACAAAAAATTGCTGTTAGGAGCGGCTGTCAACGGGTTGTTAAAGCTGTTTTTCCCAAAGCGCCAAATTAAATAGAAGAAATAATAAATTAGCTTTTAATACATATTTGCATGTGTGTGTGTGTGTGTGTGTGTGTGTGTGTGTGTGTGTGCGTGTCATCAGTTGAAATGATTATGTAACAAAGCGTAATTAAAGCAACAGCAACAGCAACAGCAACAGCAACAGCAACAGCAACAATGGCTAACTGAATTAACCTTGTTCTGGCCGAACGGAAAGTGCACTCGCACACAGACGATACGAGCCACAGATACATTTGTATCTTTGTTTGTATCTTGTGGGTCCTTGGCTATAATTAATCCACAATTGCACACACACAGCGATGGCACGCAAGCGTCCAGTGTTTGCTATTCATGGCTGTTGTTGTTGTTGCTGCTGCTGTTGCTGCTGCTGCTGCTGTGGGGCGTCAACTGTACCTCGAGCGATCAGATAAATTGGCATTGGCACCTGGCCTGCAGCTCCATCAGCTCCATCCAAATGCTAATTGCCAATGGGTCAGCCGCTGCTTGCATGTCAACATTTGTTGCTGTCGCTGTTGCTATTAGCTCAAAAGTCAGTCAGAGAATGTGTCACGCAGCGCCACAGCGCCTCTCTTGGCGCTTCTCAACGGTCAACTAATGGCAACACGCATACGCAATGTTGTTCGTGAACTTTGTTCAGTTGCGCTTTATGAACTGGTTCCCAACTGAAATGGGTAAAACTTTAACTGAATCGAAACTAGTTCGGAAACTAGGCAAGAACTACTTAGACTACTTTATATGCATACATATAGTATCTATATCATCAGTTTCTAATTCCAACTGTTTCAGGCCTCAATATACCATATTAAGATATGTCTAATATATGGAAAATATTACCCAAGTTTCCCAAGATTTCTATTTTCAAATGTTTCAGTTTCCAAACGTTTCAGTTGCCAAGAGTTTCCTTTTCCAATTGTTTCTATTATCCCTTCAATGACCAAGTTTTGAAAAAGTTTCATGTATTCAGTGTTTCACATTTCAAATGTTTCAATTTACAAACGTTTCATATTCCAATTGGTAGACGTTCCACTTTCCGTTATTCCTTTGAATTACCTAATCTGCAAAATGTGTCTTATTTCTAATGTTTCAGGTTCCCATTGTTTCTGTTGCCAAATGTTTCAAATGTTAGTGTTCTGTTTTCATTTGTTCCAATGATGCACAATATTCCACTTATTCCAACTATGTAAAATGTTTCTTATTTCTTATCTTTCTGTTTCTGTTGCCAGTTGCCAGCTCACTTCGTTCTACAGTTCCGTTCCGCTCCGTTCTACAGTTGCCAAACGTTTCCAATTGCCAAATGTCTGAGCTTACAAATATGCCAACTAAACCGATATGCCCATTGAGTGTGCGTTTCTATACATGTGTTTTGCTGTTGTTGTTGTTGTTGTTGCTGCTGTTGTTGTTGTTGTTCTGCTGTGTTCAGCTAATGTTATGCACTATTATTATTGTACAATATTTGTCGTTGTTGCTTTGTAAATTAGAAGGCGACTGCCCAGATAAAAACAACAACAGCAACAGCTACAACAACAACAACAACAACAACAACAATTGAACAACGCAACTGAGAAATGCGCAATAATTGATGCACGCAAAATGCAATTACAATTTGTGGTGCAAGCGAGATGGCAAGCCGCATGAGCATGCGCCAGAGCGAGCGAGCTAGCTGCTCAACTCAACTCAACTCAACTGTGTGTGTGGGTAATGAGTCGTAGGTGAGTGGTTGGCTAGAAGAGGAAATAGTGGCAGAGCGTGAGAGGTGGGGCAGGGGCAGGGGGCGGGGGGCGGGGGGCGTACCTGCTGCATGTAATTGCGTTATAGTTTGTAGTTTTTTGCAATGCGAACGATAACACACACGCGCGCACGCACACACACACACACACACAGAGTGTCAGAAATGCCGTTTTAGGGTGACCATATTGCATATGCAACACATGCGCACGCTCTCACTGCGCTGCACTCTAAGCTCCGTCCACGTCTCGCTCCCTCTCCCTCTCCCTCTCTCTCTCTCCCTCCCTCACTGTCTAACATTGCATTTGCATTTGGTGCAGGTCTCTTTTTTTTTGCGGTCTCTTAAGCAGTCGGCGTATTTTTGTTGTTGTTTGCCTTCGCTTGCTTATTAATCACTTCCTTCTTGCGTTTTGCACGCGCTTTGCTTCAGCAACCCCTCCCCCCACTCTCTCTCTCTCTCTCTCTGTCTCCCCACACGCGTCTGACCGGCCGCTCTGTGCCCCGCTTCCCCACCGCCCCCATTAAAGCGCCACGCTATGCATTTTGTGCATTTGTCGGCTAAACACACACAAACACACGCACAACCTTGAGGTTCTCGCATAGGGGTTGAGGCTGTTTGCCTGCGGCTTTTTTGCATAAATATTTGTTGTTCTAGTTGGCAATTTTTATAGTTCGATTTCAGCTGTTGCCTATTTCGATAACTATCGATAGCAACTGATCTTCGACAGCTTGTAATGTATTTCGATTGTGATAGATCAGCAGATCTTCAATGAGAGTTGTTCTGTCTCACATCAAGTTCTTTATAGTTATCGATAAATTTACATATATATCGATTATTATTAATCACATATTGGGAATTGAAACAGACATTATCTATAGCTGTACTTATTATATATATATCGATGGTTGATCAGCTGATCTTTAATTAAACGTATTTACAATGATCGATAACTGTCTATAGCTATAATGCGATTCATTTTTATAATACTATGTAAATGATAAATTATTCATAAATTATCGATAAATAATTTTTTAGTAAATATTCAAAAAAAGTGTCAATAACTACAGCTGAAAGAATTTGACAGTACTTGTTTGTACTTGTATATCGATACTTATCGATTGCAGATTTATTTTTTCAGTTTCAGCTTAAGCTAAGCCCCACATCTTATCGCCTGTCTCTCTGGCTTGCTCAAATATAATCGATACTATGCCACATATAAATTCGTGTATATCAGTTATCGATTACCATAACTGCCTGAATAATTAGTGTTTGTATACTTATAGAAATGTAATTAAATTAATCTTTCAATCATATCACCTTGAAAGAATGAATTGCTCAAATGCCACTAATGAAGTATCGATAAAAGCGTGTTATGCTGCACTTAAAGTAGTAGCTTGCTTTTCTCTCTCTCTCTCTCTCTCTCTCTCTCTCAATTACTTGCCAGCAAAAGCAAAACAAAGCGCTTAAAAATCACGCACACTCAAAGCCAAATCGATATAAGCGACACATGAGCTTTGTGCATGGCTCACTCGATTTCGATAACATTTGCTAGACATTTTATCGCCAGTGGATTTTCTGCCTTTTCGCACATTCAATCATTGAGTTTCAGCCTCGATTCACATGTTGTTCATTCAGCTGTTGTGAGCAATTTATCTGATTCATTCAGTTCCGCATTCAGAGCAACAATTACGCACAGTGTTGTAAAGCGCCTGTTGTGCAATGCGCTCGCACCGCACTGCACCAATTTACACATGCCGCTATTTATTTATAATAATAATACTTATAATTATTTATAAACAATTTTTTCTCTTTGTTTTCTTTTGTTTTTCTCTTTATCGAAAAAGCGTGCTCAGGGAGGCGCCACTTTTCATAACGGCAACAGCACGCAGCACGCAGCACGCACGCCTAATGATTAGCAGCAATTACCTACATACATATATGTATGCACATATGCATCTGTATATAGGTATATGTAACATATATGTATATAGTCGTATATATTCATACATAATTTACTGTGAAACGTGCCTGTTGAGCACTTTGATTGCATTCTGGTTGGGCAAGCACATTTCGCTGCGATTGCAACACTCGCCTACGCATGCTACTTTTTCTAGACTTTAGAGCCTGAAAAAGGCAGAAGTTAACATAACTAAATACAATTTACCATACAATATATATATATATTGTTGAGCTATATAAGATTTCATACCGGGAAAAGTTGCTTGCTAAAATGTTTCGAAATGTTATCTTTTGCTTACAAAAATATAAAACAAAACTTTGAAAATTCAATAATTAAAAAAAATATATATATATAATATTGTAATTAAAAATAAAATTAATAAAAAATCAAATTAAACACAAAAAAAGTGTAAAGCTCAGATAAACTATAATTGAGTTATATATTGCTGTGATCAGCCTTGGAAAAGTGATTTTGTTTTGAAAATAATTAGGCTTTATACTGCCAGATTGTGAAAATTTTGTAAAATTTATATAAAAAAATAAGAAAAAATAAAAGAAATATATATTTATAAAATAGAGTGCCAAAAAATGTTGTCTGAAAGATTATGGACAGCTGGCAAAAGCATTCATAATTAATAATAATTATTTCTTTATATTAATTATTACTGAATTATTATTTAAATTTTTTTGTGTTTTAATTTTTCGTCATAATTTAAAAAAAAAAATGTATTTTTTATTTTTATTTGTATTATATATATATATATTACATATTTTATATTATATATTATATATTATATATTATATATTATATATTATATATTATATATTATATATTATATATTATATATTATATATTATATATTATATATTATATATTATATATTATATATTATATATTATATATTATATATATTTATTTAATTACTTAAAATTTGGAAAAATGCATAAGTCTACTAATATTTGATCGATTTGTTATCGATTTATCGTTATTTTTGCATTGTGTGTGTGGCCTGCGGCCTACATGAGGCGATGGCAACTTGCAACCTTTCAACTGCAACTGCAACAGCAACTGTAATATGAAAACTATTTACCAGTGTTGTTAATGTTGTTTGTTGTTGTTGTTGTTGTTTGTTGTTGTTTGGTTGTTCGATATGAACGTCATTTGCCATTACTCGCAAATGTCACATATTTATGCTGATGATAACGGCGCTGTTTGCCGTTGCGAGCGTGCGAAACTGGCAAACGCCGCTGTTGCTGTTGCTGGTTGTTGCTGGTTGTTGCTGGTTGTTGGCAAACAAACGCAGCTCGTCTGCTGGCACAAACTCTCTAAAAATGACTAAAACAAAATTGATTTGTCACGCTGCGCATAAATTGCACATGAGCAACTGTTGCCGCTGCGGCTGCTGATGCTGGAAGCTGCAGTCATTGCAGTCACATTGCCTTTGCTTTTCAATCAATAAGCAAAACAACCTTTTTTTTGTGCGCCTCAGCTTTTCCTCGCCTTAGCGCAGTTTTCCACAGTTTCCATTTGACTTTTGCCATTTCATCAATTAGACGTTAATTTCTGCAGCTAGGCAATTTAACGGTGCTAACGTTTTATTAATGAGCCAACGCATTTGGGCAGCCTGGGAACCAAAGCCAGAGGCAAAGGGTGCGCAAGCCTCTCTCTCTCTCTCTCTTTATATATATATATATATTGATAAATAAATAAAGAAATCAAAAATATAAATAAATAAATGGAATGAAGTGCGCTGAAGGCCAAGGTCGGCGCCAGAAATGTTTTGGCAATGGAACGGATTGGCTAACAGGCAGCGGGGCGTGGCCGAGCGCGACGAACAACAATTGTTTGTTTGTTATTTGTTTGTTGTTGGGCGGAAGTGAGCGACGTCTGCGCTTAGCTTTTGACAATGGGAAGTGAATGCAAAGATCGCTGCAAACAGCAGCCAAATGTATATATATATATATATATATATATATATATATATATATATGTGTGTGTGTGTGCCTCTGCTTGTGTGTGTGTGTGAACGACAATTGCCTTTGGCTGCAAAGGTTTCAATTTTAATTGTAATTTTTTTTGTTTTTCATTTTTTATTTTTGCGCAATTGCAAAAATTGCTTCAATTAGCCAAAAGGCGAATGTGTGTGTGTGTGTGTGTATGTATGTGTGTATGTATCTGTATGCGTTAATTGCAGCAGCCAAAAATTAACCAACACATATACTCTCTCACTCACACACACCCGCACACGCAGTTGTTGCTCGAGCGCTTTTTGATTGACAGCTAAAGCCACCAAAACAAGAAAAAAAAACAGCTGCCACGCCCTATTTGATGGACATTCATTTAACGCCCCTGCATTTGTATTATTATAACATCTAGACAAAAAAAAAAAAAAACACAAAAACTTTGATTGGATTTGAAGTTTTGACAAATTTTCGTGGGTTTCACCAAAAACAAATTTTTCCGAAGTATATTATAATAATAATAATAATAATAATAATGAGTAATAGCAATAATAATTATATTTTATTATAAAATAAATTATATTCAAGCTAATAACGAAATGATTAATAATAATGTAATATAATATAATAAGAAAGTAATAATAATGCAAATTTCAATAATAATAATTGATCAAATTGAACGAGCAACAAGGCCCAAGGCGAGCTATTGGATGTGCCAGATGGGCTACTGCAAGTAGCGTTGCCTCTTACTGCTAATCCCTCAAATCATCTTGCTAATGATAATAATAATTATAATAAGTCATAATGAGTCTGGTAATAACAATAATCGAAAATGAATGAAAATGTTAGTAATTATTATGAGGGAAAAAATGATATACAAAAAAATAGAAAATGAAAAAAAAAATAGTAATAAAAAATAAAAATAAATAAAATAGATATTTAAAAAAAATATTGTTAAAGATACTTCAAGTTTTTATTGTTTCCTAATCTATCTTGAGAGTAGACTATAAATTGAACAAGCATCGGCACTGCCATAGCCATTTATTTATCAAAATTTGATTTATTTTATTTATTAAATTATCGATAACACGACTGCTAAATCGATTTATGTGGTCAACTATCGCTTGGTAGCTGCTACACAAATGCCTATGCCTATTTGAGGTATTATAGAAATATAAATTATATAATAAAATTTATATGTATATTATTTTACGGTATGGTTTGTTTTTCGATAGGTTTCCCTTAGACAATCAGAGTCAATTTGTCATAGAAATTTGCTAACATATGCCCAACATATTGTTTAGAAATGTAAAGATTTTCAGTGACTCAGTAGTATTAGTAGTAGTATGTTTCAGTATACTTTATATAGATATTTTTCAAATAATATTGAAACTTACCTTAAACTAAAACACTCGCCAGTCGGGCGTTACCCGTCCAGCAATCCATAAGTTTCAATTTTCAATTGAATTTGTTTTTTTTTGTTTTTGTTGTTGTTGTTGTTGTTGTTCTTGGGCCGTTGTCGTTGTTGTTGTTGCGTTTGCTCTTGTTGCTGTTGTTGTTGCTGTTTAATTGTCGCTTTTGGGTTTGATTTAGATTTAGCTTGATTTTTCTTTTACTTTTTCACTTTGATTTTGTTTTGTTATTTTTACACACCGAAAACTGTTGCGTAGCACGTTGTACAACACTGTCCGAAAATTAATCGCTTTCGAAATGTTTTTTTCCGTTTTTGTTTGTGCCAAGTTTCGAGCTCGAAAAATTTGCTGCCCAAAGAAATTGTTCAATTTGTAATCATTTTTTTTTTTAGATGCTTCTTCTACTTCTTGCTTGTCGACCGCTTTTCATATATATTTTGTGTTTTTTTTTTTTTTGTATGTATTTATTTATCGATAAAAATGTAATTGGTCCAGTTGGTTGCAAATATTTCGTCAAGTATGCTTTTCAGAGAGAGTGCATGTGAGTGTGTGTGTGTGTTGGTGTGTGTATGCGTGTGTGAGAGTGTGTGTGTTCTTTATTTTAGTCAATAGCCGAAGAGCGCTGCCAGAGTTGTAGCGTGTGATACTTGTTGTTGTTATTGTGGCTGCTATTATCGATAAACGTTTTAGTGCTGAGTCGCTTATCGATTCGCAGAGATTTCGATTGTGATTTTCTTTAAGTTTTACACGCTTTCTTCTTCGTTGAAATTTAGAATTTTGAAGAATATGCTGAAAGAGAGAGAGAGAGAGAGAAAGAGATGGAGAGCTGATTAGGCAATGTGAAAAGTTTTATTTATATTAAATAATATATATACATTTTTAATTTTTTAGTATTTTAATGATAATTAAAATCATGAAATTTAATTGAATTAAAATTACTATTTATTATTTAATATACTTGTTTTTTTTTTTTTTTTATAATAATAAGTTGATTATTTTTAATTTTAATTTTATTTTCTTGAAATTGCTGAAACGTTAAAAAAAATATATATATAAAAAAAATTGTAATTAAATTCGACATTTTTTCAGCTTATATTCAATCTCCAGCTACATTTTTATGCTGATTCTACTTAAGAAGTTTTCTTTTAATTTTTGCTTTTGTTTTTTAAAACTTTGTTGTCCATATAAAATACGGTCACACTTTGTTTGAAAGCTCATTAACTCATTGGAGTCAAGAACTTGAAGAAAACAATAGCAAACTTTCGGCAAAGTACATAAACAACGAGGCGGAAAAGCTTAAATGTAGGCTATGGCAAATGCCAGAGATAGTGAGAGCGAGAGAGAGAGGGACGAGAGTGAAACTGAAATGAGGTGGGTGGGTGGCTGGGTTGGTTGGCTAAAAACTGCTGCCAACAATTTGACTTAAAACTTTCACTATTTTAATTATCTAGCGTATATTTGTTGTTGTAGAACAACAAGAGCCAATGCCATAGACTATTGTTTGTTGTTGTTGTTGTTGTTGTTGTTGTCTGACGCTGTCTCAAAAAGTCTGGCAAATGTCTGCGGCTGCTTCAAGTGCCCTGCGATACAAGTGCAGTCAGACAGATACACACACACTCACACACAGACAGATAGAGCGAGAGAGAGCTACACACATAAAGCTTATGCATGAAAAGTTTTGCATTTGTTGTTGTTGTTGCTGTTAGTGCAACATGTGGCACGCTTAATTATGACGCTGAAAAGTCACAGCGACAATGTCAACTGTTGAATTATGAGCTCACACACACATAGTCCAAATTTTTGCCAACTTTTGTGCTGCATGACGTCATATTGTCTTCAACTTCACTTGCTCTGCTTATATATACATATATATGCATATTCTCTATATATATTTATATATACATATTTTAATCAGCTGGCAGCATCTCGTATCAACTTTATCAACATCATGAGAGCAACAAGCACAGCAGCTAAAAAGTTGAGCTGGCATTGAAAAACTTTTACTTTGCCGCATAAGTAGGTTGTTCTGCCTCTCTTTCTCTCTCTCTGCCTCTCTCTTTCTCGCTCTGGCACTATCTCTCTGTGTCTGTCTGTCTGTGGCAAAAGTTCAAGTTCATGGCAAACAGATTTCCTTTAAGCTAAATTATGCATAACATTTAATTTATTCACAGCGAAAATTATTCAAACAGGAAGTGAATATTTGCATATAAACATAAATTTTTAATGGCTATTTCGAGCAGATTTGTCTACTGGCATTATATATACATATATAGTTATAAATATATTCATTATATTAAACTCGTTAACTAGATAATTGCATTAATCGATATTGTTATATGAATTGAATGAATTGTGTTCAGGCACTAACTCTGTTAGCTTGACGATATTAGTTACATGCTGATTAGCATAGGGACTTACAATGTGCTTTAGAATGTGGCTTACAATGAGGCTGAGCAGCTGATTTACAGTCCGCTTTTAGCCAACAGACAATTGAATAAATCCAGATTATCTTAACGAACAATGGAGCTTGAACAGTTTATGATTGGAAGCTTTCTTAGCCGTTAGCTGATTTGCAATGTGGCTTGCAATGAGATTTATAAGGCGGCTTAACAGTTTGAAGGCTAAGCGGCAAGTTTTACTTACAATATGAACTGCATGAAAGGTTTTCACCGCAATAATGATTACAATGAGGTTTACAATGCGGATTACAATGAGATACATAAGGATAAGCTATAATGCAGTTAGCTTTAAAAACCTAACAAAAGCTTTTACAAAGAAGTTTACCATGTGGCTTGCAATGATGCTTACAATGAGGGTTAGTAACTTGAAGTTTAAGATTAGCAACAGTCAGCTTTACAATGCGGCTGACATGAATGACTTACAAATTGGTTTACCATGTGCTTTAACATGTACCTTTTAAAACGGCCTACAACGAAGCTTAGCAACAGGACTACAGCTGCCCCGCAGCTGATCCTAGCCTAAAATGCGTGATTTTCGAACAAAAAACATGGATCTTCGAGTGAGATCAGATAAGAGCTGCTGTACGAACAAATTTAAGCAATAAAATAAGTTTAGTCACGTATTCAGCTGCAACATATAATTTAATTTAAACATATGTAAGAAAAAGGAAGGGAGAAACACGTCTACAAAATTATTATTAAGAATAATATCTACAAGCAGCATGCTAAAAAATGGCACATACTGCTTAATCGAGTTGAAAAGTCAGAGCAAAAGTTAACACAATGTTAATCTATGTTAACAGCATGTTAAGGCACTGTTCAGCAATGCCAGCCGTAGACAAACTCTGATTGCAAATGTTGCAAGACAAGGCAAGACAATGTTAACTTATTTTAACAGCATGTTAAAGCACTGTTAGGCAATGTAGATAAGCTCTGATTGCAAATGAAAAGTATTTGTATTGCAGAGACAGTTAATAAAAGCTTGCCACAGTCCGAGGCGCAACGAATGGCGCACCAGAGGCCAGTCAGGCTAAATGCCAGTTAGACAGTCAGACAGACAGACAGACAGACAGACAGAGGCGGGGTGGGGTTGGGGTATGCAGCTAAACCAATGCCAGACAGTCAAGACAAGTGCAATGAGGGAGTTGTATGTGAAGTGGAGTGAAGGGGGCGGTGTCGCAGACAAAGGTTGTTTGGTAAATACCAAACACAGTGCACAGAATATGTCTATGACTAGACGCTGTCTGTTGTGGCACCTTACAATGCGATGCACCCCCCTAGCCAACAGCTCCACATGCCACACAGCGTGGCAGGCGACTCAGACGAAGGCTCAAACCCGCGACAACGACGACGACGGCGACAGCCTGATGACTAGCTGCTTAAAATGTCTGCACAGCTGTTTGATGTATGTGTGTGTGTGTGTGTGTGTGTGTGTGTGTGAGTGTGTTGCATCAACAGTTGAAGTTGCAGCCATTGCACACATACATTCACACACACACACAGCGTGGCATCGACATATTTTTTAATGCTGGCAGACAGACGACCGGCCGACCCCTCCGACAAGTCGCAGGTGAAATGTTGCAACTTGAAATGGGGCAGCAACGTCTCGCTGTGTGTGTGTTGCACATAAAAATTTGTTTTATTCTTGACAATGCGACGTCGCCTTGCGTTTTAATTTCGTTTTCTTTTTGTACACATACATTCCCATCTACTTCTTTATCTTGTTACTGCTTATCGATTGTGTCGCTCCTTGCCCAGTTATGATAAGCAGCCAAAGTGGTTGGCAAGGACATTCAGTGAGTTCGACTGCTTTCCTGTTGTGGCATGCGTGACAGTTGCTGCCACCGGCCCTGCCACTGCCATAGCCACTGCGGCCACTGCTACTGTTGACAATAAATTTATGCAATTATCATGAACAACATCTCATCTGCATTCAATTGGGTTGCACAACTTTTAACAGCAACTGTGCTCGATCGCTCTGCTGCTGCTGGTGCTGCTTCTTCAGTTTCAAGAGAAACAACAAGAGAAACTGCCTGTCTTGGCGTTTATTAGAAACTGCGGAATTTCTCAGTCGAGCGTTGACGGCTGCGCGACAAATTCGTTGAATTTATGAAATTTTAGAAGTCTGCCTGAAAATGCAAACCAAAAAAAAAAAATGTATAAAAAAAATTGCGAAAAAAAAAATATGAAAGCAACAAATGCAGTTGGCACAGCTCGAGTAACAGGGCACATGTCACGGAATTGCAGTTTGCATATGAGATAGCTGCAAAAGCACACACACACACACACACACAGAGGGCACATTGCAATGGCATCTCGCGTCAGTTGATTTAATGACATAAGCCAAAGAATTATGTGTATGCACATAAGTGTGTGTATACACATACATATATGTATCTATATATATATATATATATATATATATATATGTATATATGTCGCTTCGAATATCTGAGCAGTCATAGAAAACGAATTTGTGTGCCAAAATCCTTTAAGTATGCCACAATTTTGAGTCAAATAGTGGGAGGAACTCGAAGCGGACCTTGGAAATTTGACAAGCCAAGTTATAACTAAAATTGTTTATTATTTTATTTAAATATTTAAAAAATAAAAATTTGTTTTCTAAAAAAAAATAAATAAGTAAACAAAATTAATTAAAAAATAATTTTAAAATTAAAAAAGTAATAAAAATGAAATTTTAAAAATATTTTAAGTTAATAAACTAATATATTATTAAAATATATTAATGTTAATTAATTAATTTTTTTTTAATAAAATCCAAAATTCAAAAATGTATTTAATGATTTACAATTTGAATAAATATTTACATTTTTAATGAATAATAATAATATAGTAAAAATAAAATAATTTAAACAATTAATTAATTAGAATATAAGTGAAAAATAAATTTAAATGCAGTTTATACAGCTTCCACTTCTTTACACAGTGTTGCCTAATGGTTTGTAACGAATTGATTTATCTATTTAATATGCACATACTTTTCTGACGCACTATCTAAACAATGTTGCATAATACCCATATAATTTTCTTTGTTTGTTGACTTGGTTTACTTAGCAGAATTAACATATCAACTATTGCAACAGTGTTGCCCAGCTGTCAACAGTTGCATGTGGCAGTGTTGCACATGCCACATGCTTGGCCGCACTTCGCCAATATTTGTTTATAGTTAATTAATAATAAGACCGCCCTGAATTGCTGACATTGCGCAGGCATTGCGCTTGGGTCTCTGCTATGGCCAAGGCCTGAGCTCTGGACTCGAGACTCGTTTCATATTCTTACGTCGCTGACGTTGACTTTTGAGAGAGCGACGACAACAATGTTGCCAGCTCATTGTTGTTGTCGCTCTGCTTCTTCTAGTTGCAGTTCTTGTTTCTGTTCTGTTTTCGCATTACTTTTAACATTTTCGTTTATTTTTATTTATTTTAATTTTTTTGAATTTTTGTTGTTTTTTTTTTTTTGTGTATTTTCTGCCTATGTGTTCTTCCAGGAATTCCGTCACTGATACGCTGTGCAACAACAACAACAACTGCAACGAGAAATTATTGTTGCATTTTTTCACAACGTCATTTTCTGGAAAATAAACTGCTAGCGCTGCGTGGCGCGGTAGGCAGCCTGGCAGCCAGGGGAAGGCAGCATATATAAAAAAAAAAAAAAAATAAAAATTATTGTTTGTTGTACAATAATTTATGCAAATATTGCAGACGCGCTCAAAAAAGTGAACCCGCTAAAGGGGGAAACAGAATGCAAGGAACCAAGCCAACAACTGTCTCTCCGACTGTCGCGCTGTCTGTTGCTCACTGACCAAATCGAGCAGTATCTTCAACACACACACACAGACAGGCAGACAGGCAAACAGACGGACAATTGACTCTTGACAGTCGAACTGGAATTTGTCATAAAAGTATTCATAAAGTTAACTACAACATTGTTTTCCAACACTGAACGGCAAGTGCTTGGCTTAGATGATGCAATGAACTCAATTTCGAACTACATTGTTGCCTTCACAACTGTGCAGCCCCACACAATGATGTTTACCAACACTGTTGCTTCAGTATATGACATGAGCATATATGTAACGCTATTTAACGTGTGCTTGTAGCTGAAAGCTTTATTTGTATATGAGTATTTGGTATAAGTTCAGATAATACGGTTTCTAACAAAGTTGACCAACACTGGCGAATGGGTATTGCCTTTTATATGTAGACTTGACATTAAATCTATTCTATCTATTTGTATATAGCTAAAAATTGAGCCATGTTTACAATTATTTGGAAAGCTTTAAAGCAAGCATATTTTAGAGTTTACCAACACTACAAGTCAATCATGAACTTTATATCAGCCATGTTATTAGTGTGTTAAGTTTGATTTTGGAATATTTAATTAATAAATACGCATTTATGATCCAGATAATAGCCAAGTTAAGCTGATGAGTTTTCCAACACTGGTGTTCCAGAGTTAAGAGCATTTATATGCTCTGTTTACAAGGCATAAACTTAGTGAGCTTTCGCTTCAAGCAATTAAAAATCATTATATGTTAGGTTAGAATTTGAGTAGTTTTCCAACACTGAAATTGTGTGTAACTGATTTGCAGATATTTAGCTAAGCAGCATCTTCCGCTGATGACCTGCATTGAACCCCAAGTGAAGGAAGCAAAACCTTTGATGGCATATTGCGTAGGCTCTTAACAGGGCGCCACTTGGGGCATTGTCACTTGTCAATTGAAAGAGTGTGTGGCTGCATGTGTGTGTGTGTGTGTGTGTGTGTGTGTGTGTGCGTTTGATGCCGCCTACTTCTTTCGCACAAACACTTGAGCACGCATTTGGCGGCATCGTCAGCTGCCACTTGGGCGTGTTTTTTTTTTTTTATTTCTTTCAAAATGCAATCGATATGTGGCACACACGCATCCACACACACACACACACAGAGAGAGAGTGAGAGGGAGGGCGAGGCGGTGAGCGGTTCGCCTCAAATAATTAATAATAATTTATGTCGCAAACTTTGTCGCAGGCATTGCAATTAGAAAGCCACGTCGAGGCGCGCCCATTCGAGCCAAGGGCCTACATTATATACATGTGTGTGAAAAGAAAGGAAAGGGGTTGGGGTGGGGGTGGGGGTGGGGGGTGTTGATGTTGGTGAAAAACAGAGGCGAAAAGAAAAGCGAGGCCCTACAAAATTATGCATAAACGCATTTTAGTGCGCCAACAAGTAGGCAATGCCCAGCCAAGAGACAGAGGCGCCAGGCGACGGGGGCCGTGGGCATTACACAGTGGGACGAGGCATCTAAAGTATAGTCGCATTTTTTTCTTGTCGTTGTAGTTGTTGTATTTTCTCTCTTTTGCTTTTGTTGCATTGCGTTTTATTTTTTTATATTTTGTTGAAGTGCACTCGAAAACGCACTGCTCGCTCGACCCATGGGCGGGCAGCAGCGAAAGGAAAGGAAAGGAAAGGAAAGGAAACTTAGATGCACGCAAAGCGCCTTTGATCCTGGCGTCGCAGTCGGCGTCGCTGCTAGCAACTAGCTCACGCAATTTGCAAAAAAGCAAAAAAAAAATAAAAAAAATAAACAAAAAAATTATGAAAAAAAAAATAAGAAAGAAATTGAAGAGTTGTTGCTGACGCTGACAAGGAACAACTACAACAGCGACAGCAGCACCAGCAACATTGCCTGTTGACAAAGCCAACAAACAACAATAAACTTCAAGAAAAGCACCCAAGGGAGTTGACAGAGGAGAGAGTGCGAGTGGCTTGGCTGGGGGGCTGGGGGGCTGGCGAGGGTAGGCAGAGAGATAATGAAAGGTCGTCGAAGTGCGTTGCAGTCCGCATGACTTCTGAGTCCTGCGCTGACAGACGAGCACAGCATCAACATGGCCCTGGCTTGCGTGTGTGTGCGTGTGTGTGTGTGCGTTCCGCAACTGTGTCTGCCACGAGCATCTCTGCGCCGCCACCTGCTGCGATGGCAGCTACAGAGCATAAAAGCTCTCGAGTGGATTAAAAAGCTCCAGCAGCTTATGCATACAAAATGTTACAGTTACAATTGCTAGAAACTTTGATACATAACTGTGGAATATACATTATAAATAAGCTATAACTTGCGTAGTGGAGCTGAGCTTGGCTTGAGCAGCTTAACCAAGTGATTAATAAAATGAATTAATTATTAATTATGAAATTTAATTAATTGTATTCAATTATTAATTATTAATTTATGAAAAATAAATTGAAAATTTAATTTATTTCGCTTTAGATTTAAATAGTATTTGAATAAAATAAAATAAATATACATTTAATATATATGTGAAGATTTCAAAATTGTTTGAGCCTTGGTCCAGGGCTTAAAGTATTGAATTAGAAATATTTTAAGAAATCAAAAAGAAATAGAAATAAAAATTTTTAAAGCTTCGCTCAGCTGTAATAAAACCTGAAGCTTTTCTAACAACTAGAGATCATATGCTAGAGTAACTTAGGAGTCCTTTTATTCCAGCTATAATTAACTTAATTTTGAGGTTACACTGAATTTGAAGCCTAAAAGACGTCAAGGATCAGAGCATCAACTAAGCTGAATTTGATCAATTAATTAATATATTTATTATATTTTTTTTTTAATTTCTGATAAAGGATAAATTTATAAATTTATAATAAAATAAATTTCTTTTTGCCTTTCCAAGCTCAAACTCCAATTTTTATAGTAAAATCATTGAGTTAGTTTGCCTTGTCGCCACTCTGCCCCTCTCCACCGCCGGAGGCAGGGCCCCCCAAGCGTTCGCGCTCTGTGTGGCTGCTGCACTTGCAGCCTGACATTTGTTAGACTTTGACTCTTTTGTTCTGTTGAAAAGCCGCGTTGCACGCACAAGCTGCATTCAGCTGCTCATCAGTTTCACTTTGTTGTTGTTGCTGTTGTTGTTGTTGTTGTTGTGGCGCACTGCCGCCTGTCAAAGTCGATTTGTCTTGACTGTCAGCGGCAGCAGCCGCTGGCCTGATAAGCTGCGTAGCCTTTGACAGAGTGCGACAGAGCGACAGAGCTTTCATTTCTAATTGAGCTCGCAGCTAAAGACAACAACAACAACAACAGCAAACAGGCAACGGACAACGCACAGCAGACAGCAGACAGCAGATGCAACATGCGGCTCGCGGCGCGAGGCTCGCGACAAGTGCAGCAACTGCGCCCCAAAAAAAAAAAAAAAATAATAATAAAACCGCCGAAAATTTATATGAAAAAAAGGACAAACAGGACATCTGTGTATGTGTGTGTGTGTGCTTATGACTGGGGTCCAGCATTAAAGGTGGCCATTACCTTTTGTCCAAGGCCCAGAAACAGCCGCAGCCGTTGCCGTTGCCGTTGCCGCTGCCGCTGTCCTGCGCCAGGGCTAATAAACTCAGCTCAAAATGCGGCCGGAAGTGCGTGCAACAGCGGCAAATAAATGTCCCAAAAGCAACAACAACAACAGCAACAGCAACAGCAAAAGCCCAAAAACAAAAAACGGCCGCCGGCGCTGCTGATGAGCCTCGAGCCTTGACAAGTGGCATTTGGGTCGTTGTTGCTGTTGTTGTTGGTCGTCAACACGCGTTCCACTTCACAACGCACACACACACACACACACATGCGGATGCAATTGCAACGAGCGTCGCCAACCCCAAAAAAATTCCAAAAAATAAAAAAAAACTTAAAAAACAGCAACAAAACAATAAGAAGAAGAATTGCCAAAAATTACCGAAAAATACAGGCACAACACACACATACATACATATATATATATATATATATTTATGTACAGCAACTGTGCAGGAGGGAGTCCTGCTAGTTCTGGTCAGAGAGGGGAGTCCTGCCAGCGCCCGTCCCGCGCCCGGCTCATTGTCGGTTATCCTGTCGCGGCTCGTGTTTAACCCTTTATATGTTTTTTTTTCTTCTTAATTTTCTTTTTGTTTTTTATTTTTTGTATTTTTTGTTTTTTTTTTTTTTTGTTTTTTGTTTTTTAGCAATATTCCGGTATACGGAATGTGTTACAAACAGGCCACGTCACACGGCAGCTCTATAGAGAGTGTGAGCGTTAACCCAAACCAAGCTTAACTCAGCTCAACTCGCGCTCTCCCTCTCTCATATATAATATATTATAAAAGGGGTCTCAGCGCCAGACAGACTCTGTTCTTTTTATGAACATGCATATATACATATATAAATATAAATAATGAAATATATATGTATGTATATATATATATATATATATATACCTTTATCTTTAAATATGATATTGTATTGTATTTTGGTCTTAAAGAAATTCGAGTCGATTTGCTAGGATTTTGAGAATTAAGGTATGGGTATAAGTATAAGTATAAGTATAAGTATAAGTATAAGTATAAGTATAAGTATAAGTATAAGTATAAGTATAAGTATAAGTATAAGTATAAGTATAAGTATAAGTATAAGTATAAGTATAAGTATAAGTATAAGTATAAGTATAAGTATAAGTATAAGTATAAGTATAAGTATAAGTATAAGTATAAGTATAAGTATAAGTATAAGTATAAGTATAAGTATAAGTATAAGTATAAGTATAAGTATAAGTATAAGTATAAGTATAAGTATAAGTATAAGTATAAGTATAAGTATAAGTATAAGTATAAGTATAAGTATAAGTATAAGTATAAGTATAAGTATAAGTATAAGTATAGGTATAAGTACAAGTATAAGTATAAGTATAAGTATAAGTATAAGTATAAGTATAAGTATAAGTATAAGTATAAGTATAAGTATAAGTATAAGTATAAGTATAAGTATCACTTCTATCCTAGAGCATTGCAAATTCGTTGCATGTCAGCTTCAAGCTTCTTCTTCTTCTTCTTTTTGAATTTTGTGTCCAGTTTTGCTTTTCTTGGGACTTTGCACATGTTTTGGTTCCACTTGGCGTGCTAAGCTCAAGAATGCCAAAAACTTGCATTTGTTTTTGCAGATATAGGCACCGAAATAGAGCCCCTCCCCTCCGGCCGCCTTAGCCTAACCCTACCATTGATACGTGTATGCAGCGACTCTAGGGGAGTGTGTGTGTGTAGTTGGGGGAAACCTAATAAAAATGCATGGAGTACACGAATTTATGTACATACATATATACAGAAATATATATATATATATATATATATATATATATATATATATATATATTTATATATGTAAAGTTCTCTACATATGCCGTGTGGCAGGAGGCAGCTTAACCAAGTTACCGCAAAAATTGCGACGAGGGTTCCTGCGAACAAAGCGGTAAAGCCAAAGGGCGGGCGGTAGGGGCTCGGACAGACAGCCAGCCAGGTCGGTCGGTCGGTCGGTCGGCCGCTCGGGCAGCGCTGCAGCAATGCATTGCCAAAAAAAAAAAAAACATGAGAAGCGAAGCGAAGTATGCGAAAAAAAAAGGAAGCGAAAAATAAACGAACTTTTGCACACGAAAAATTGGGACAAAACAAAAGTTTCAACGGGTCGAATGGTGTTGATATTCTCATGCTGCACCCCACGACCCCCCTCCCCCTGGCTGTGGCACTGCCACTGCCACCGCTACTGCTGCTGGTGGTTAAAATATGCTGCGCGCCGGCGTTTCCCGCGTGGAATTTTAAAGCCACTCATCAGCGTTGCATTTGCCGCTTTCTTTGTTTTTTTCTCTTTTCTTCTTCGTGTATTTTTTTTTTGTACTCTGTTTTTTCTTTCTTTCTTTTTTTTTGGCTGTCGGCATCTTCGTTTTATTTTATTTTATGCAATATAATTCGTCGCCTTGCCCCTGCCCCCGTGCTGCACTCTGGCAGCCTGCCTACCTCGCCTGCCACTTGAGTCCCGCGCCACATTCTTCTTCTTCTTCTACCCGTTTCTTTCACTGTTTTTCGACTGTTTTTGGCAATAAGCTTTTGCCAATGCCGCAGGGTTGTATTTGCATTAGCGTTTCGTTCTAGCAAGGGGCACGACATTATTTATTTTTTTTTTTATTTTTTTTTTTTGCCCATTTCTCTTCTCGTGTTTTTTATTTTATTTTTTTGGCTTATTTCTTGCTTTTACCCTCATTTGCTGAGTTTCACTTCTCCAAGCTGTGAAGCGTTGCAACGAGCTGCATACACACACGCAACTGAGTGGGCGTGGCAGCTGGGGAGTAGGCAGGGGCAGGGGCAGGAGCACTCACTGAGTGTAGCCAAATCTGTGGGGTTTACGTACTTAGCCGAGCGAGCTTTAAAGAGCAGCCGTAAAAAATCAGCAGTCAAACTAGCCCGAAAATAGCTAGAAACGAAATTGAAAAAAAGCTAAAAAGCAATCAAAAATCTGCGGCGATAAAAGAGCTTTTTTGTTTCTGTTTTTGTTATTTTCTATGTGAACGACTTTTGCTTGAATTTTAAGAGTGTATAATGAGCGCGTGAATAATATACCCTAGATCTCCTCGATATAAAAATGAAGACATATATTTAAAAAATATATATATATTTCAATATTAAACTATTTTTTTTTTTGTTAATAATCACTATGTAAACTTGTATATTTTATTAAAATATTAAACATAAAACAATTTAAACATTTATGTTTAGGATCATTTATTTTCAAGGATTAATTTAAAAAAAAAAAACAGGTATAATTTTGTAAATGCTAAAATCTATATATTTTATATATATTATATTTCAAATTTATTTGTCAAATCATAAAAATCACAAATAAATAAATCAGTAAAAATAACTTTTGAAATATATTTGTTATAGATACATATATACATGTATTAATTTTTTTTTATATATTTAATATATTTTTTAAAATGTTTCATAAAAATACAGATATATAATATATATTATATTATATTATATTATACAATAACATTTTCAAATGGTATATTTACTTAAAATAAAAGTTTTAAAATTTGTTTAAATACAAATAAAATAAATATATTACACATATAAATATACATATTTTTTATTTTATTTGTTTTCAAGTAAAACAATAAATTGTGTATTTTCTCTTTAAGTATAAATATTAAATAATGCATTCAAATAAAAACTCTAAAATGTATTTATATTTTATTAGCATTTATTGCCATTTTATACATTTTTTTAGATTATGCTTCATATTAAATATTTTCTTCATATTTTTTCATAATTTTTCTTCTTTTCAATAGCGGTTGCCTTGGTTTTAAAAGCCCTTTCTAAAAATGAATTCTATTTAATAGTTTAAGTCGCTTAAATATTTCTTTGTTATTTGTTCGCGCACCTGACGATCTTCGCGCAACTGTTGCTGCCTGCTGCCGCTGCTGCTGCTGTTGCTGCTGTTGCTGTTGTTGCTTTCATTGTTATAGCCTGACATATTTGTCACTCTGCCTGTTGTCGTTGCCATTGTCATTTTGTATTATTGTTAGCCATTACCCCCACTAACGCTTAGATGTCAACCCCTGCCCCTGTCCCTGCCCCTGCCCCTGCCTCTGCCACTGCCACTGCCACAGCCGCTTGGCCCACGAGCAACTCCTACTCATCCTCGCTGCTGGCCATTGTGGCAGCAGCAACTATTGTTGCCACGCTTATAACAGCAGCATTGCAACATGTTGGCTGCTCGCTGGCTCGCTCGCTCGCCTGCCCGCTTGGCTGCCTCACTTGCAACGCCCAGCGTCGTGTGCCTGTGCGTGTCTCCGACTGTCTAGGCACTGTATCTGCAACTCTGTCTATCTGTCTGACTGTCTGTCTGTTTGTCTGGCCTGTCGCTCTGGCCTGCCTCAGTCAGATAGTACTCTGATATTATTTCATATTTTGGCCAAATTGCAAGCTACACGCACACAAATATATATATACATGTCTAGATATATATATATATATATATATATCTGTATATAGCTGGCGATCGCTGCAAGTTTTTAACTGGCGGCCGCGTGTGCGCAACCCTCGTTGCCCGTGACTAGGGGCAGTAGCAGGCGCGCGCGCGGTGTGCCCAGAGGTTTACCCTATTAAGCCCCTATAAAAGCCCTAAGCAGCAACCCCAGTCGCGCTCAAAGGCAACGAGCCATATATACTATATATATATATATATATATATATATATATATATATATATATATATATATATATATAAATGTTTGTGCATCTCTTGGCCAGGGTCTGGGCCTGGGCATGGGCCTGTGCTTGTTTTGCGCCCTCTCGTAATTTTTCTGTATTTCGCTGGCAAAAATTCATTTTATACACCTGACCCTGTCGCCATCGTAGCCGCTGTTTGTTTTCGTTGATTATCTTTGGCGTATTTAGAGCGTAAAGCGTAGTCAGACAAAAAACAACAACAGCAAGACAATGATAATGATGGAACGCAGGACGCGACAAGGAACCCTCTCACCTGCCCCTCTCTCTCTCTCTCTCTCTCTCTCTATCTATCTCTCTTTCTGTTCAAATTAAAAGTGAAATTGCAATTTATATTTTCGACAAATTCCCATCGCCACCTGCATCGGCCAAAAGAGCCCAAAATTAATGGCATGTAAATAGAATCGAACCAGTTTTAGTTAATTTAACTTTGACAAACTCCACTCAGCTGGGCTAAGAATAGACTTTTGATGTTATTCACCAACTGAATCAACTCAAATCGCTGTTTGGCGCTCAAGACTCATGCCCAAATTGCAACTTAGTTTTAAGTTTACTCGATTACTTATATCGGTAGTCAGTAACTTAGGGGCGCTCAGTTGCTAGCAAATTGGTATGGGCTACCTAGTTAAATATGCATGAGTTGACGTGGTTGGATGGCAAGTTACTTGGGTTGAGTGCTTCAAAATTGCGTTAGCTATGAGCAGTTCTTTGTATAGTGTTAACGGGAATATAAGATAGCGGCATACCAAATATTCAGACAATAGGTGACAAAGATCCCGAGATAAAACAGTGAGAATGCCCATAATGTGACTATAAATTTGTTTTTTTTTAATTGTAAGTCACAGACTGTAAGAAATATGTTAATACAATCAATACTATATATTTTAAAGATCCTGAGATAACTTGAATATAATAAGAAATTTTTATTTTAAATTCCCTATCTAACTATAAGAAAATAATTGAAATAATTGAACAAAATTTCACAGCTGACTAGAGCTGGCTTGAGATAATATAGATAGATAATAGATAATAATAATTATTCGATATGTTTTTAAAGAATATCGAATAATTATTATTTTTTATTATAATTAATTATTATTATTAATTATTATATATTATAATTAAGTAGATATCTGTATCTTATATACATTAAAGATCTTGAGATACTTATAATAATGAAATATAATAATATAATAATATAATAATAATGCTTATAATAATTTATTAATTTTTTTTTAATTTTAACATTTGATAGAAAATTATGTAAAAGCTGTAAAAAGCAGTAAAGAAATTCTTTAATATTTTAATATTTATATAATAAATATATTTTAATATTTTTTTAAAAGTACTCGAGATATTTGGCTATAAGAAATTTATTTCAAATTTCTATATATACTATTTTAAGTATCTGGAAAATATAAATAAATTTTAATATTAGAAAATTTCAAATAAATTTAAAACTCCATCAAAAAACTAAAATTGAAATCGAAACCAATTTCGCCTCGAGGAAACTGAAACTGTGCAACTGCAAATTTTTCTATTTTAATTAGATAAAAATAAATGAGAGAGCAAAATGATATTTGATCAATTATAGAGCCAAGTCAGAGCAGAGCATTAGAAGACTTAATTATGGTAGGTAAATGATATGAGGCACGTTTGTGTGAGCTCACATAATTTTGTGTTCAGTTCGATTTCAGTTTTAATTAAATGCGGAATAAAAGCTAAAATTGACGGTTGGACAATGCTGCTGGCTGGGCGAGAGCGAGCAAGGTGCTTGCCAGAGCCACTGTCAAGTTGCATAATCAAAGATTAAACCGGGAGCAGATGTGCAGCCAGCGCGCGCGCAACTGAAGGGCAGCCGGTGCCCCTCGCTGGAAACCTGAAACTGCGAATGGGGCAAACAAATGGGGCAAAGCGGAATGCGCAAAAGAAACAAACACAAAGATAGCGAGATGGCGAGAGAGACAGAGAGAGGGTGAAAGGGAGGGAGGACGAATCCAGCAGTGGCAATGAAAAGGGAGCAACATTTGCAGCATCCACAAGAATTGCAGCACGCTTCAATTTCAATGCTGCCTCCACATGTGCCGCACACACTACCCTGCGCGGCACGCCTCTGCGGCCCGTGCAGCGCATTGCGGTAGCATTGATTTAATCATCATCAATTATATGCAGCAGCAAGTTAATATAATAAAAGTCTCTGCCACACGCCGCATGCCCCAGCCGCAGTCTCAGTCCCAGTCCCAGTCCCATTCCCATTCCCAGTCGCAGTCGCAGTCTTGCGCAATGCGCTTGGCGCTTAAATGCAATTAACATAATGACAAGCAACACTTGTGCGCATGCGCATTTCACTTGACTACCTACTTCTCGCTCTCTCTCTCTCCCTCTCTCAATCTGGCTCCCTCCCTCTCTCTCTCTCTCTCTTGCTGTGCGCTGCTTGGCTGCTAAAGGCGCTTGGTGGGTCGCTGTCAATAGTGCAGATAATTATATCATAATTGATCTATCTCTCTCTCTCCCTCTCTCTCTCTCTCCCTCTCCCTCTCTCTCTCTCTCTCCCTCTCTCTCTGTGTGTGTGTGTGCCGTAAAACCGGTAGCAACAGCATCTGCATTTGCAACTGCAACTGCAACTGCTGCAGCTCATAAACTTGACACTTGTCTCAATGCTGCTGCTGCTGTTCACTGATCAGAGGCTCTTGATCATGATCAGCTGCTCAGCTCATGCATTACTCTCTCTATCTCTCTCTATATATCATCTCTCTGCCAGGCGTGGGCGTCTGAGCAATTGAAATCCTGAATTATGAACTGCGAATGGGCGCAGTTTGCAGCGCACGTGCCACATTTGTATTTGCCTCACTGCAACTGACAGTTGAAGCTGCAAGTTGTCAAGCTGTAAACGACTATCAGATGCCCTAAAGAAGCCAAAGAAGGCAGCCGAAATGAGTGTCAGGTGCCATGGGCACAGGTATCCAAGGCAGAATTTCATACACAAACATTTCCTAAAGCTAAATAACGAGTTCGATAAACATCGATAAAAAGATTATCGATTATTTATTATATACATGCTTGATGTATAAACTATAGGAATGATATAAGTCAAGGCTTGATTTCGATGATATATCGATAAAAGTTATCGGCTATTTTTATATAAAATATATAGCAGTATTGGCTGATCTATCGAAATCATATGCCATGACTTTATTTTAAATTACAGAAATATATATAATAAATTATAGGATATATATATGATATATCCATATCATATAAGTCATGATTTCGAGTTATCGATTATTTAAATATAGATCAACTTTATTAAAGCTCCAGCGAACTACAGTTAGAACAGCTCTACATGGACTCAACTCAAAGCATAATGAATTATTAAATTAGTTGCTCTATTTATTTTTATATTTTTAATTATCCATAAAAAATGACTAAGTCAGCTATTTATACACCCACAACCTATGCAATAGGTATTCCATATTCTGCAATGCGTACAGTTACGCACAGCTGAAACTAAGCGCTTAACAGTTCAACAAATTGTCAAGCAACGCAGTATGGGAATACCATCAATGTGCAAATAGAAAGAAACATAGAGAAAAGCCGACAAAAAAAAAAACTTAAAATAAAAAAAATAAAAATAAATTCAACACATTTTATATATATATATATATATATATATATATATATATATATATATATATATATATATATATATATATTTGTAAACCCTTTTTGGCAAGCTGCGGGCGCACACACAAAACAAGCCAAAAAGCAAAAGCCAAAAAGAAAGTCCAGCGACGGCGGCAGCGGGACTACCCCTAACGACAGCGTCTGATTAATTGAAGTGCGAGAGTTGCGAAAATGAGACGAAGAAGAGCAAATAAAATAAAACAAAATTCACAAAAAAAAAACGAAAAAAAAAAAAAAACGAGAGAAAGAAACGCCGCCAAATTACGTTGACTGCCTGCCCCACGCAGCGGCTGCCACATGCCACATGCCACATGCCCAGGTTCTTGATGCCCCACGCTGACTCTGTTTTTCGTTTGCTTCTTTTTTTTCGAGTTCGAGTTCCAGTTCGAGTTTGAGTTTGAGTTTGACGTGATCCTGGCGCAGTCGCCGCTTGCACTTATTTTGTCAAATGCAAATATAGACGCTAGCCTAAGAGTATATATAAATAAATACGTATATATATATATATATATATATATATATATATATATATATATATATATAGGTATTTATATGTGAAGTCCGATAAAGCATGCGTATGTATGCGCGCTTTTTCCTGATGCCAGACAGAAAAAGGAAGGCAAATGGCCAACACTGAATCTAAAAATTGTTTAATTCGCCTCTGCATGTGGTGTGTGTGTGTGTGTGTGTTATTTTATATCCCTTGCTCCATGTGGCGTATGCGTAATTTGTCTATGTAGTTTTATTTGACTGTCTGGATTATATTGATTTGGCCAGAGTTCGCAACGAACATTCGCCCGCATACGTGCCAAATGCAATCAAAGTATATTTCTTTACATATATATATCTAAATATATATATATATATATATATATGCATATATCCAGCCCGCATATATATCCAAACTGCCTAAATAGCTATGCCTGCCATTCATTTATCTAAATGACAAGTGAGCAAATAGTTTTGATTTCCAGTGCATTTACTTCGCACAAACGTTTTACTGGCTGCCAAAGCAGTAGCAACTCAACTCAAAATAAAACTTCGTAAACGTTTTACTGGCTGCAATTACACTCTAGGTAGTTCACAACTGTCCATAGGGTATTCACATTGAATGTTATGTATGGAGCTTTAAGCTCTAGCTACTTATGCTATATTGAGGTATTCCTATGCTTTCGTAAACGTTTTACTGGCAGTTCAGCAGCAATAAAAAAAAGTTAATAAAGCTGTTTTAGCTCTTTAAGCGGCGCTCAGCTTCCTAAACGTTTTACTGGCTGCTTAAGCAAACGTTTTTAGCTCTTAGAGCTTGCCTTAGCTCATATTCATAGGTGTGCTTCGTGCATTCATAAACGTTTTACTGGCTGCCAAATTAAATTTTAGGATCAGCTCAGAATAAAATTCAATTAATGCTTGCTCGCTCCCTCAACCTCTTCCCCCCCTCTCTCTCCCTCTCTCACACACACACCCTTTCCCCGCTTTTTGTTTATCATTCGTAAACGTTTTACTGGCTGTCCAAACATATTTAAACAAAGTACTGCGCGCAGTCTCTGCGCATTGCATTGTGCGTCAATCGTCAACGTTTTACTGGCAATTCAAATGCGCCTAATCAACAAATTGATGTTTATTCATGAAGCAGTTGATTAATGAACATGATTAATATTAAGCTAGAGCTAAAGCTAGAGCTGGCGCTGGAGCTGACTAAAGACGTGTACTCATTAGGCACATAAGTGCTCTCGCTTGGCACAGCTTGAATTGCGTGTCAAAGACATAGACCTACCTATATGTATGGAATACCTGTATGCCTATACCTCTGTACCTCTCTCCGTCTGTACCTGTATGTATAGCTAATCAGCCTACTGGGCAGGTGGGTGCCCAGGCATTTAGCTTACTACAAAGTTGCGCCCTTTTCAATACGAACGAAGCGTTTGCACTTCAACTGCATTTGCTCATTAGCAAGAAATTATTTCAAAACCATTCACAATTATGCGAATATTCAATGAAGTTTTCAGCTTTTCTCTGTTGCAAAAAAAAAAACCAAAAAAAAAATAATAATCCGACTCGAACGTTGCGCATGCGCCACAAACAAACCAAAAAACTAAGCTGAAAACTTTGGTGCCAAAAGGGATGACGTAGCTGAGCAGATAAACCAAACTCGATTCCAGTTCCACTTTCAGTCGCACAAGCGGAGGCCCCAACAGCGACGCCAGCTCCAACTGCGACTACGTGCGTGGGCGTTTATAAATATTTATAATTGCAATGCGATTTTTCAATAAACTTGCAACAAAATTGCAAGCGGCATTTGGTGTGAAAAGTTTTGTGTGTGCTGAGTTCGAATTCGAATGCGAATTCGAATGCGAATGCGAATGCGAATTCGCATTCAAAATACACAATCATTAGCTGAGGCAACAAATCGACAAGCTGCGAATCGGTGAAAGAAGAAAAAACACACAAACAGAGCAAGAGCAGCTATCAGCCAGATAAGGCAGTTTAACAAAGGAATGCCTGGAAATGGAACTGATTTTTTTTCTTAAAAAAAAATCATATTACAATTCAAGTCGATCAAGTTTTGAGCAACAAATATTGATATATTTATTATTGATATGTTTTTCTTTTTTTATTCTCAGGAATGCGTGGAATTGAAACACTTCTTTCCATATTTCAAGTACAGCCACAGTAAAGATAACCATGATAACGATTATATTTTTAGAATAAGTAAACGTAGAAAAATGATAACTAAGTATTTAATATTTTACGCGGAACGCTTGGAATGAAACAGTTTTATGGAACATTTTAAGCCTACTCACATGCCAACAGGCAAGGCAAATAATAAATAATACTTTATTGAATAGAAAAAAGTCGTCTAAATTATATTTTCATAGTTTTTGGAATGCATAGAAATGGCACAGTACAATAGAGCAAAACTACACACAGAAAAGCGAATTGGAAGTAAAATAAACGTTTTTGTGTAAAAATTAATAGGAATGTTTGGAAATGAAACATTATTTAATTAGAAATCAGAATGTGAACGGAAAATTAAATAGTAATAAAGACTATAGATCAGGGAAGGTAAGGCTATATAAATAAAGTATGTAAAGAATTTTATTATTTTAAATTATTCAAACGGTATTTTTTTTCCTTTATTTTTAAGGAACGTTTCGAATCGAAAACTCAGACTGAAGTCGAATAGGGAAAGTCTTTAAAAAAATTTTAAACTATGAAAATATTTCAGACTAAATTTTATTCCGCTCTTGCTGACAAACAGAATTTTTTTTTTTTTAAACCTTGATTTGCTTCTGGCGCCGGAATTGCAATTTCCATTTTTTTTTTTCATATAATTTTATTACAATTTATTAATTCTATTTTTGCTTTTTCTTCGTTTTTCTTTACATTTCGGTTCTTTTTTTGCCAGCGCGTCGAAAAGACGCCGGAAGGCGAACTTAGTCAATCGGTCAGTCAGTCAGTCAGTCAGTCAATCGGTAGTTCCTAATTCTGAGCAAGCATTTGCTTGGCTATTTAGCTCTTTTTATTTTCTTTGCTCTTCACTTTTCTTTTCTTTTTTTTTTGCTAATGAGGTATTTTTTTTTTTTTTTCTTGAAGCACATTTGATAGCAGTCAGCACATCCGGCTACATGTTATCAATATTGTCAATACTTCAATTAAACAAAATGGGAAGTGAACCAGAACTTTGCAGTTTTTTGCAATAGTTTTCAAGAAAATAATTTGCTAAGGTTTGCTTTAAGTCAGTCAGAGAAAACTTTTTAAACATATATAAAGAATTTTTTTTTTTAGTAAAAACTTTTCAAGCCAACAGCCATTTGGCCAATCATAGAAATCTGATGGAAATGCAGATATACATGAATACGTATATATACATAAATATTTTCAAATAAATGCAATTATATATCAATAAATATATGTATATATAAACTTATATAGAGCATATGCTCTATATATATCAGATTAGAGCTGTTCAAAGAGTTAAGAAAAATTTATAGAGAAAATTAAGTTAAAATCAATTCACTGGAATATTAATTAACATATATATATTTATATATATATATATATATATATTTAAATATATTTATTTATATATATATTATTTTTTTAATTTAAAAAAAAACTCGAACAAAAAAAAATTAAATAGAAAATGCAGCTGAAGTCGAAGCATATGGATGGTTGTAACTGAAGTATATACTTCATATATATAAATATATACAAGAATAATATTTTTATATATTGAAAATAAATTGCACTAAATAAATACTATGATATATACCTATATAGACATATATATCTATATGCCTCTCCGCAAACAATAGAACTTAATTTTTTTATCTTTTATCATATATATTTATATATATTTTTACAAATATAAATAAATTTTAATGTTTCATATTTTTCTTTAATTTTGTGCCTCAAATATTAATTTCAATTTTTTTTTTAGTTTAAATATTTATATATTAATATTTTATATATTTAATTTTATAAATTCCAACTTACCATAAACGCCAAACACTGCAGTTTAATACTTTGTTGTTGTTGCTGTTGTTGTAGCTGTTAGTGTTGTTGCTGTTGTTGTTGCTGCTGTTGTTGTTTCACTTGTCGCCTGCTTATTTCGCATTTGTTTCATATGTTTGTTTAGAAATTTCGTTTTGTTTTGTTTTCTTTTTCAAATTAGTTCGAAAGTGAAATTTTTGTTGCTTGCAAAAACCAAAACAAAATTTTTGTTCATTTGAATTTTTTGTTGTTATTTTTTCTAGTTTTTTTTTTTGTTATGATTTACGAAAAATTCAAATTTTGAATTTGACTTTTGTTTTTTTTTGTTTTTTTTTTTTTGTTAAAAACAAAAATTTGTTAACCAAATTGTTGCAATTTTTGTTGTATTTTTGTGGGGGGAGGCGCGGCTTTTACAGCATTTCAGTTGTTAGTTGTGGGCGGTAGGCGTGGCATATGTTGCAAGTTGAAAAAAACCAAAAAAAAAAAAAAGTATATGAAAAATCCAAATTAGACATGAAAATTGTCGCAAGTTGGGCCCGAAATGTTGCAGATGTTGCAGTTGTTGCAATTGTTGCAGATGTTGCAATTGTTGCTTGACTTTTCACACACACACACGCAGGCGTTGAATTGCATTTGTTTGTTGATGTTGCAGCAAATGTTGTTGTTGTTGTTGTTTTGGTTGTTTTGTTTGCTGTTGTTGTAGTTGTTGTTGTTGTTGTTGTTGTTGCATTGCAGAGTTGTTGTTTCCTTAACTTTCAATATTTTGTGTAAATTTTTTGTTGTATGTATATGTATATATATATATATATATATATATATACATATATATATTTCTTTTCTTTTTTTTTTTAGATTTGTTTTACATGTTTAAAAACGCTTGTGTTTGTTATGAATTTTGTTTTAAAACATTTTGTTGTTGTTGTTGTTGTTGTTATTGTGTTTTGAGTTTATGCCTGTGAAATAGAGGGAGAGAGTGAGACAGAGAATGGTAACGAAATTGTATTTTATTGTCGCCGCAAAATGTTGCATTGTTGCATTTGCATTTTGCCGACGCTAAAAGCACGCGACACAACAAACAAACAGTAAAAAAAAAAGCAACACTCGAAAAAAAAATGAGGAAAACAAAGCTGAGCCAGAGCTTAAGGACAACCGCACACACGCACACACACACACACACACACACACACACACACACACAAGCGAATTGCGCGCGCAACAACAAAAGCAACAGCAACAACAAACAAACACAAATAAAAAAAGTAAAATTTTCCAAAATTGATTTTGAAAAATAATTTTCAAATTTATTTTCAAGTGAACAAACAAAATATTGTTGTTGTTGTTGTTGTTGTTGAATGTTGAATGTTGCTCAAGTGTCGCTGATGCTGCTGCTGCTGTTGTTGCCGCCGCGTTGCAAGTGAATCGAACGAACGAACGAACGAACGTATGAAGGTGTCTGCAAGAACTGCAATCGCATCGCGTGTGAAATCTCTGCGAAAGTCCAAAGCGCAAAGAACGTGCAAAACGTAACGAAGGCGACGACAGCAGCGACGCCAACGTCGACGGCGACAGCGAAGCTAACGTAGCGAGCGCGAGTGCGAGTGCGAATGCGCTTCGGTCGCAGCACGACGAAGACGACGACGACGACGACAACGTCGCCTTGCAGGCATGCGTGTGTGTGTGTGTGTGTGTGTGTGTTTGAGTGTGTGTGGCTTAAGAGCGCCGCACGCGCTTTGTGAAGAGCAAAAACGCAGCAGCAGCAGTGGCAGCGACAGCGACAGCGACCGCAGCTGCAGCCAGCTGCAGCGCGCTCTCTTTCACTCTCTTTCACTCAATGGAGCTGCGAGTGAGCCTCGCACGCAAATCAGCTGCAACCAACTGACTCAAATGGACACCAGGCCCATTCAGCACGTTATGCGCGCTGCGGTCAATGCGGCGTATGCGTAATGCATAAATGCAGCTAACGCAACGGGAAATCGTAACGGCAAAGGCAACGGCACACAGCTCTCAGCTGTGAAACACACACGCTGGCCAAAACGGAAAGCATTCGCTAATTAACTTTAATAATATATATATATATATATATATATATATATATATATATATATATATATATATATATATATATATATATATATATATATATATATATATGACTATACAAATTAAGAGCTATATGTATCATATAAATTTCGTCGTATTTTCCTATTTGTCTAAGAAACACTAGAGAACAACATATATGCAGCCTAAAGAGAACGTTTTTATGAATTTTTCTAAATACCCAAATTTTATATAATTTCGTAAATTTCTTTTTTCTTATTAAAATTAATTCTATTTAAAATTTTTATGCAAAATTCAAATTTCTTTTTTTTTTCCTCATTGAACAAAATTGAAAATTTTCTCTGCATCAAAAATTTATAAATATATATTGAAAATATTACTAATTTAATTTACATTGAATTTTTATTTTTTATTGTTTAAAAAATGGAAAAAGGCTCCAAGCAAAAAAAATCTTTATTATGTTCAATATATTCATAATTTAAGGTAATTTTTATTATGATAAAAATCTCTTAAATATTAAAAACAGCGAAAATTCTAATTAAATTTTGTTTATTAAATTAATTATATTTTTTTTTGTACTATATGTTCTTCTATTTTTTTTTTTATTTTGTATAATATACAAAAATAATTCCAAAACAATTTTCATAGGCTTTTGAATAAATTTCTCATTTTGAAAAAAAAAAAATATTCTGAAGAACTTTTATTATTTTTTTTAAAATATGTTTTTAATAATTGTGTAATTTGTTTTATAATAATAATAATAATAATAAGAATAAAAACACCAACTTTAGTAAATATTTTAGATAAATATTTCCTTAGAAATAATGCAGCATTTTTATAATTATTATTTTTATTTTGAATATAAATTACACCAAAGAATAAGTTAAAAAAAAATGCAGTTTTAAATCAAATTTAGCACATTTCTATTTTCTCTATTTTCTTGCATTTTAAACACATGTTTCTTAGGCTTTCTTCTCTATTTCTCATAGTTCGTAATCCTCATACAACATTTTGTTCAAATTCAGTTTTTCCTATCAATATTACACAATTTTTTTTTTTTAACCAAAATTTGATATTGTCACATTCACAACACTGTTTTTAGTTCGCATAGTTTTCAACACTAGAAAAGCTTGAACCAAAAAAAAAAATTAGTTTTTCTTTTCCAAAAGGCCGACGGCAAGGCATAGAGATCTCTCTTCCTCTCTCTCTCCCTCTCTCTCTCTCTCTCTCACTCACACACACACACACACACACTCTCTCTCTCTGTCTCTCACTTTTGAAGGCCGCTTCCTGTTTGATCTCAGCTCTTCACACACACAACAAAAAAAAAACACAAATCCAAAAAAATGAAATTAATTCGAATTTTGTTAAAAAACTTTGCAAAATGTTTTCACTAAATTTTTTGTTGACATATTTTACAAAATTTGATTGATTTACAAAAATTTTATATTTTTGCTTTTAATTAAAATATTAAATAATTTTTCAAATTATTTCACTGCACAACAGGGAAAAAAAATTGTGAATTGAACACAGTAAAAAAAAATAATTCATAAATACAGTTATTTCTTTATTTTGGGAATTTTCGATGCGCGCGCGACGCGTTTTAATATTTTTAAAAATTATGTTTTACTTAATTATGAAGTTTCTGAATTTTTAGAATTTTTACTTTTTTTTTTTAGCTGCGGCAACAATTGACAAAAAAATTTTTTGTGAAGATTTTTTACTTGATTTTTTTTTTTTTTTTTTAATTTTATTTTATTTATAATTTTTGGTGATTTTGAATTGTGAATTTTGAATAATTTTCTTCTTGTTATTTTTTCTGTTGGTTGTTTTGTTGTCGGTTGTTGGTTGTTGCTGCTTCTTCCGCGAGCTGCGTACGTGCGCGACAACGTGCGGATCTGTTATGATTCAATACGTTTACGATACGTTACGTTGAACGTCAACGGAGCACGCGGCAGGCGACGACGTCAACAGCGGCAGCGCGACAGGCTCACACACACACACACACACACACACACACTCAGTCACGAAGAGACGCAGCGACGCGCAGAATGCAAAAAAAAAAAAAAAGAACAGCGCAAAAGAAACGAGCAAGAAGCAGCAGCAACGGCAACGGCAACGGCAGCGGCAGCGGCAGCGGCAGCGACGATTCTAAGCGCTAGCAGAGCGCTCAAAACTTGAGCGCAGCTCAATGCTAGGCAGCGACGCACCGCTGCAATCGGCAAATGCTGACGTCGCGTCGCTGCAGGCAGCAGCCACCCAAAACAACAACTAAGCATTGCCCACCCACACAAACACAAGCGCAGTTATTCCCAAAGAGCGTGACACACGCGAAACACACACACACACACAGACACTCTTGCATATATACATATATATATATGTGTGTGTGTGTGTGTGTGTACATAGACAAGCTGGCAGGCAGGCAGACAGCCAGACAGCGGCAGCGACTGCGACAGCGACGCTCTCCATGTCCGTGTATGTGCGTATGCGTGTGTGTCTCAGTGTGCATGGCTCTGTGCATGTGTGTGTGTGTGTGTGTGTGTGTGTGAGTGCGAGCCAATCAAAGCGAAATGAGTCGCAGGCGCAACTCAAAATAATTATTCATTTTAATTATTTACATAATAAAATAGCAAAATAATTATACAAAAAATAATAAACATATTTACAATAAATAAGGAAATTAAAAAAAAAAAAAAATTGTATTAATACAAAAATAGTAAAGTAGAAGAAACTAAGGGAAATATTAAGCAAAAGATCTATACAAATTTGTATACGATCAAAATGATATGAAACAGGAAAATTCCATAGATCTATTGCTTAATATTACTTTTATTATCTTCTAATTTTCTTTCTCTTTTAATTTCAACAACAAAATTTTTTAATATTTTTTTTATTATTATGAAGATAATAATATATATAATATTATATTTCAACTTTCAAAATACCTAAAAATGTATTCGAAATTTTAACTAAATGCATATCGATAACAAAAAGGCCTATCGATATATGCTAATAAGTTATCGATGGAAGTACTAACTGAAGTAAAAAACTAAAGCCAAAGAAAACCTAAATTTCGTATTCCATAAAAAGCTGTCTATATATATCGATTGCTATAATGCGTATATAATTTGTTATCGATAAAAACATGGAAAGCCAAGTTGGAATATATATAAATATATATATATAATATTATATATATAATATATATATTGATCGCGGCAAATTTGCAATGAAAGAGAACTCAACAGAGTGAAGAAACGCAGCGGAGCGGGGCGGCAGGGGGCGTAGCTGGAGCAGGCTGAAGAGAGAATTGAAAGAAATGCGTAAAACGAGAGAGAGAGAGAGAAGCGGGAGAGCGAGCGAGCAAACTGTAAATGAAACTGACGCGCTTAGCCTAACAGCGTTTTCTAGATCGTAAACAGATATATCATATATATATAATATATATATATATATATATATAATATAATCGTAAATATTATACGATAAAAGCCGCCAAAAAAAAAAAAAAAAAAAAGTTACAACATTTTGAGTTCTATGCCAAAAATTTGCACTAATAAAAACGAAAGTGAGCGAGAGAGACCGAGAGAGAGCGAGAGGGGAGGTGGGGGGAATAGAGCAGCTGGAGGCAAGCAACAGCCGCCCCGACGACCCCCCCCCCCACCCCCCACCCCTAGCACAGCGGCGCTACCCCTATAACTCGCCCGGCCGCACACACAGCGATCTCACAAAGAAAGTTGCTCGAAAACAATTTTTTTTTTATTTGAATATTTTTGTGATAATTTTTGCACTGTTAATTAAATTTTTAAATTTTTGCCACGCAGCGTTGATTTTTTTTTGGAATTTTTGGAAATTTTTTGGAATATTATTTTTATTTTTTTTTTTTTTTCGAAATAGTTTTTTGGTGGCTTTAGAAAATTGTGAAATTTATTTCTGTGGATTTTCTTAGCGCTTCACTCACACACAAGCGACGAGGAGCAAACGAAACAACCGAATGAACAAACTGAACAGCTCTGAGCTGTGGCGACGCTGGCTGCGACGTCGACGGCGACGGCGACGGCGTTGGTTGCGTCCACTGCGCTCCAAACCAAAGCAAACCAAATCAAACACACACACACACACACACACAGAGGCAGAGACACGCATACACTGAACTACAGTTCAGTTTTTTTTTTTTCTGTTTTCTTCTTTTTTATTTTTGCAAACTGCAAAAGTTAGCGCAAGTTCACTCACACGCACACACAGAGACAATGGCAGAGTGAAAACGTCGCACAAAAAAAAAAAACAAAAAACGGTGCATTGGCGCTCTCCGAGAGCGGGATCCTCCAGTCAGCATAGCCAACGCAGCAGCAGCAGCAGCAGCACCAGCAGCAACAAATGTTGCCAAGCCTGCTGCTATACGCTCTTCAGCAACATGTTGCCACGCACAGACACACGTACATGGAGCGCGAGAGCGCGTTTTTGCCATTTGCGAATTCTCTTTTGTTGCGAATTTTTTGCTTGTTCGGTCTTGTTGCTTTCACACACACACACACGCACGCAGGCAGTCAGTCAGTGAGAGCGTCGCAGGTGTGTGTGTGTGTGTGTGTGTGTGTGCTAAAGAGATCCCACCGGCTGGCGTTGGCGTTGCCGTTGCCGACGCTGCCTGAGCGTGCGAAAAAATTAGCAAAAAAAAAAAATAACAACAAGAGCGAGCGCACACACACACACAGACGCAAGCACATGGCATAGAAAAAGTGTGCAAAAAAAAAGCGCAAAAAATTAGAAAACACAAGGCACACACACACACACACACACACACGAGTTAACTTTTTCGTCTCGCGAAAAAAAAAAACATAAATTAAATGAGAAAAAAGCGTTTCGCGCAGATATCTCGCTAGGGGCCCCCGATGAGTCTAGAAATGAGCGCAACAACAACAAGAACCGACAAATTCGCACAAACATTTTTGCAACATTTAGAGAGAGAGAGAGAGAGAGACAGAGAGAGAGAGCTTAAAGGCAAGGCGTCGCTAGGGGTGGGCGGAGCGGGCGGCGCTGCTGAGTTGGCCAGACGAACGACATAATTAATCACCAGCTGTTGTTGTTGTTGTTGTTGTCGCTGCTGCTGCTGCTGCCTCTGCCTCTGCTGCTGCTGCTGCTGCTGCTGCCGCTGCTGCGACTGCGACTGCGACTGCGACCACACATTGAAAGCGCGCGATCTTGACGACAGTTTGACAAGCGCAAGGCGCGCGCGCGCGCTCTTGCAATTGGACAAACAGTTTGAAAGCTCGCCTGCCTAAACAGTTGTAACTGTTGTGCGTGCTTAGCCACGCAGTGACTCGCCAACTATAACACAGCTGATTCAGTGCAGTGCAGCTAAAACTGTTAGGCATTGCAAAGGAGCGAACAATGCGAAATAAACGGGATGGGAAGGTGGGGGAAATGGGTGAACATTTTATTATAAAATTTGATTTAAAATTTTAAAATTTTATTTTTATTAATTTATTTTTTAATTCATTATGGTTATTATTATTATTACACTTTATTTATTTTTATTAATTTTATTATTTTATTTTTTAATTAATTATTATTATTATAATTATTATTACACTTTATTTATTTTTATTTTTTAATTAATTATTATTATTATTATTATTATTACACTTTATTTATTTTTATTAATTTTATTATTATATTTTTTAATTAATTATTATTATTATTACACTTTTATTTTTATTAATTTTATTATTATCAAATTTATATATTTTTATTATTATTTTTTTTTAATTAATTATTTTGTGTATTTAATTTATTATTATTATATATTTTTATTTGTATTTAATTTATTTTTATTGAATTGATTTATTATTGATTAGTTTTATTATTAATTAAATTTCGTATAATTTTCATTTTTTTTATAATTATTTTTATTCTGAATGCCTTTATTCGATCACAGTTCTGCCAGCAGCAACAGTTGAGCGCGCTCCGTTAACTTTTACAGTTACTGCTGCTCGGTCTCTCTTCCCTTCTCACAGTTTCACAGGAATTGCAGGCCAATTGGATCAGTGTACAGTTCGACAGCCACTGCAAGCAGATCGCGCTCAGCTAACTGCTGGCACGCACACACATGCGCTGTCCCTCTCACACGCACACACACACACACACACTTATCATTTCCTTGTCTACCGCAAGCCAGCCGCACTCAGTGCTTCCTCAACCTCTTCGCTCGTTGCTACTGCTTGGCGTAACTCACGCCGTCTCCCTCTCGCCCAGTGTTAATGTGTTAACACAGTTACTACCACCCCCCCCCCCCCCACACACCTACACTAGCCACACAAATTTGATTTCTTGTTTAATTTTTTTTTTTATTTTTTATTTATTTTTTTTTTTGTTTTAAAATTTTGTTTAGCATTTTTCATTGTTGTTTTTGTTTTTATTTGTCAATTCGTTGTTTGCTCAATAAAATCGAAATGCAAGCGAACTCAGCCCCAACCCCACGACCCTCCCCCCCCCCCCTCAGCCTGCGGCTTCAACCGCATTTACGTTCGTTCGTTCGTTTTCGGGCACGTCAGCAACCCCTTTTGGGCCAACGCACGGGCGCACAGTGCAGCCACGCCCCCCACACACCCCTCTCTCCCCACACACTCAGACAGCACGCAGTCGCCACACACACACACACACACACACACACACACGCAGCACGCAACACTCAAATAAACTCATGGGCGCCCAGACATTGACTCCAAAAAGCCAACAACATTGGGGGGGGGGGGGTGGAGGGGGCTGAATGGACTCTGTGCCTATGTGCAAGGCCCAGCGGCCGATAGACGACAAGCAACCTCCAGGACACACAAAAAAAAAAAATCCCACACCAGCCCCACGCCCCCCGCCCCCCCTCACCAACACCCACACACGCAGCGCCAAACGAAACGCAGACGCAGCAGGCGTCGCTGTCGCTGTCGACGTCGCCGTGCGCGTCGCTGGCGTCAACCGACAAGTTTCGTCCTTTGGCTTTGGCTTTGCTTCGGTTATTTTTTTTTTTTTTATTATTTTTGTTGGTCTGCGTTGCCAAGGGTTTCCTTTGTTCAAGCGGACACCCGCCCCCACCCCCAACCCCGCACAGTCGTCGTCGTCGTCGTCTTCTGCTGCTGCTGCTTGTTCTTCTTCGTCTTCTTCTCCTTGGCACGACAAGTCTGTTGCACTCACGACCCCAAACGACGTCGACGCCGCCTAATGACTAACGGGACCCTTTTGCTATGCTCCTGCTGCTGCTGCTTCTTCTATTTGTTGTTGTTTTTGCGTGCCAACACCCCCACCCTCCTGCCGCTGCTCTGCCTTGAAAACATTTTTTGTGTTTTGCATTTTTTGTTTTGCTCGTTTTGTTCGTTGCGTTTTTGGCCGCTGTCGCGCTGGCGCTGCGCAGCCAACGTCAACGCCAACGCCAACGTCGCCGTCGCTCTCGCGCTCTCTTCAGTGCAAGAGGCCAATTGCAGTTGAGAGAGAGAGAGCGCGACTGAACGACTGAACGACTGAACGACTGAGTGAGTTGCGTTGAGTCAAGTTGAGTCGAGTTGAGTCGAGTCGAGTCGTGCATGTTGCGAGCGCCTTTAGCAACATGTTGCGCGCAACATGCTTGCATTTATTTTAATTAGATGCGTGTGGCCACTGGCCAGCGGACAGTTGAATGGACAACCAAAAATAAAAGAGAGAGAGAGGGAGCGAGAGCGTTAGCCAGGCAATGTTAATGAACTGACGCCACGAAAGCTGTTCAGATACAGCAACAAGGAGCTGGGGGCAAGGACTGCGCTTGCCAAGAAATAATATTTTCATAGTCGTCGTCGTCGCGCTGTGGTGCAAAAAAAAGCGAAAGCAGCCCAAGCAGCCAGCCAAGTGCGAGTGCCACAGAAATTACGAGAAAACCCCAACTTTGCGCCACAGTCAGTAGCAGAGCAAAGCGGGGGGTGGGGTGGTGCGAATGGGGGCTGGGTGGTGTTGGGGGGGGGGGGGCATGCGGCGAGATATTTGTCTCAAGGCTGCAGCTGCAACCAAATGCGGCACAAACAAACTGAAAAGGGACAAAGTAATGGCGCTACTTGAGCCAACGCCACTGACAATAAATATGCCCCAAACCTAGCTACCCCTAGCGTTACACCCCCAACCCCCCCCCCCCTCCCATAAAAGTGGAAGTAAAACTAAAAATCTACTTGTAACCCAATTTAAATAAATGTTGCTAGCCAAATTTCAGAGTGAACAGCCGTCTATATATGGGTATATCTGGCCAGATCTTGGCGGCGAATATATATATATATATATAAAATGTTAGGTTAGAGTGGATTAGCTGAGCTTATGTGGGATTGTAGACATATTTTGGTATATATTAGATATGATGGATATGTGGCGTTAACTTAAGTGAGGTTATGTCGGTTAAAGTGAGGTTATGTTGAATTGAAGTGAGCCTAAACTGTACTAAATTGAATCTATGCTGACTAATGTGAGGTTATGTTGAACTCTATTAGCTTGTGCTCATTTCTATGGGCATAAGCTGAACTAGGTTGAGGTTATGTTGAAATATGTGACTTCATGTTGAGCTAAATAAGATTATAGTAAATCAGTTGAGCTAAGTTGAGGTTATGCTGTGCTTCCATTTAAATTTCAATGAAAATATGTAAGTTCCTTGGTGCAATATGTGAAGTTGTGTTATAAGTAAGGTTATGTTGAATTATCGGAGATTGTATTGAACTATATGAGGTAATATTGAAATAAACTAGACTATTTTCGATTATGTGAGGTTAGGTTATAAAGCGTTAAATATAAATTATCACTGAAAACCACCTAACCTAAGAAAATAACATTTTTAAATGATAAATGTTAAATCAATGTTAAGTTAAGGAATTCCACCTATATTTTTATTTTCAAGATCAAAAAATGTACAATGTACAGTTTGAAAGCTGGGTTCATTTTAGCATTGATTGACCTACCTATAGGGTATTTTCAAAAAATATTATCATAAAAAAAACATTATAAAAATATTAGAATTTATAAGAATTTCTAGATTTAATTATAATTTTTTTAAATTTAAATAATCTATAATATTTCTATACAAATTATCAAAATTTCCAACATGTATATTTAATACCTATATATACTATAATAATATGTTATCATATAATATAAGCTCTACTAGATCATATCATATTATATATTGACAAATGTCCAATAGGATTTCAGCAATTCGGATAAACTCTCAGAGATCCCCAAGTCAAGCCTAAATAATCCAAATCGTAAGGAGATAAGTCGAAACATAACCTCAATGTATGAGCGTCCCAAAAATGCAGTTGTAATGCGACCAAAAAAATTGAATTTCCCAGTTCGAACAGTTTTTATAGCGCTTAACCTCAAGCTCAGTCCAAGTGCAGCTAACGGCAAAGGCAACCCACCCTCATATATAGAATACAACAACAACAAACAACAACAAACAACAACAAACAACAACAACAAAAACAAATGCAATGTAAACTGCGCCATATTGAAAACTGTCAGCCATTAAAATTTATAGAAATGTGCGAACACTGCAACGCCGGCAGCGCTGCTGCGCCTAAAATGCGTGCAGTGGCAGCGCCAGCGACAGCGGCAGCGGCAGCGACAATAACGGCAAAGGCAGCGCAATCAGCTGAGCTCTTTGGGGAGCCGTAGTAAAAAGTAGTAAAAGCAGCTGCATATAAAATACAAAAAAAAATAAAATAAAATAAAATAAATAAAAAAAAATAAAATAAAAACAAAATAAATAAAAAGCAGAAAGAAAAATAACAGAAAACCAACAACAACAATAGCAAACACAAAGCGACTCAAGAGCAAATAAAGGTCGCCCAACAGCTGCGTAGCAGCGCCGCGTGCAGTTGCAGCATAGCAGAGACAGCAAACTGAGCGCAGGCCGAATGTAATGCGCGCGTGCTCTTGCTAACTCGCTCTCTCTTATGCGCTCTTGCACTCGCTCAGTCACATCATGTGTGTGTGTGTGTGTGAGTCGTACGTTGAGTGGGCTGGGTTTTTGCGCTGGCTAACTAGTCGCCGTCGCCCAGCCTAAAAGCAGATTCCATGTGTGTGCGTCTACATGCATACATGTGTATATATATATGTGTGTGTGTGTGTGCGAGAGAGTGCATGCACATGGCTGCGGCATTGCTGTCGCTGCTGTTGTTGTTGTTGCTGTAGTTGCGAGGCTCGTTTCAGTATGTGCGGCTGCTTGTGCGTCCATTGGGCATTGCACATGTGCACGTATGTATGAGTGAGCGTGTGTGTGCCTGTATAGCTGTGCAGCTCTGTGTGTGTGCGTGTGCATGTGCGTGTCAGGCCATAGCCAAACCCCTCCTCCACTGCCCAATGGCCTGAGCGGGGGGCGTTAAAACGCATAAATGTTGATTACACACAATTTCACATTTTTCTTTTTGCTTTTTAATACTGAAAAAAAAATATAGTAAAAGGAAAGAAAAAAAAATTTTTTTTTTGGCGGCAGCGGGGGCGTGTGCTGAGTGCGCGCCTATGTATGGTCAGCGGTTGCAGTTGTTGTTGTTGTTGTTGTATTGGTTCAATTGCAAATGACCAAACAGAGGGGCGCAGTGTAAATATGTATCGCATATGAGAATAGCGGCGCGCGCGTATGTGTGTGTGCATGTATGTACATATGTGTATGTGTGTGTGTGTGTGTCTAATTGTTGTTGCCGCTGCTAGGCGAAATTTGAAACAGCACGAGCGACGTTCGCGTCAATGGCTCAAATGTCAAGGAACGACCGAAAATTATTTGTTTTTTCTCGTATTAAATGTACACATCGAAAGGACAATGCAAGCAAATAAAATAAATAAAAAAAATGAAAGGAAAATTAGCTCTGCAGATGTGAGTGAGGTTAAGTTTAGTTGGCATATCAACAAACTCCAATTGGAGTTCGGTTACGTTTACTTGGCATAAGCAGTTAAGTCCAATTGGCAGACACAGTTGTATGAGCATGTATATTAAATATATTAAAGTTAATGTATTTATAAAATTTAAATATATTTATTAAAATTCATTTAATTTTTTAATTTATTAATTGCTATAGCCATTTGAAATATATACTTGTAAAAAATACTCAAGTTATAATACATATTATTAATTATTTATTTTTTTAATAAACTACATTTATTTATTTAATTTAATTCAATTTAAAATTTTATGTAAATCTCGTTTAATCTTAAGCATAATATATTTTATTATTAAATTATATTTTAAATTTATTTTTAAAAAATTAAACAATTTTTATATATAAAATTAAGAAATTAAAAATAATAAATAAATATTTTCGAACAAATGATTAACTACTGATTGGAACGAGGCAAATACCAATTCAACAAGCATTGCTGTCGTCTAATTAGCATTTCAAACAGCGCAACAAAAGCTGGTGACTACAAAACCGACGTGCACAGCGTGTTGGCAAGCTGACTGTTACGCTGAGAGTACACATTTGACAGCCAGCAGATGGCAGTGTTGCCACCGCAACGGCCAGATTTATATATTAACACAAAAAATAAGAGGTGTTTACTCATAAAAAATACAACAATTAACTGCGACAATTACTGATTAAGCTGGAAAAAATACATTTTCGTTTATAATATGTGCATGTGCGCTGTTAATGTACGCAACAGATTGACAGTTCGCCCCGCAAAGTGTCTGGCAACCCTGAGGCACTGACATAGCGGCTCACACGAACACAACACATGCAAACGGCAACCTCACACGCATACACAAATACAGGCGAAGCGCGTGTAGAAAATTTTTTTTCGACGTTCATAATTTTGTACGGAGCTGGGGAGCTGCTGGAGCTGCAAATAAACAAGTAAAAATCTTCTTTGAAGAACTTGTCGAACAAATTATACAAATAATACTCAACATTGAATATAGTAACATATTTTTGTGCATACGGAAACAAAAAACGTGAGCAAATTTTGTTTTGTGTTTGTGCCTCATTCAAAAATTTTTCTTCGTGGCTGCTTTACAGTTGCATTGTCTCCCTTTTTTTTTTTGATTGTTAATAAATTATATTGGTTTCATTCGCTGAGTGCATACGTAAGAAGAAGCATATCAACAAGAATAACTGTGCTGGAAAATATTAGACTAGTTTCTTACTGTGTGTGCGTGCGTGTGCATGTCCATGTGTGAGTAGGTAAGTTTTTTTTTTTTTGCTTCATAATTCTACAATTGGTGAAAAAAGTATTGCGTAGGTCTTCCGCGGCTTTCTTTGTCTCTCGTGTGTGTGTGAACAGTGTTTAATTTAATAATTGTTGCTTAACTTTTGTTGGCTTCATTTTGTTATTGATTTTTTTATTCCTGCGTGACAAATGTTGCCCATAACCCCTCTCTTTCCCATTTCCCCCTTGTCCAGCCAGTGCTCTGCCGTCCCTCTTCATCGCACATTCGTCATGGTAGTTCATGTGCATGTGTGTATGTGTAGCGGCTTTTGCTGCTCGTCTCTGTGTTTGTGTGCGCGTGTGTGTCGCCAAGAAATCAATAAATTTTAAAATAAATATAAATATAAATATATACATTGGAAAACAAAGCATTCGCATGCCAGCAGCAAATTATAAATTCCTTGTTGTTGTTGTTGCGTTTCGTGCCTTCGCCACTGATAATTAGTGTTTGCTTTGTTGTTGTTGTTGTTGTTTTCGCTGTCGGCTTTCTGGAATTTTCTCAAATATTTTCGGCATTCGCCGCGCTGCATTTTAGCACCTGCACCAAATGCTGCGCGCCGACTTTAAAGTGTGTTTTTGTTATTATTTTTGTTTTTGCTTTTGTTATTGCATTTGCAATTGCTTTATTGCGGTGCAGTTTATCGAACCTCGCATACGCACACACACATATGTACATATACATATAAAAACACGCAGCTTGTACATGCTGCTAGTCAAATGAGGTTATGTAGCAATTAGAGTTTGACACGCTTCGTGGGCGGTTTCTTTGAACAAAGCAGGAACAAACGAAATTATTATTAAAGTAAATGTTTATTTATTTATTGAATATTATTAAAGTAAATGATTATTATTTAATGTAAATGTAATGTAAATATATATTTACTTAGCAGTATAATTTGTTACATACATTATATCTTTTCCTGTTTTTAGTTTTTTGCTTTTTTCCTTTTTTATTAAATTGAAAGAAAATGCATTAATTTAATTTAATCAGCAACGTTTTTTTCCATACAAGTGGTAGAGTAGGGTATATGATACAGTATACATATGTATAAATATGTCTGTAGTCAGGCCTGGCGCTTGATTTCGTTGGGTTTCTCATGAAAACTGTATTGTAAGCTTTATTAAGATTCTCATTTAATAATTTTATAAAGAATAAAGCTTTGATTTTCGTTACTTAATTTTTTACTAGAACATATCGATAATTTATCGGTAACTTGTTAAGTGTATAATTATTAAAACAAATATGTATATATAGTATATATCATATTGTATTATTAATAATATAATATGATATATTTTATTTTATATTAATAATTGTGCACTAAGTAAATTATCGATAATTGTGCTTATATAGGGTATCCGCTAGTCGAGTAAGTCTTATCTGGCGTCAATTGCATCTGTTGCGCTTGCTATATGCAAATTTACGCATTGTTGTTTAAGACTTGTGAACTGAGCAAACACACACAGAGAGAGAGAGAGAAAGAGTGAGAGAGAGAGAGAGAGCGAGCGAGGGCGAGACAGTGCCTGATATCTTTTGGTATCTGTGGCATCTGCTCATTTGTATCTTGTATCTGCTGCAATAAAATGCAGCAGCGCAAACTTTTTGCCGTTTGTCGAAAGCGAAAGTCAATGAAGGTGGCAGCGCGAGTGCATAAACGTGCACCTGCCACACTCACACACACACACACACACAGAAACAGACGCGTCCTTGAGGCACTGCACAACAACAACAACAACAACATCTACAACGAGAACTTTTGTAAAACTCTCAATTTTCACGCTTTCACGCTCCTTTGCTCCCATTGCAGAACACAACAACTCGAGTAGCAGCAGCAGCAGCAGCAGCAGCGTCGTGAAGAAGTAGACGAAGAAGTAGTAGAGGAAGCCACAGCAGAGTTAACATCATGTCCAGTCTGCCACGTCGCATCATCAAGGAGACGCAACGTCTAATGCTGGAGCCGGTGCCCGGCATTAATGCGATTCCCGACGAGAATAATGCACGCTATTTCCATGTGATTGTGACCGGGCCGAACGATTCGCCCTTTGAGGGCGGCATCTTTAAGCTGGAACTTTTCCTGCCCGAGGATTATCCGATGTCGGCGCCCAAGGTGCGTTTCATCACAAAGATCTATCATCCGAATATCGATCGCTTGGGCCGCATCTGCTTGGATGTGCTGAAGGACAAGTGGAGTCCGGCACTGCAGATCCGCACGATTCTCTTGTCGATCCAGGCGTTGCTCAGTGCCCCCAATCCGGATGATCCACTCGCCAACGACGTCGCCGAATTGTGGAAGGTCAACGAGGCGGAGGCCATACGCAATGCCCGCGAATGGACCCAGAAGTATGCGGTCGAAGACTGAAGGGGCGACCGACGACACGGGACGGCACTAGGGGGGGCGGGGGTAAAGGCGAACAATGGACAGGACGATGGTGTGAATGTTGAATGATGCAGGGGCAACACGAAATCGCGGGGCAGGGGGAAAGGGCGGACTTGGCCGGATGTATGCATGTGTGTGTATGAATGTGTTTGGGGGGAGGGCTGCATTAAAAGGAAACGATATGAACGGAGATTCTTATAATTACAACACTGCAGATTATATAAATATATATATATATATATAGATATATATATATATATATCTGTGTGTGTACGCATCCTGGTCGGATTTCCCGATATTGAGAAGGGCGTGCCACGATAAAGCTGCAGATAATTATGATTATAATATATACAATGAACATGTTATAAGAACTACACGATAAACACGAAAATAAAATCGCACCTAGAACTCTGTAAACTGTTGTATACAATAATAGAGAAGCTAGGCAAACGGAGTTCTACGAGCTCTACCCCCACATGAGAAAGTAAAACAAAACAAAACAAAACGAAATTGAGAAATGAATCAATACTATATAGAACTACTATAAATCTAGACATTTGATATTGAGCGTTGTTCGTACAACATGATAATGGCCTATATACGACTACTATATAGCGTATCTATTGCTTTATGGAACCGAAACACAATCCTTCGAGTCAATCAAATCAAATCAAGTTAAATCGAAACGAAACTCAATCGGGAAGTTCGCACTGCGAATTATTCAGTTTCAGTTTCAGTTTAAAATTTCGTTTCAGTTTCATTTTCAGTTTGTTTCTTTTTTTTCTGGACTTAAACTCGGTTGTGTTCTGGGTCCTCAGCTTTTGATCAATGTGTACGACATCAATAAGAAACGAGCCTTTTATGGAATTAGTACTTTACACAAAAAATAAATAATAAATAAAAAATCAAAATGAAAAATAAAAATTGCGTTTTTATTCAAGTTGGAATGGAACGGCATGGTGTTTGAGTTAAAGTGGAATGGTATGGAATGCTATGTCAGCAATGGAACAAAATGAAGTGTGAAATATTTTCAGTGAAATGGAACACTATATTCTAAGTGTATTTGGAATGAAACGGCGTGTGAAATGGAACATAATGGTATTTGAAATGGCATGAAAATGCTATGATATTTTTAATGAAATGGAACGAATGGAATAGACATGGTTAGATGAAACATAATGCTATTTGAAATGAAAGTGGCATGGAACACCATGGTAATTAAATAGAGCACTTAATATGATGTGGAACGGTGGTATATGGATTGAAACGGAATAGTATATAAAATTAAATTGTATGGAATATTATTGTATTCTAAGTGGAAAGAATAGAATGATATTTGGAATGGAACAGAATGGTTATAGATGATATTGAATGGTATTTTAAGGTATTTGGAACGTAATGGAATGGTATCAGCAATGAGAGGCGGAATGGAAATGAAATTGAATTGTGGTAGTAAGATAGGAAGAATGCAATGACATGTGGAATGGAATGGAATGGAACAGAAAAAAGGCAATCGAATCGATATTAGAGCACTTCGTGATAAGTTCTAGTTCTGAAAGATTGATAATGCTTCGATGGAGGGCAGAAATATAATATAATAATAATAGGAAGTAAATTATAGAACAAGTAATACGCCTTATAATGATCAAGATTATGGACTACATGGAGCAACAGAAAAGCATACTGGATAGAAGAGAGCATAGATAAATAGAGTCCAACAGGGACTAGAATAGATTGAAACTCGAGCAATTCTTAGCCGAAACTATCAATATTTGAGAGCTTATCCATTATACATATATCTAATCTATCCATGTCTATATCTATCTATCTATGTATATCCCTGTGTCATGCCATGAGCTCTGCTTGTGTTGTCTTCTGCTGCAGTTGTCAATCATGCGGCGGCGTGGGCGAGCGCTCTCACATGGGGTGGTTGGCTGGGCTGGGTGGCTGCGGATGCGAATCCGACCGGGGCTAGGGGGTGGCTGGTTGGGTGGTCGTGCGAAGCCCTTAACCCCTTTCTATAGGGTGGCCAAATTGTTGGCCACACCCCGTGCCGTTAGCATATGCCTGCTGATTGGATGCGCGTCGCTCTGTCTGTTGCTCTTGTTGTTGTTGTTGTTGATTCGCCTCTCGAGGCTGTTGCAGGGCCAGGCTCTGGTCATGGTTTTGGCTTTGCCTTTGCCTTTGCCTTTACCTCTGACCAGACCGAGGCAGTCAAATGTCGAACCTAAAAGATTTTTTTTTTCATCCAGCTTTCTCTCTATCTCTCTCTCTCTCTCTCTCTCTCTCTGTCTGTGTGGTGTAATTTTTTTTTTTTTTTGTGTATTTTGTTTCCAGTTCCATATAACTTTTTATCGCATTACACACACACACACACACACACTCATGGAGGCAGCGCTTGGGCCTGGTCAACGCATATGCAGAACGGGTGGAGCGGCGGCCGCGTCGGTTGAGCGCTTGAGGTGAGGATTTTTATCGGCAGCAGCTTCATTGTGTGTATTCGCTGTGTTTGCATAGACAAAGGCGCGGCGGGGCGTGGTCAGGTGGTTTAGGCGCCAGACGCGACTCGACTCGACTCGACTCGACTCCACTCGGGTCGGTTTTGGCCAGCTGGCCAGAGCTATTAATCGCTTTCAAGTTGAAAGTCCACAGCGAGAGAGCTCCATGTGTGTGGCACCTGCTGCGGGCTAAACTCCGACCCACCCAAAATGCCGCCTACGTGTGTGTGTCTCTGCCTGCCACTCTCCACCCTTCCCTCCTCCCTCTCTCCCTCTCTCCCTCTCTCTCTCTCTCTTTCTCTGTCTCTGCCTCTCTGTCGGTCTTCATGGCCTGCTACCTGCAGCAGTTGGCCAGCCATAAGATAAGGCATTGTCCCAGCTCCATAAGCCGGAAACATTAGGCCTCAGTTCGATCTGCTGGCAACGCTTCCACTCCCTCAGCCTCAGCCTCAGCCTCAGCCTCAGCCTCAGCCACAGCCTTTGGAGTCGCTGATTTATGTGACAATTTTGTATTGCGCTCATAATTCGTGGCGCGCTTTATCTGAAGATCTGCGAGCCAGAACGTTCAGCTCCTATCTTATCTCAGTTGTGGCCTGTTATCTGCTCAGCGGAAACGGGTTCTGGTTGTGGCTGCGGCGAAATGTTAATTGGTCGCTGCCAGTGTTGGTAAATGGCTAAAAGCGAGGGCTAAAAAAGCTATGCAGTTCAAGATGTTACTAATTTGAGTCTAAACGCAACTGTACGCAATTGATTTTTAATTTTGATTAATGCATTTTTAAGTGTTGGAAAATCTTGCAGATGAGGCTCTTTAAGTGTTGGTAAATGACTAAAAGCAAAGCTGCAGTTTGTTAACTTAGGAACGGACGATAATATATTTCGCTTTTTGGTTCATTTATCATTTAGTGTTGGAAAATCTTACAAATTAACACTTTAAGTGTTGGTAAATGCCTAGAACTAGGGCAGGGGCTAGCTAAGCTTAAATGCAACTCATTCGCATAAATTGCTAAAATTTTCCATCTTTAGTGTTGTTAAATTTCGCTAGCGAAGCATTTTGAGTGTTGCTAAATGGTTAAAACAGAGAGCTAGAAGAGCAAACTTGCGGCTCAAGTACTTAGAAAATAAATATATATTTAACTATAGAAACTGATTTTGGTTCATTATTAATTCAGTGTTGGAAAATTTGTTTGGTAAGTGTTGAGTGTTGGTAAATGTCTAAAATTGCCAAATGACAAGAATTTTTTAAGTCAGCTCTTAACCAGTTAATCTACGCATATAAATTTTATAGTGCCAGCAACTAATTTTGAACTATATGCTGTAAGCTTTAAGTGTTGGTAAATTTCAACATTTTAGATGTTGCTAAGTGTACAAAAAAAAAATTAGTTTTGCTGAGTTTCTGTACAAATAATTAAACTCTTTTTATGAAAGAAGCTTATAATTATTGCAATAAAATAAATGATATATATATATATATATATATATATATATATATATATATACATTTATAATCTGGGCAAAGCCTTGCAACTTGCATTCAACTATTTATCTATTTAACTGTGTAAATTATCTACGAGCAGCACAACCTTGCTACATATTTGTTGTGTGTGCAAGGGAAAGCAAAAAGGGAAATAAAATATATATATGTATGTAGAAATAATATATAAATATATAAATATATATATATATATATATATATATATATATATATACATATATGTATATATATTTGGTCAGCAGACAAATTTTTGTTGGCAATTTGCAGCAAACTGTTTTGTGCCTGGTCAGAAAGAAAATGCCCAAAACGCTTTCACATTCAACTCTAGAGCGAGCGAGCGTGAGAGAGAGAGAGAGAGAGAGAGAGAGAGAGAGACGGAGTGAATGGGGTCTATGTGTGCCCTTTCATCCTGTTGGACAAGTGCATCCTTCGCCTGCTTCGTCCATTCGCACAAAACCGAAACAAATAATTGATGAAACAGCAAAGCGCACGTAGGGATTTTTGAGCCGTCGCTCTGCCTGCCACTGTTGCTGCAACCTCGCCCCAGCTACCCCATCAGGCTCAGGCCTTGCAACATATCTGGCTGCCAGCGGCGGCTGCTGCTGCTGCTGAGGATCCGGAGAGACGCATGACGTTGCCCACATGCGACGTTAAGTATATGCCATGTGTCCTAGTCCTACATGCACACAGATATATATCTAGATATGTATATATATATATATATATCCAGATATATATAATATATATGTTCCTGTACGTGCGCACTTATCGATTTTCTGCTTCAAAAACGTAAACCGAAATGCGCCCAAAGCGCCAGCGTCGTCGCTTCGGTCGAGCTGAGCCGAAAAAAAAAAATCCGATCCCTCGTACAGCTTGGACAGACAAACGCCCCACACTGGCCTCCCCCTTAAAAACAGCTCAACAAACCCTGGCCCCAACCCTTGCAGCAAATCCATTCCCGACCCCCAACATAGGCGTGATACGTAGGCGATGGTCTTGCTTTAGTCCTGCCGTTGCCGTGTAAACGCACAGCCAACAACAGCATGTGTAGCTGGCCAGCAAAAGAAAGCAGAGAGATAGAGAGAGAGAGAGACAAAGAGAGAGAGAGAGAGAGGGAGGGAGAGGCAAAGAGGGCAGAGTGAGAGAGCTAGAAGTAGTCGTACTTTTATTTCGAGCAATTTTTCTGCCAAGCAGTCCAAAAACAACAAAACTTTGTGTGCCACAAAATATGCGTCGGACATAGACGAACTTTTGCTGCCCTCACCTAATTAAGGCTTAATTAAATATGCATTTTTATGCGAACTTTGTTGTGTGGTCCAATACAGAGTTACCTTTGTCAAGTTAGTGCATATTATGAAAAATATATATCACAAAACCACGCATATTTGAAAGAGTTAAAAGCAGTAGGAGGAGCAGACACACAAGCGCAGCCAACTTAATAAGCTGGCAGACGGAGACGAAGCAACTAGTCAGGTGCAGCGAAGTAGGAAACTGAAGCAGCAGCAGCAGCTAGTGAGGCGCAGCCAACTTAATTAGCGTTGAAACCGCATTAATTCGTAGAGCAGAAATGTTTGAATACAAAATTTATGGGAATGACATGGGAATAATATTAACATTTGAATTGTTTTCTTTTCTTTTATTTTCAATTAATTATTATAGCTAACAAATATTTAAGTATATTATTTTTTACATTAATTTGTTAATTTTAATAATCTAAAAATATTTTAAAAATATATAAATTTATCTACGTTTAAGCTTATACAAATTTTGAATAGATATTTTGATATATTTATATATATACATATAAAATAACGTAAAATTTTAGGAAAGTCATGTTTAAGAAATTTTAAATTTTGTTTTTAATAACATTTTTTGTTTTTATGATCAACAACAAAATATAAATAAAAATTGTATTAGTTTTTAATAATATAAAATATCATATAATTTTATTATTAATATTGTATTAGTAATAATTAAAAATTTAATAAAATTGTATTATTAAAATTTTAAAATTCAAAAATATATTAATATATAAATTAAATATTATTTATTATTCTTTAGAAATATAAAAATAATGTATTATTACTTTTAATCAATATAATACAATATTATTATTAATACTTAAAAACTTCATAAAATATTATTATTAAAATTTAAAAATTCAATTTAATTGTCGAATATTTTTATTCTATTATTATTATAATATTTTTTATAGGTATTGTTAGTTATAGAAATCGTGTTCCTGTGCCTCGACTGTGCATATTCAACTAGGTAAAGCTAGGCACCTACATGTATGCACAGCTATATGTGTATAGACCTCATAGCTATGGCTACACGTAAAAAAAAGCTACAAAAGTGCGAGTCGAACTGGGCTGAACCAAACCCAAAGACAAAACGAATCCAATACCAAAACCCAAAAAAAAAGAAGAGCCCGAAAATCTAAAACTAAAAGCAAAGCGAGGTCGCACTCGAATCCAATGCAGTCCAAAAACGCCCACACACGCAGGCTAGACCAGGATGGACTGGTTGTCACACACACACACGCACACACACGCACACACATACACAAAGTGAACGGCACAGTAGCTGAGCCGCCATTTTACTGCGTCCTGTGCAGTCCTTGCACCCTTTTGCCATGCACTGGGCTGCAGGTGAGCGCCAGCCTGTGTGTGTGTGTGTGTGTGTGTGTGTGGGTGCTTCGGGCTGTGCAGTGGCTGGCTGAGTGGGTGGCTTGGTCTGGTTAGGGCGAAGGCCGCTGCGTCCACTTGGGTTTGAGCGCTTTACAAGTTGATTGCGAGCGAAATTTCCGACCTATCGCATGCAGTAAGAGCCGTTGCGTTTTTGTTGCTGCTGTTGCTGTTGCCGGGCTGCATGCGTGTGTGCTAGACAGCAATACAAACACACACACACACACACTCAATCCACCCATTTCACTTGGGTGGCCATTTTGTGCGAATTCCTTGCTTCGCTTTTTGTGATATCAATTAAGGATATGCTGCTCGCTGTGTGCGCTTATTTTTCGGTGCGGTAGGCAGACACTGTGTGTGTGTGTGTGTGCGTGTGTAGTGTGTGTATGTGTGTGTAGTGTGTGTACACACTATGTCTAGAGTCCAGCCACGCCTCACACACAAGCGGACACAGCTACACTGCGCGAATCAATTGTGAATTTCTCTAGGGGAAACAATTTGAAAATATCAATCAAATTCCTCAATGTCCTTCTCGTTGTCTCTCTCTTTCTCAATATATTTCTCGTTCTAGCTCTCTCTCTCTCTCTCTTTCTCTCTCTTTCTCATGCCTTCTCGCTCTATCTATATTTCTCTCTCTCTAAGTCTGTCTATGTGTCCTTCTCCTCCTCCATGTCTCTGACTCTCTCTGTCTCTTTCCCTTTGCACCCTTCTCACCATTTCTCTTTCTTTCTCTCTTTAAATGTTTTCTTTTTTCTCTGTATGTCTCTCTCTCGCTCTCTATGTTTCCTTTTCTCTTTGTATCTCTCCCTCTTTCTCTCTCTCTCTCTCTCTCTCTCTCCCTCTCTCTGTATATCTATCTCTCTCTCTCTGTATTTCTCTCTTTCTGTATCTCTCTCTCTCTCTCTCTCTCTCTCTCTCTCTGTATGCCTCTCTTTTTTCTCTCTCTCTCTGTATGTCTCTCTCTCTCTCTGTCTCTCTCTCTGTATGTCTCTCTCTCTCTGTATGTCTCTCTCACTGTATGTCTCTCTCTCTCTGTATGTCTCTCTCACTGTATGTCTCTCTCTTCCCCTCTCTCTCTCTCTCTCTGTATGTTTTTCTCTCTCTCTCTCCCTCAATATGTCTCTCTTTTCTCTCTCCCTCTCTCTGTATGTCTATCTTTCCCTCTCTCAGTCTCTCTCTCTCTCTGTCTCACTGTCTCTTTCTTTCTATGTTTCCTTTTCTCTTTGTATCTCTCCCTCTTTCTCTCTCTCTCTCTCTCTGTATGTCTCTCTTTATCTCCCTCCCCGTATGTATCTTTCTCTATCTCACTATCTCTCTCTGACTTTCTCTCATTCTTCTGCCTTTCTTATTCTTCCAATGTCTCCTTATGCTATTCTCTACGTCTCCTCCTCTCTACCTTTCTCTCCTCTCGCTGTGTAACCATGCCTCTCTCATTTCCTCTCTCTCTCCCCCAGCGATCTGCGCTTCATTCACACCACCACGCCTCAACTGCGCCCCACTTTCGTACAGTGTACTGCCATATGCACGTCATATGGGGCAAGCGGCGCCCAAGTTTTGCAACATCATGTGCAGCTCATCTATACGTCCCCAACGTTGTTCGATGCCTTGTTCTATGCTTCTTCTGCTGCTTGTTTTTTCTGCTTTCACATATTTTGTTTTCTTTTTATTTTTTTCTTGGTCAACAGCAAAAGGAGATAGCACGATGCAGCATTAGAGCAAGAGAGCTGCAGTGCCGGAAAGTGGAACGGCGTAGGAGAGGAAGAGAGTGAGAGAGAGAGAGAGAAAGAGAGTGAGTGAGAGCGAAAGGCAGCGGGCAGCCTGCATGTGTCCGTGCGTGTGTGAGTGAAAGGAACACACACAGAGAGTGAGAGAGAGAGAGTGAGAGTGGGCGAGAGGGAGTTCACGCTGGCACAGAGTTGCATGTGCGTGTGTGTGTGTGTGTGTGTGCGTGCGTGTGTGTGTGTGCCTTAATGGAAATTGGTTTTATGCATGTTGGCTTTTGTTTATTTTTACAATTTTGATGATGTTTTGCAAAATGCGAGACGCAGCCGCCTAGCCAAATAGACATATCTTCTGCTGGCCTTCACTCACTCTCTCTCGCTCTGTCTCTGTCACTCTCTCTCTCCCTCTCTCTGTGTGTGTGTGTGCCTTGTTTTGTGTTGCTTTTCTTTGTGTGACGACTGTACTTCCGGTCAGCCTGCTTTTTCGATTAGCTCTCAAACAAAATGGCGCCGCACGCTGCACTCAGAGCCAGTTGCACAAGAGTTTAGCTTCGAGAAATTTAATCCTATTATATAGGACTAAGATATATGGGATATGTGAATGGAAGTCTATCTAAATACGATTTAGGTTTGATATATATTCTATATATTTTATTTATACAGATTAGTCGATGTATTATATATCTCAGATACTTTAAATAATCCATATATTTATATATATATGATATATTTCATACGTTCGATCAATTTAGTATGACCTATATGTTACATATATTCGATTTATTATATATTTTATATATTCGATATATATTGTACATATTCTATATATTTGATAAATTCGATATTATTTCTATGTCCTATATTTTCGATATATTCCATATATACTATATATCGATTATGTAGAATATAAGTATATCAAATATCGAATAATATATATATTCGATCATATTTAGATTTTCAATATTATATCATATACGTTCGAAATTGCCCATATATGTATAATAGATATCGAATATATATATATATATATATATATATATATATATATATATATATATATATATATATATATATATATATATAATATCGAATTTATATTATATTTTATTTTATTGTATGTATTCCATATATATTCGAAGTATACTACATTCTCTATATATTTGGTATACCCTATGTATATATTGACTAATTTGACAGAGTATTTGAATGCTGTTCAGTATTTAGCAGAGCAATGTGTGCGAACTTTATGTCAAAAATTTGAAAATAATCGAGTAATTGAATTAGTTTTGGTATATAGAAGTGCTACATGCCATAGATTGGCATGATGCATACCCTGTTATTATATATAATAAGGGTATATATGAGTTAAGCAAACAGGATATTTCGTTGAAGTTATGGACAAACTAAAGACGTAAAGTAAGTTGCGAGACTTTCGACAGTTTTGTGGGTCAGGGTATATACTAGTCAAGCATATCCATTTAAAGTTGGAGTTGGGGTATATATATATATATATATAGATATATATATATATATATATATATATATAGATATATATATATATATAGATATATATATATATATATATAGATATATATATATATAAGAGACTCGCTTAAACATGTTACTGAAATCGGAGCAGATCATTAATCAAGGTTTGAATGCTAGTCCAATCCTGCCTGCCCCTCCCACTCCACATCTGCCACCCACTGCTTGGCCCCCTCCTCCTTTCGACTATGCTCAGTTCCTAAGCAACAAAAGCTACTTGAAGCAGGGCAAAGTCAACATTTCGATTGGTGTTTGGGCCGCAGCTTCGTGTTGCAGTTGGCCATTGTTGCAGCTAGCATCAATAATGGAACGCAATGTGGCAGCCAGCTGCCAGAATTAGTTGCAAGCATTTATTTATGACTCTTTGTTGGCGGGCGTCGGTATTGTTTTTGGGCGCCAAAACGTTGTTGCCTGCCACTGGGTGGCATTGTGCATCACCTGTGCCGCACCTGATTTATGGGCCAACGGCAGCAATAATTGGCCAAAAGCAAGTCCAAGCCCAGCCAAGGCACGGCAAGTCTTGCGTCTTTTATTTCCGGTCAGCTTTAAGCTTTGGCTTTGGCTTTGGTTTTGGCTTTCACTCGCTTGCCACAGTCTCAGCTCAGTCTCATCATCGTCATTCGCCGTGCGTGGCAACTTGAGCTGATTAGCATATTACCTGCTAATTAGATGCATGCAACTTCTCTTAATTCTGGCTCAAGCTTTGCCGCGGCTCAACTTTCGCACTTTCCCAAGAAACTTGCCCCGTGCTCCGTGCCACTTGCCACTTGCCACTTGCCGCTTACCGCTTGCAACTTGCAACATTTTGCATTTGCCATGTAATCTTCAGCTTTGATTTCGCCAGAAATTTGATTCAATGGGATTTAGGGAGTGAGAGGGGGAGAAATAGGTAGAGCGGAGAGGGAGACAGAGTGGGATAGAGAGCTAGGTGGAAAAAGAGAGAAAGAGAGATAAAGAGAGAGAGAGAGATAAAGAGAGAGGGGGAGATTGAACGAGTGAGAGTGATAGGCAAGGGAGAGAGATTGGGAAAGACAGAAATAAAGAGAGAGAAAGAAAGATAGTGTTAGGGAGAGAGATATAGCGAGAGAGAGATAGAATGAGAGTTAGAGAGAAGAGAGGAGAGAGAGAGAGAGAGGGGGAGAGAGAAATATCTAAAGCAAGAGCAAGAGAGGAAGGAAGAGAGGGATATAGCAAGGGAGGCAGAGAGAGAGAGAGAGAGAAAGCGCGAGAGTAATAGAGATAGAGAGGGATAATAAGAGAGAGAGAGAGAGAGCTTACTGTATGTAAGAAATTATTTTAAGTACGAAATTTAGTATAAAAATTGTAGGATTTGGGCAATTTACCAATTCTCCAACTCTCATCGATAGTACTATCGCTAACTATCGATGGTGCTATCGTCAGGAATAGGCCACCGTTGCTAACCATCGATGGTTCTGTGTATCTAAATGCTGTTGGCCTAAAATATTGTCAGCTATTGAATATACATATAGTACAGTAATATATATATATATATATATATATATATATATATATATATATATATATATATATATATATATATATATATATATATATATATATATATATATATATATATATATATATATATATATATATATATATTATATTATATATGTATATATTTATTTATGTTCATATATTTCTATTGATGAAATGAAAGTGAACTGATTTATGCTCTCTGGACAGTCTGGAAAAAGTTTTAGCAACGTTTTCCGAGTTTAGCAAAGTGTTGAAGCCACAGGTGGCAGCTAGAGAGAGGTGGAGAAATAAAGAGAGAGAGAGAGTACTTACTATCTTCATATAATATATATATATATATATATATATATATATATTTCTGTCCGTCTTTCCATCGGCGCCTTACAAAACACTTGAGAGCGGCAAACATGCAACACAATTTGCATTTACCACGTGCAGCAGCGCATCGCACCCCCCTCACGCCAACCCCACTGCCAGTTAGGCCCAGCCCCCTGCTCCGTGCCCCCATTGTTGCCACAGTTGCGCTGCCGTGCAAAACGCGCATGTTGCAACGGCCGTAAGTGGCAGCAGCAGCTGCGGGGGCACATGTAGCAAGGGCGTTGGGGGAGGTGTGGCTGCCTTGCAGATATTACTTCTAGTAGCTGCCATTTTAATTGCCGCTTAATGTTAGCCAAGTGCAATGCAGCAGCAGCTCAGCAAGAGTTCTTCATCTGTTGCCGTTGCAGTTGCAATTGTTGCTGTTGTTGCAGTTGCAGTTGCAGTTGCAGTTGCAGTTGCTGCCTTTGCTGTTCGCTTAAAAATCCATTTTCATTTTGACACATTTGCATTTTCGTTACAAATTTCCAGAGAAATTGCTGCATCGCTCGTTTCCATTTGCTCGTGTTGTTTATTTAATTTGTGTTTTTTTGGTGCGGGTATCAGACGGCAGTGCACGACTAGCAAATACCCTGTAGCAGCTGAAAGTTGAATTTTGTTAACGACATTCGAGGCAAGTGACGAGGGGAGAAAAAAAAAGTGTATATATATATATAATATATAGTTTTCTTGGGTTAAAATATACATATAATATATATATAAATATTTTTAAAAATTTGTCACGCCCTATTGTAGGCGTGGTTTATTAAAGTGAAAGTATGAGTATATATATAAATTTAAAATTTATAATGGATCAACTTACGGATTGAACGAACGGACGGACACACTAACGGACAGACGGGCGGACAAATTGACGGGCAGTCGTCAGTCCGTCCGTACAGACGAATGGACGGACAGTCGAATGATTGGCAAGGCGAGATCTCAATATAACTTAGGCCTATAGCTAAACTAAAATATATTCTATAACGGCATTTCTATATTTGTCTCTGAGCTAGATCCCAGGTCGTAATTCTCTCAATCAATCCGTAGTCTTTCGGTTGGAAGGCCTCAAGGCTAAGGTTGCTCAGTCAACCGAGTCATTGAGCTAACTATGAATTGCATTTTGGGGGCATTTGGCGTTTAACTGTGCGGCATAACGGACCATGCCCACCGTGGGACCTCCTACCCCCCACCCCCCCCCCCCCCCCACACACACACAGTTTGACAGCCACAGACAAATAAACCGCAATGATAAGCAGAATGCGAGCGAGAGCAAAGGACACACACGCAGAGGACGTGCAGAGAGAGAAAGCTGGAGTGGAAGAGAGCGAGAGAGAGAGAGAGAGGGTCTGTAAGGGAGAGTGAGAGGGAGAGAGAAGGCAGGCTGTCAGGCATTTGTGCATTTTGGCCTTTTTGGGGGATTTTTGCGCTATGTACGCACCACGCACACTGCCAAAGCCCTAGAGCTGAGGGAAAGCCAGCCAGGCAGACAGGCAGCCAGCCAGGCACAGCAATCGACAAAAATAACTAAAAATACGAGAAACAACAACAACAACGTATAAAAGGTTGCGGCAGGTTCAATGAACTCGACTCGAATTTTTCGGCATGCAGCAAAAAAGGTAAATAATTCGCTCACGCTATAGAAATATATATATATATATATATATGCGTATATATGTGTTTTTGTTTCTACTTACGCAGTGTCATTGAGACGCATTAGCTGTGGCCAAAGGAACGCAGAGAAATGCGAACTTCGGAAATTTTGGAAGAAAAATAAAAAATGATTTTAGTAATTGACTAAAAAAGAAATATTAATAATAATCAATATAGAGTATTAATAGTATTACTAACATATAGTTTTAAAAACATGAACATAAGTAATATATAGAAAATATATATGTATTTAAATAGATACTGAGAGTTTTTGAAAGTTATATTTATAAATAGCAAAAAATATACATTTGTAATTTTATTTTTATTTTACATTTTTTTCATTATATATACATATATATTTGACTTTTTTTATTTCATTTTATTTTTACTTGGAATAAAATTCATTAATTGGAATCGATATAAAGGCTAAAATTTAAAAAAAAATTGAAATTTGTGCTTAGAAAAAAATATTTTATAAACTTGCTAAATCTGTAATGCAATTTACAGATTTAGCAAGTTTATAATAATAATATAATAATAATATAATAAATTTTTTAAAGGAAATTGTGTCTAATAAAAAATTATTAGACATAAGTTCTATAAAAATAAAAGTAAGTTTATAAAAACTTAGTTGAACAAATAAAAACATTAAAAATAAACAAATTTACAAAAGTTATATTTAAATATGAAAATAATTAAAAAAAAAAACGGATTCAGTACCATTAAGAATTCTTAAACAATTATTAAGAATACTTATCTTAAAAATGTATTATTATTTATTAAATATAATATATAATATTTACATATATTATTTATCTCTTTATTTACATATGTATATTAATTTGATTTATTAAATATAATATATAATATTTAAATACTTTAAATATATAATATTTAAATACTTTATTTATCTCTTTATGTGTGTATATATATTTATTTTATTTATTAAATATCATATATAATATTTACATTTTGAATTTATTTATATATTTTATTATTGTTCAACTAAAATGGTTTATTAGACATATTTTAAAATATTATATTATATTTAATAAATTTATTTAATTTGCCTACAGCTGTATTTAAAATATACATTTGTATATAAACGATCAAAAATGGAATTTACTTAGTCGGAAAAGCGTACAAGAACTGTTGTATTTTCCCACAAGAAACTGATTAGCAATCAAGAAACCTGGCAAAAAAAAAAAAAAAAAAAAAAATATATATATATATATATATATATATATGTATGTATATATTTTGGAAAATCTCTTATGAGTAAAGCCAACATAAGGACGTAAAGTTTCTATGGGTACTTTGGCGTAAACAGAGCTGGGGAGTCTGACCTATGACGTGTGCCAGACGAGAGCTGCAGCCGGCAAATACAACAGCCGCAACAGCAACAACAGAAGTAACAGTTACATATCAAGCGTCCCCGCTCGCCCACACAGTTTAGTCGCAAATGCGTTTGGAGCAGACAAAAATTATCGATCCAGCCGAAAAAAAATACGCACACACGTACTTACACCTACTTATATATGTATGCACACACATACACACCTCCAAATACGTGTGTGTGTGTGAGTGTGTATATTATTTAAGCAGCCCAAAGTAAAACACTTGAGCCGATGCCACACAAAAAAAACTACGTAGAGCATAAATAAAATAAAAGTAGAAGAGCCAAAAAATAAAGCAAAGGCAAGAAAAACTCAAACATATACATACATACATACATACATAAGTGGAGGACGCAACTTTACGCTAGGGTTGTCCGTTAGCTCAAGGTGCGCAGTGCCGGCGTTAGAGATCGAAGGGAGGGGGAGTTCAGCGCTCGTCGTCTGCGTGGGCGCCCAACATACATGCATACATACATACTACTGCCATTGTTGTTGTTGCCGTTGGCAGAAAGTCAACGCAACGTTCCAGGTTTGTGCAATTTATAAAATAATCATGACCTAACACAATAAGCTGTAAATAACTGGCCATGTTCTTGTTGCATATTGTATTCCCATTGCCTGCCAGTAACCGTCGTCATCGTGTCCCCGTCTCACTCGTACCCCATACACCCCTGTCACTCTTCATTGCTTTTGCTTACTCTTCAGTTCCATCTATCTGCCTGTTTATGTGTGTGCGAGCGAGCGAGTACATTGGCTCTGCATGTTATAAATAGCACACTCACTCTGCCTCTTTGTCTCTCTGGGTCTGACTGATATGGCACTCTTGGCAGCCAAATGAATCGTAAGCAGTCGTGGCCGAGTGGTTAAGGCGTCTGACTCGAAATCAGATTCCCTCTGGGAGCGTAGGTTCGAATCCTACCGGCTGCGTTTCGAAACATATTTTTTTAAATTTTATATATTATATTTGTATTTTATTTGCATGCTTGCTAACAAATTAAAGTAATTAATTAAAGTAATTAATATATACAAACCACTTTGATATATCTTGCAGTTTAATCTATTTCACTATTAAAATTATGTTTTATAAGCATTATTATGATGTAATTATATGTATGTATGTACATATACAAATAATAAAAATGTATTAAAACTTAAAAAAGCTTTCTCACAAAAGCTTATGAACATAAATGATAACAGCGATCGCATCAATTAGAGGGAGAAAGCGCGTCAAATTGTTGAACAGAGACGGAGCGAGGTACGGAAAGAAAGTGCGAGAATTTTCACTTATGAAATATAAATAATTAAAATTTATTTTAAATTTTTATTTACTTGTTTTACTTGTTTTATTTGAAATGAAATATAAATAATTAAAATTTATTTTAAATTTTTATTTTTTACTTTTTTTATTTTAATTAAATTTTGTTCATTTTAATTTGTTGTTATTATTTGTTTTCTTCTAATTTTTGTTTTAATTAAAAATTTTTGGATTTATTTTTGTATGATATAATTTTATTTCTATTTAAATCCGGGTATTACAAATTTAAATAGAAATAAAATTATATCATACAAAAATAAATCCAAAAATTTTTTTTTCCCATTAAGCCCATACATTATTTTTATTTTTTCCTAGACTTTATTTTAATTTAAAAAAATTGTAAATATATATATTTTATTTGAATTTAATTTGATTGATATTTATATATTTTTAAAATACAATTTAATTTTTTGTATAGTTTTTTCGAATTTAATTTTTTCCCCATTTACCTATTGATCACCTGAGCAGGCAGGCAGGCAGGCAGGTAAGTAATACAAATATATGTATTTATGGTAGCCGCGTGTCACATAATCAAACTTGGCAATCGTGGCGGCGGCATCAAGCGCGCTTGGAGCTCCGAGTTGAAGCTGCAGTTGGACAGCGACAACCCAACCAGAGAGAGAGAGCGCAGCACCCAAAAGGAATAACAACCTGACCAAACAAAAAAAAAAAGAAGAAGAAGCAGAGCTGCAGAAGACATCGACCACCAACGACATGCAAATGTATGCGTGTGTGTGTGTGTGTATGTGTGTGTGTCGCTTGGCTGATCATTGTTAAGATCAGACGCTGGCCATGAATGGGAAACTGCGGCTCGAGTCGCAAAGGCGGCGCGGCGCATGAATAAAGCAGTCAGCTAGTCAGTTAGTCAGTTGGTAATACATTTTGTACTCGTACACAACTTCTGTGTTGCCAGCTAAACAATAACAGCAACAAGCAACAACAACAAGCAACAAGCAACAACAACAATCTACTTGACTGCACTTAATTTCAGCGCTTAACAGACAATTAAAATCCAATTAATTCTGACGTTTATTATGCTAAGCCGCCTCTGCAGCTCGCTCTCACTCCCTCTCTCTCTCTCTCTCTCTGTCTCACTCTCTGTCTCATTGCAGTGCCTGGACCATAGGACCGTAGGACAACAGGTTCACATAAATTTTAACTGCGCGCAACAAGCCAAACTTGCTGCTGCAACATGTTGCCAGCCTCGACACACACAGAGAGCGAGAGAGACTGAGTTCATTTGCAGCCTTGGCAGATAGATTTGTTTTAATAGCTGCAACAAGTTATGCGATAGATTTCATTTGTGCCGCACTCGCTGATGTTGCCAGCAGATTGCTGCCTCAACATGTCAGCGGCAATTGAAGTTCATGTTGCCACAATTAGTCGACGACTGCTGGACCGCATTGCGAATGCCAGCCGCATGCTGCATGTGTGCCGTTGCCCGTTGCCCGTTGCCCGTTGCCCGATTGCATGCAACTTGTTGTTGCTGCATGCTGCAGCACACGCTTGATTAATGCGCATCAGTTCATAAACCAATTAGTTGCAGCAACTATATGTAGAGCCTCCATATACAGAGGGTGACCCGGCTAGAGTGATACTATTTGCGATAACTATAGTTCAGCTGTGGTTAGATTTATCGATAACTATTTATTTTCTAAATATTAAGTCAAACTTGCCATTTAATATTTTGCATAGGTTATTTAAGTAATTATAAAAATGTAGTGTAATTTGCCAACAGTTAGTTGAATCAACTTTTTCGCCGCCATGCATGGAGGCTGACACAATTAGAATGATACTATTTTCAATAACTATAGTTGAGCTGGTGCTAGAGCTATCGTTAAAGGCTTACTACTTAAATATTAAGCCAAGCTTGCCATTTAATAATTTGAGTAATTTGAGTTTCTAAAAAATTTTAAAAATGTAGTAAAATTTGAGCTTAGTTGTCAGATCACAGTTGGCAACATGTCTTCAGTAAGCTCGCAAATAATTACTTGCAGAGGAGTTGACAATTTTCAGTTTGAATATGAGCCTAAATTGAGAGAATAATTTGTATGTTAACTATGTACAATAATAAAAATAAGCTTCCTTCTGGGAGGAAGTATCCTGGTGTTTGTGCTTGCTTCGCCCCTAAGATACATAGATACAATGTTGGCAGTCTCATTAATGGTTAGCAACATCTTGCTGGGAAAGTTATTATTTTCTAAAATTGTTATTTATTAATATTGTGTTTCATACAGCTACAGTAGTGCCAGCAACATGACTAGCTGGCAACATGTTGCTGGGCAAGATTATTATTTAATTTTTATTTGATTTATTAAAATTGTATTAATATTCAGACAGCGTTGCTAGCAACATGCTGCTGTGCCTGATGTTCACAACATTTTGATCACTTTGTTTGTTATGCATATAGCTAGCAACATGTTGCTGGGCAAGGATGCAGCTATGTTGTATAAAATTAATACAGATACAATGTTGCCAGCAACATGATCATAGTTTTAGTGTTGCCAAGAAACAATAAAGCTGGCAACATGTTGAGCAAGCCATATCCTTGATCACTTTGATTGTAATTCATATACATATATATACAATGTTGCCAGCAACATGCTGCTGGTTAAACATTTGACACAATGTTGCCAGCTGAGTGAGCAGCTCGCAGCTCGCAGCTCGCAGCATGTTGCCGTACGTTCAATGAACTTGCGGCTGGCCAGCTGCATACGCAGCGTATACGCAACGGCCACGCATCAGCTGTTCGGCAGGACATTTTGATTTACGCCCAAGTGAACGCGCGCGTCGAGTTCAATGCACTCGCCGACTGCAGGCAGTCGAAGGCAGGCAAAGGCAGCCGTCCTGTAGGGATAATCCAGCGGCAGCAGGACACGCACACGTGCCCCGGTTCGGGCTAAGCAGCGGGCCATTGGCTTTTGGGCTTCGTAAGGCTTCGTGCATATCTCTCGCTCTATGTGTTTGCTGGCTTGAGTTTATTTTTTTTTATTTTTTTGTTAGCTTGTTTTCGTTTGTGTTGCCTTTTCGGCTGTCGGCATCGTTTGTTTTCGGGTGTCAATGTCCTGCGTGCGGCGGCTGCTGCTGCCGCTGCTGCCGCTGCTGCTGCTGTTGTTATCCTGCTGCAGGCAGCAAATTTCAATTCGCGTTGCGTCTTCGTCGTCAGCGTCGTCACATTTTATTAGCCTGTTTGCTGCAGGACATTGAACGTCTGTGCCGGCAGCTCAGGCCTGCTTCTCGCCCGCGTCCTTTGTGCTGCAATAAATAACACACACACACACACACACACACACACACACACACACACACACACACACACACACACACACACGCACACACGCACACACACACTCGCTCACTGTGTGCAATTTTCGGGTTAGGTGTAGGTGCATTGAACTGCGCTGCTCCTTGGGTCAAACAATGGGCATATCCTTGACGCCGCACCGTTACAGTTTGGGCCGCGTTTGGCTTTAGCCATGGATTAAGAGCGCGTGTCATTGGCCATGGGCCATTGTCCACTGACCGCTGGGGTGAGCCGCTCAAGAAACTGCCCGGCAGCTGCTCACACAGAAGGGTCACCCCTTTTCTAACGGGAACACTTAACCCTAAGCGCAATTTCGTCGCGGTGGGGGTGGCCCTAATGATGATAAAGCGACGGCAACAGCGGCCCAAATGCAACAAAAACAATAACAACAACAACAACAACAACAACAACAACAACAACAACAACAAACAAGCGCAACAAACAACTGCCATCATTGTCAGCAGTTGAGCTGTGCGGCGTCTCCTTGATGCGTCCTTCAGGAGCTCTCTGGCGCATGACTTTTCGCTGCCGCACACAACACAACTTGCAACTTGCAACTTGCAACTTGTCGCAAAACTTTGCCACACTTTTTTACACATTTCGCTCCTATTTTTTCTTATTTTTTTCTTCACATATTTTTGTCGTCGTTGTCGCTGCCGCTGGCAGGCAGCGCACATCAGAGTTTGTCTATGGCATTAAGTGTGCGGATCGGGTAGCTGGACTAACGGCTGCAGTTGGCTACCAAATGAACCAGTTCAAATGAACCGATGACAGATAGCAAGAAAATACAAAGTAAATCTTCGAATTTGTAAGCGGACAACTTTTGTGATTCAGGAGTGAACTAGTTCGGAACTAGTTTGGAACTAATTCAAGTGGAATAGAAAAAGGTGACTTATCACTAGACTAGAAAGAATATATAAGAATTTGTGAAATGGCAACTGTGAACTAGTTTGGAACTAGTTCATGGCTGATAATTGAACAAGTGACTCATCAACAAATATCTATGTATAACTCATCATAGTTCGTGACTCCAGTGCGAACTAGTTGGGAACTAATTGTTCTGGAACTAGCACTTTAAGGATAGTTGCTTGGAATCAGTTGAGAGCCATGAGTGAACTATTTATGAGCCAGTTCATGATAGCGCAGATGTTAAGTTGATTTCAATTTTGTGGGAACTAGATCCGTCGAATATAACTATATAGATACACACTTAATGTATATGTCTCACATAGTGTATTCATTTTTCGGCCTGACAGCACTTTGCTGCATCGGTCTTAGATGGCATTTTGGGGCAAGGTTTGAAATTGTTGTTTGGGATGTTTGAATGGCACCTAAAATGCCTTTAGGGCATTTGGATAATAAAAAAAGTCAAAGATATATATAGAGGGCATAAACTAAAGTAGGAAAGAGATAGAGGACCAAGTGGGAGAGAGAGAGAGAGAGACAGTGAAGGAGAGAGCCAGTGTAGGCAGCGCATTTTCTACTTGAGAGCTCATAGAAAAAACGCAAGACGAGCATAAAATGGTAAAGCTCTTATAAAATTTTAAAGCGTTTAACTAAGAGACTAACTAACTTTCAAGGAAAATAAAAATAAAATAAATTTTTCTTTTTATATAAAAATAAAAAATTAATGTAATATATAAATCGAAGTTCGAGTTTTTACTTCTTAAATTAAGTTGTTGTTGTATGTGCGTATCGTTATCGATTATCGACCTATCGATTATCGATAGGTCACACCAGATCTCAGCATGTCAAAGTAGACAAAGAGTCTTGTCCGCAGCATATTCTTTGGCTTTAGCTTAATTTCGCCGATCTCTCGCCTTAACACTCATCTTGAGCTGATTTTTCAAGCGCTTGAATTTTCCCATTCATCAACTGAAAAGCAAGAGGCAATGCAATGACAAAAGCAGCGCAAAGATAATAAAATAATAAAGCGGCTTTCGGCGACGCTGCTGCTAATGCCGATGAGAGCTACATTTGTATCGCAGCCCAGGCGCAGCTGTCGAACGAATGTGTAATCTATGAAATATGTACAAAACATACACTGTGCAAAAAGTAGTTGTAGTATCTAGTAAGCTATATATATTTTATAAAAAATAAACAAAATTTACAAATACTTTTTTATTAATAAAAAAATAAATAAATTAATTAAGACAATTAAAGTTAAAAATATAAATAAATAAATAAATTTTTAAGTGCATTTAAAAAGTTTTTAAAATAATTTTTAATTCTTTAATATCTTGAAACTTTCCATTTTTGAATAATAAAAAAATTTGAATTTAATTTTTAATTTTTACAATATTTTTATAAGACGAATTTTGTATACTATTTTTTTTTTTAATATTTATTATACATATTTTTTTTATTTAAAATGTTGTATTTATTTTTGTGAAGTTTTTAAATTTAGTTTAAAAAAAAGCAAATTAAACTAAAAAAAATATATTGAAATTTAAAAAAATTTATTTAAATTTTTGTCATTCTTTAAAAATAAATTTTGAAATTTTGTATTGGATTTTGACATTTCCAATCAGATTTTCTAGCCGTGTTGCGACATTCGTGAGTTTTAAGCTCGCCTTGTGTGTGTGTGTGTGTGTGTGTCCCTGGCTGTGTATGTGTTTGTGTCTTATTTTTGTATATATATATTTTTTGTTGACTCGCTAAGATGTCGTCACATTGGCATTGTGCAGCTTGGGGAGTCGCTCATAATCCGTTATTAATTGTCCGGCGACATGTTAGGGTGGAGCGCAGTTGGCTCAAGAGACACAGATACACACACACACACACACACACACACACACACACACGTACTCATACTTGCATAAGGATATTATGAGGTCCTTTTTTTATATACTTTAAGCTGTGTGTTTCATATGCACATTTTGTCTGTTTGCCTAGATGCGACTGCAAAAAACGTTTGTCAATGTATCTGTAACTGTATCTGTGTGTTGTGTGTGTGTGTGTCCTATACTCGTATAATTTATTTACTAAAGACACGCAAAATTCTTGCAAATATTTTACTTTTTCTTCTTTTATTTTGTTGCTTTCATTGAGGCATTCGCGTTGACTCAGCCCCATCATAGCGTGTGGGCGTGGCCGTTTAACTTTTCACTCAGCATTATGAAGTGGTCATGCAAACTATACACCCATCCACAAACACACACACACACACACACACTCACATAGGTCGGCCATTTGGGGGTGTGAAAATGGCGTTTGCCTCAGGTATATTGCCATAGCAGCATTTTTAATGTGAATCAAACATGCCGAGGAGCGAGCGGCAAGAGGCAAGGTATCTCAGGTATAAAAGTGCATGCCCTGCCTTGGCAAGGCTTGCCTCTCATATTTATAAAGCCAAGTCTTCAATTTGTAAATATGTTAAGCGAGAGTTTATCTAGACTGAATAAACAATGTAAACAAGTATCGTAGAATGTGTGTGGCAGGAGAACGAGGCGAATGACTATAGCTTAATATTATAATATAGTAAACTATTTGGATATGCATATATTCTACATATTTTATGTGTTCTATATATTTTATATATTTTATATATGTTTATATATATTGTTTATAGAAGGTCACTAGGGATTCAAAATCTAGATAGCTAAAATCTTACATTTATACTGATAAATGATTATTTATGCATATAATATATGAATATATATTCTATAATAATATATACAATATAGATACGCTCATTGCAGCAAGTTTCAAAACTCTAGCTTTTACGATATTAAAATTGCGTTTAAAAAGCCTAATTTAATAATCGATTTTAATCGATAATTGTGCATTATCGAAAAACAAAATTGATATAAATATGCTATATTTAGAAATATTCTATATCTTAGAGCTAACATATTTTGCCAATAGTGTTTGACTATAGTTATGCAGAGCTGTTCTAGAGATGATCAAGCTAGCGATCGATAGACAGATCGTTAGATCGATTCATAGCCAACTACAAAACTTGATAGATATGCTTTAAAGTCTAGTCTAGCTTGTAAGTAACTTAATTCAATTTAATGATAAATTTCGCCTTTTTCCACGCTCGTTTTTCATTCAACTTTTCCATGGAGCTACCTGCCAGGTCAATGCTATGTAAATGATAATCAATTTTTATTGCAACTCGAAAAGGCATTGCAAAATGATTTTTTTTTTAAATTTGAATTTCACATATACATATATTTTTAATAAATTTTTGTTAAATTTGTATATACATTTTTTTTTTGTATATATATCTAATCATTTGTATTAACTTGGCCAAAATATATTTCGAAATTTATGTTGATTTCAATGCGAATTTATATATCAACTCTTTGTTTGCTTTCAGTTATGTTTGAAGCTCTACATATTTTATGGGCCATCATTAAGCATAAACACGCATTTGAGGAGCGGGCCGGGCCGGACGAGTTGGCGGAGGGAAGGGCCATGGTAGAGGGCGTGTTAATCGTTGGCCAACTTGTTGGTCACATTTGTCAAAGCGATTTGGCAATGTGTTGCGTCTCAAATGGAGCCAATTTCCAGGTATAAACGAGCTCGGTTCATTGGCCAAAAACGAAGAAGAAGAAGAAGACGATATATACATATATAAATATATATAAAATTGAGGGAACTGCTGCAAACCTGAGCGGCGTTCAAAATTTCAACACCTATATCTCCGTTTACTGTGGGCGAAAATTTATTGCGCGGCCCAGAGTGAAAATTGCAAAACGATTTCGGCAAAAGCGCAAATAAAAACGGAAAAAAGCGACAAAACTGCAATTTAAATAAAACATTAAACAAAACACAAAAATAAACAAACAGCTGCATGGGTAGTGCACGACTGGCAAATACCCTGACCACGCGGTTTTTTTTGGACTGTGCTGAAGCACATGGTGTGGCATGGCATGCGAATTGCGGCAAGCTGTGGCAAGTGTTGTTATAGACTTTATTTGTATTGCCTATCAAGTTATCTGTTATATACAATATTTGAGGACTCTAGCTGCTAAGGTCTACAAGTTATGCTCAAAGAACCAAAGGCCTGAAAATGAACTCAATTTCGGAGCTTCGTTTATGTGGAAGAAAATGAAGAAAGTGATTGGAGCTTGAGCTGCCAAAGAGTCGATCTTCTCTATGTATATACAACTATATAACTGTACTGTAGGAGCTATAGACTTGATGATATATATATATTTATATAGCCAGATATAGCCACACAGCTGGGAGCCATACAAATCGAGCTCAGCTCAGCGCATCAAACCCTTTCCACTGCCCAGCCAATATGCCCATTTGATACATTT